>OZ043930.1:8547606-9154790 GCA_964056405.1 Acronicta alni
CAGTAACACCTATTGAAATGCAAGTTTTTGCTTTTCAACCGACACAACTTACTTTACAGTTAGTTAAATGCCGAACGATGCCACCTTACCTTCTAACTATCTTTTTGTATATTTTTGGCATTTTCCATGCTAAGATTTTAAAGTTATTTAGAAAAGGAAAAATACGACCGCGGGCAGGATTCGAACCTGCGTCTTCTGGTTCGGTACACCAGACGCTATGACCACTAAGCCACCGCGATACCTACCCGTCATGTCGAATTTTTCCTTCACATACTGAATTTACGTCTTTGTGGTGACGTCGACATGACGGGTAGGTATCGCGGTGGCTTAGTGGTCATAGCGTCTGGTGTACCGAACCAGAAGACGCAGGTTCGAATCCTGCCCGCGGTCGTATTTTTCCTTTTCTAAATAACTTGATAGAACAATGTTTGCTACGTAAATCTTCGCGTTGCATTAAAACTTGCAAAGTACAGACAGAACCTTGATGACAATCTATAAAAGAAATTAGACAAATTGTAGACACAAAAGGTATCCAATGTCAAGATGCAATCTACCTCCTTCTTCAATTTTAAGTGGTCATCTTGTCACTACCGTGTTTTGGGATCGATTCCCACCCAAGACAAATCTTTGTTTGATCCACAGATATTTAATTCGAGTCTGAGTGTAGTCTGTGTCTGTTAATTGTATGTTGGTAAACTCTCCCTCCACACTGATTGCTCCCTATTGCATGAGCTGTTCTTTAAAAAAAAACATATGGAAATTGATATGGAATTATCGGTGCTGTTTTTTTTTCTAAGGTCTTTGGCAAATTGTAAGTTTTGAATCGACAAAAGATATGCAGGTTGATTTTTAATTCATTGTTAAGCAAAAAATCATTCATGTCAAAAAGTTGAACGATTATTTAAACATAGCCTGTACATTTACAAAATACCTGAAACGTCGGTATGGAGGCCAGCACATCAAGCTACCCCAATCGGTAAAAATTTGATAGATTTTGTATTTTAACACAAAATCATAAGATTCATTTTCAATTAGGAAAATTTGTCAGTTTTTGATGAAGCTTGACCTGCTTGGCGTCTGTATATTAAAAGTATTGATATACTAGTTTATATTCTGAATGTGCTAATATGCTGCATCTTAAAGTATAATACTTAATTAATACGGTCGTCTAAGCTAAAGTTAATAAAGTTCTATCCCAGCAGGGTGTTAACTAATTAAAACGATTAATTCAAGACAACGATGTCACATGTTTTCTTTATACATTCTCATAAAATACATAATCTCGCCTGTATTTATGCCCGAAGACTTACACAAAGGTGTAGGTACGTAGGCCAGCGCATCAAGCTACCCCAATCTGTCAAATTCCTTTGATTAGGTAGGTAGATTTTCAACTTTAAAACAATATCATAAGGTTCATATTTCATTGGGAAAATTTGACAGATTTGGATAGCTTAATCTGCTGGCGTTGGTACCCCCGATAGTAAAAAAGACGTATCTTACACATTTGACGACCTCTGTGGTCTAGCGGTTCGAGTGCCGGACTGCTGATCATGGGGTCGTGGGTTCGATTCCCACAGGACACAAATATTTGTGTGGATAAAACATGAGTATTTGTGTTTGTCTGGGTGTTTCTTATGTATTATAAGTATGTATTTACAAAAAAAAAAGTATATTATGTATTATATCCATTGTCTAGTACCCATAGTACAAGCTCTGCTTAGTTTGGGACTAGATAGTGTTGTGTAAAATGTCCCAAAAATATTATTATTATTATTTTCCATTTTTGATTTATATACCTACATTGCCGGCATCAGAAAAAAGGGTGCATCTGCTTGTATTTTTAATAGTTTGCTAACTTCCTCCAGTGCGGTTTAAGCACAACAACATACATACATTCTTTGTACAATGCTTCTGTACACTTTGTAGTACACCTATATAGATTACCAGTATATTTTCAGGGAGCTCAAGGCCACCTTTGATTAAACAGTATGATTCAAGATCGCAATATGACTCAAGATCATGCCCTACCTGGCATAGTGGAAGTAATTCAACTCAAATTGAAGCTGCCCGAGTTTTTTTTTATGCCACTAAGATGGCAAACAAGCATACCGTCCACCTGATGGTAAAGCGTTACCGTGGCCTATCGACGCTTGTAACGCTTGTATCACTTGCACGTTGCCGACCCTGTAAAACGAAAGAGGAAATGGGTTGGCAGTATATAATAAGGGTCGTTACAGTATAGTACAGTACGTACCATCTTTTGTTTTTTTTTTTAATGTATGTACAGAGGCCAGCACATCAAGTTACCACAATCTGTCAAATTTCTTTGATAGATTCTCAACTTTAACACAAAGCAATAAGGTTCATGTTCAATTGAGAAAATTTAACAGTTTTGGATAGCTTGACCTGCTGGCGTCTTAAGTAGTCACTGTTTGCAAAATGTTTTTTTTTTCTTAATTATTTCTTTCTTTCTTTATTAACCCAACACAAATCCAGACTACGAGTTGTTACTGAGAATTTCATAGAAAAATCCAATAACCTGTGAATCCAACCCAGAGCCATCTAACTTCTGCAACCTCTTATTACGGGTAATACCCATAATTATGGAAAAGTTGTATGGGTAGAATTATCACTTTGCGAAACAATGCAAATTGCGTAATGTAAACAGAAAATCATTTCATTCTAAGGTTCGTGATCCAGATTTGAAGTCGTACCGGTCTAGATGCTTTGTACGACAAGTTAGTGAGCCCACTAGCTACTCCCCAATCGAAAATAATGTACAGCGCCATCTATTAACGGGTTATACAACTACAATGGGCGAGGGCGATGAGGAAAGTGTTTGGTAAAACATGTTGTCATAAAACGGCGTCATCTTTTAACGAAGGGTTGATTTATTTCATTAAGGGTCGCAACTAAACTGCCATCTATTGAGGGGTTATAGAACAATGTAGTTGCACAGTTCGAATGTAGATGGCGGGACCATGGTGGTTGGTTTGTTCGCCCGTTCTAAAAACTTCTTTGAGAAAACCGATAGAGAACACTATAAAAGGTTTCTGTATTTCATCGACACCATGCATACAGATCACTGACCTCTTCATATATTATAGAGGTCAGTGATATAGATATACGGCTGTTAGGATTAAACAGGTATGACAGTGCATACCATAATACAAAAAAAAAATAACCCTTCGAATATCGGTATTGCCCAGAAATTGGGTTGCGGAGATCTGATGATGGCTTCATGTAAAATACTCTTAAGCAGTTGTATCTGATTAGACTGGAAGCCGACCCAAACAGGTGGGAAAAAGGTAAAAAAAGAAGGATGGTAATGATAAACGCAAATCAAATATTTTAATTCAATTCGAGCAATTTTATAAGAGTAGTATATAACAGCAAATAAGAAAATCAACGTTTTTTGTAAACCGAAAGGGATTTAAAAAAACGTAGATTTTAATCAAAAATACTGATTGCACATCAAAATAGTTGACTCAAAATATTAAAATTTTGGCAACAATTGGGGTACAAGACTTTAAAGACAGTTCTTGTGACTTTTTAAAGATATTGCCAAACGCCTGAACGACGCTTCACGTGCCGCAAAGGCTAGCCTCTACATCAGCCAGAGAATTGCTAGTAAATCTAATAATTATTTGAGTCACAACAAAATATTTAAATCTAAACCAAGTATAACAGGTACAATTCGGCTCTGGCAGTGGTCGCATCTGTAACCTAACCTAAACCTAATATTTGGTAACCATTTATCCATTTGGTAATGTTTAGACATTCCGTCGTAAGACTTTATAATGAGTGTGCAAGTCAGTATATTTGTTATACTTTGTGTTAATTAGTTGACAAGACACTTCGTTTGCTCAAATTGTAAATAGAGGTGTAATAAAAAAACCCATGTTATAACAGGGTCCTTTGATAAACCGGTACAGTTTTATTTTGATAATGACATGATAAACAAGCATACGGGTCGCCTGATCGTAAGCGACAGCCACAGCCTAATACGCCAGCAACACCATTGGTACTCGCCTGTTGTCATCTTGAGACCTCAGTTGTTAAGTCTCATATGCCCAGTAATCTCATTAGCTACATTGCCCTTCTAACCGGAACATAATAATTTTAGCACGTAATTAATGTAATTAAAAAGTTTACCACCTTAAAAAAAGTTTTCCAAATAGAGGTCTAAAGAAGAAAAACCGACAAGAATCATTGAATTCATCATTATGAATTCAATGATGGGATGAATTTGAAATTGAATTTGAATTCCCATTCAATTCTATCATGAATCATAGCTAGGCGCAGGCATTTTTCGCCCCACATTACATGGGACCATTCGGTGAATACAGGCGTAATGTTATATAACAACACACACTGATCTGATATACATTAGCACTATGGTATGGGAGTTGCATTAGGTTACATGACAATGCATGAGAACGCATGTATGTGTAAATTACTGTATTTAGATAATAGCAAGTAGTCTGATGCACAGACCCGATTTTGTTTTTATAATTAGATTTGTTGTGACTTGTAGGCTCGATAAAAAAAGAATAATGGCCCTTTACTTTATTTGCCTTTTTATAAATAAGTCTAGTTTACTTTAAGTTTTAGTTTGTTAGTAGATAATTTAGTTTATATCTACTTAGGTACCTACCTACTAGTTTTGTTTTTGTATGTACATTTTCAAAATCAAATATTTTTCCCAATAGAATTAAGAATAGGTATACAATAATTAATTTATTCTTATTGTAAACGGCATAAGTAAAGATGTTAATGAAACTTAATTACCTAAGACTTAAAACATTTCCACTACTTTCAGATAAAAAGAAGTCCCAGGTTTTAGAATAGCCCCAATTTTAAAACCTCGGATTTATTAGTCGTTTTACCCGATTACGGAAAAGAAAGAGTAGTGAGTTGTGGTATACCGATTATAATCGTAGCAGTATTCGATTTTAGTGAAGTTTAAGGCGTCCTTTGGCAGTACCTAACGGCTTCAGTTTTTTTGGTCATAGGAGGGATTGTGTGTTCTCTAGTTTAATTAGTTTAGATACAATAGACTTAGTTTTGCGGCCGCTACAAAAGCCATTGTATCACATACCTATTTTACCTTCTTCTTTTTATTTCATTTTACACGTTCTATAAATGTAATTAACGGGCGGGCTAGAGTGTTCAGCTATACGTCGGTATTTGCATAATAATTGCATGCGTCGGCGCCGTGTACAGGAAGTTCGCTCGATGCCTGCAATGGCGGCCATGGAATATTTAGATGCATTATGCAGCCATTGTTTCGGTACCTACATACATACTTACATTATAGCAATCTGTTGATATAGGTATATGTTTTTGACGGGAGCTTTGAACGATTCATTTTCTAAGATCTAGTTTTGTCTAAGATCGATCTCTTATTTTTATAGTTTACAGGGCATTTTTCGAGGAATGACATGCTCCATAAAATGAAGCTGGCTTTGAATAGGTAATGATTGCAGTGCTTGTGGTGAATTCAGGGAAACAATGCAGCACATCTTATGTGATTCCGACGAAACCGATGAGTCATCTCGGTAACGGATACCCGAAGCCAGAAGACTACAGGTTCCTTCCTCTTAGTGGGCTAGCCGCCTTCATGAACCATGTCTTTGAAGAGTAAGAAATGTACCATGCTGGGGACAACACAATAGATCACATTTGGTCGAACTGTTTCTGGCCATGCCAGCCACAGTTAAGATGAGGTAAGAAGATCGATCTCAGGCATGGTTTGAACCTTCGTTTCTCTGGTTAAGTACACCGGACACTTTAGCCAAGTAAGCGACCGAGACCACTGCTTCTAATGTCAAATTTCTCTTGCTCATTCTACGTCTTATAGGTGACGCCAGCGACATCTGTCGGAGACATCTTACTATGTTCTTCAACCAGGCAGAACGACCTCCGGCCTCCATGAGCTGTGGGCTGCGGGCGGCTGAATTGGGGATTCCGCCGTCCAACCAGTAAATGGCCCCAGTAGGCGGCACGTGTGTTTCCTACACATGCGCCTTTAATTAACATGCGAGGGAAGGCCTCGCTGAGTCCGACATTGTGTATGGCAGTTGTCCTGAATGGATAAAATGTCTATATCTAAGGTTGTAGTCCGTCATAATATTCTGCCGCCTCCCCTGGTGGCGGATAGTACATGAGGATTTCCCGTACTATAAAAAAAGTCAATTCCAAACGCTTTATGTACCTTTTTACTAAAAATTACTAGTATTTTCCACTGATTTAACCCGAGATTATCACATTCTTCCTAAGCCCGTAAGAATTTTCAAATAGTCGAAAGACTGCCTCATCTCTCTAGTAGTCGTAAGCACGACTGCTACGCTAGAAGTAGGTTCGTTTCCTACGTCGAGCAATGAGTTATTGAGTTTTTATATGAAATTCCCAGTAGCAGCTCGGAGTTTGGATTTGTGCCTGGGTAATGGGAATATGCATGGTATCTAAACATACTGGCGAACTGTGGATGCACAGTCACCAAAAGAGGTATCCAGGCAGCTAATGAATCTGTTTTTTGATAAAGATTGTGTAATCATGTATCAAGCAATATCTGTCAAAACGTAGGTATTGTATACCTAACTCTTTGGCGCGTAATTATTTATGTCGAAATCTGTATAAGAATGCATATTTCGTTTACTATCTGTATACTTAACTCTTTTGTTGACTGTACATTAGTACACCTCTGCCTAACATTTCGGTGAATATAGGCGTGATGGTGTGTTCTGTTAAAAAAAAACTCAAATAAAGACAAATTTATCCAAGTTCATATCTAACGCCAATCATAAGAGAAAAATTACAAGTAAGTTATTACAAGTAAGTTAACATTAGACCTAGGGGCCAAGTCTGATATTTAATAGTATCAAAATGGTCGTGCAAAAACACTGAAGACTTGACAAAACTATCTTTTTGTATTTTCCATGCTAAGATATTTAGATAAGTTATTTAGCAAAAGAAAAACCAGAAGACGCAGGTACGAATCGTGCCCGCGGTTGAATTTTTCTTTGCTAAATAACTTTAAAAGACAAATCTGACAAAAATCAAACGCTCTGAAGTCATTCAAGCTCCGAGCCTTTTTCCTAACTATATTAGAGTCGGTTTCCAGTCTAACCAGCTGAATATATTAATTTTTAGGTTTCATCGATCACCGCAACCCAAGTTTTTGGCAGTACCGATATCCTGAGGATAACCTGGTTGTCAGGTCTGCGAAAAATCCAATTACACTTTGCTCGACAGACGAATCGAACCCAGGACAGCTCACGAGCGCTCGAAACACAGGCCAGGCAGTAGTTCCTTTTGACCTTTAAAAATCGTCTGCTGACCTTGTGTTCCACATAGCGACGATTGCAAGGCGGTCGCGTTCGGATCGCAGTCGCAACCGCGACGCGTCGACCCGACTCGGCATTGGTAGGCAATTGCGTACACGCTGCGTTGAACCTTGTCGGCATTGTATGGAGGAGGATACCTAAAAAAACATAAAATTGTGTCGTCGTTGGAATTCATAAGGGTGCATTCGCGTGACTTTTAAAAAAACTAATTTAAGGTTCAAATTCAATAGCTTACGCGCACTCTTAAATAAAATGTATTTTTTTTAATATGCAGTACGCTTGTTTGCCTTAGTGGCATACGGCTCACCTGATGGTAAGCGGTTACCGTAGTCTATAGACGCTTGCAACACCAGGAGTATCACTTGTGCATTACCGACCCTTCAAAACGAAAGAGAAATAGTTGGGTTAGCAGTATAAGGCTCAAAGTCCCCCCACTGCCGACACAACGTTACTTCGCAGAGCAGTGGCAATCTTGTTCACTGTAAAGAACACAGTTCAAAATAGTGTTTATTCACCTCGATTTTCTGCACAGCGAAGGTCAGAGGCCAGCACATCAAGCTATAACAATCTGTCAAATTTCTTTGATTGATTTTCAACTTTAAAACAAAACAATAAGCTTCATATTCAATTGGACAGACAGTTTTGGATAGCTTGACCTGCTGTCTGTACTTCTCCAGTCGGAGAGCTCCTATTTGAATGGAATTACTCTAACTATGCCGTATCTCTCTTAAAAATTTATATTTTTAAAGAGCTGATACTAAGTTATTGATATTACTTATACACCGTCAATTAATTATCATCTAAACTTTTTCCCAGATATGTTGGAGTCAGCTATCAACTAGATAGGTAGGTACGACTGATCAATCAGTACCTACTCCAAACGAAGCGATAGCATTCTGTCTGACCCCCGCAACCCAATTGTTGAGCAATATTGATAATAATGAAAGAATAATAGGACAGCAACAGTTGTACCTTTATACTTCATCATCATCATAAACCCAGATTGTCAAGTTTAGGCTACGTAGCACCTTTGGAAAACCATAATCAATACTTAACACTATAATTTGCTTTTAAACCAAACTAAAAAACTTTAAAATATAGGTTACAAAATAAAACCAACAAAAACGTTTTCCATACTTAGTGAGCTCTCACTTGCCTTATTGTAGGTACCACGCCAAATTGAGCATTAAAGAGGACGCGTAAGGGCCCACTTAGATGAAAACAATCTTGGCATCTCGGACACTTCCGATTAAATCGACTGTGATCACCAAAACCAATTGAATGCCTGTATTATTAGAAGGATAATTTTACATAACATACCATAACGCCTGCATTGAAATGGGACCATACGGGAAGCACCATCTTTCAAATAAAAAAGAATCATCAAAATTGGTTCACCCAGTCGAAAGTTACATAAAAAAAAATACAGTCGAACTGAGAACCTCCACCTTTTTGAAGTCGGTTAAAAAAGGAAAGTAGTGCACCCACAATTCGCCGGTAGGTATATTTAAATACCATGTAATTGGGGGCGAGCCTATTGCCATTTAACCGGGCATAAATCAAAACTCCGAGCTACTACTGAGAATTTCATAACACTGCTCGACCTGGGAATTGAAACCGGGCCCTCTAGCGTAGCGTAGACCAATGAGGCAGATAATTGATTACCTTATTTTTGATAATCAAGCCTTTTTTGTTTTAACAGTGCAACATTGTTCATTTACGTAATATTTTTAACTTAGGTATACTTAAAACCTCTTTATCTTAACAATGTCATACAAGATGATATAAAAAACATAAAACAGAAACAAAGTAAAAGAAAAAAGCCCGGTAAATAAAAAAAGTATCGCGCCGCACAACCAAAAGGTTTTGTTTCAATTTCAAAAATGTACAAAACAAAATTCAAATTTGGGAGCGCGCGAAAACGAAAATTTTAAGTGCATCGATTGGCTGAAAATGGCCCGTGGTTACATGCCATTGGTCAAAGATAATGTTTGTGTGACTAACAATTTTGTGCGGGGGAGATAAACCGAAACCCGACCGCAAATGTTGACAGAAGCTTACAATCTATACCACGAACGAAAATTAACTCTAGATCTCAGTGATAAGGTATATTTTTGTTTGTATCTTCCCCTATAGTTTGACCAGAAATGACGAGTGTGCGGTGAAAAGAGACGGGAAATTGTACGCGAAAGCTTTTTTGCAGAATGCAGGAGGAGATCGTCTGTTTATTAATGAATTTCGTTACAAAATGCTCTTGAAGTGAAAGAAATTAATTTACACGTGTTACTTTTATTTAAAATCTAAAAAAATCAATACCTATAATAAGCAAATTTGCAAAATATGTTTTTTATTAATTAATAAAATTAACTAATAAAAAATTGGATAGTAATTCAGCCCAACCCCATCATTAAAAAAGAAGATAAGACTTGATCAGAGGCTAATCTTGTGGGTTCATGGTTTATTTGTTGGGATCAGTTGGGATTGTCAATATGGGTATATTGAACTTATGTTTTTTATTGAAAAATACTTAAAATGTACAGAGCATGGATTTGTAAAATATAACTTAGTAAGTATTTAGTTATCTAAGAAAGGTGTCGCAAGCGCATCCTATAAACATTGCCAAAGAGCTTGATGTGTTGTTCCTCTTATCTTACCTCTGTCCTTCAGTTTAAACCTTTCTAAATCTTTCTTTATAAATGCTTAGAGAAAATATAAATCATAAAAGTATTTTTTAATTGAAACCTTTAGGTACTATGAATATATTGTTTAAATATTTTATCGATAAAAATATTTTTAGTTTATTAGTTCACTATGAATCAAAACCATGAAAAACCAAGCCATCGTGTTACTCATGGCTTTTGAGACATACAAAAATGAAGATATCGATATAAGTTAAACGCATCATTAACATAACCAACCCCTTATTTCGTGAAATTATTTTATTATAATAGATAATTTAAAACTGCCCAAGTTCACCCCACCACTGGAGAGGGGGTTAAATGAGGAATGGGCGGAGCATGAATTAAAGCTACAGAATATAAATCTGTGCGTCTCTTTCGCACAAATGAGCAATCCTAATAGCAGTAAGCGGCTTACAATGGGTGTTGACACTCTCTCATATTGCTGTCTCTTTTCGGCCCGGGCTTATGGCAATAGAGTCGTTTCAATAGCCCTTCATAGTTATAAAGGTATAGCCGAGCATTGGAGGTCCACGTGAGATTTTGTTATCAGTGAATTGGCGCCTTTCACAAGTAGAGACGCAATGTCCGCGCGTTTGACAGTTTGACGTCACGTTTGGCGGGAAATATAGTGTGTTGACAGGACACGCGGAGGTGCAAAGGCAATACATATAAACAGCCAACGTTATACTGTGAACTTAAAAAATAATAATTTAGTGATGTTAAAGGCGGCTAGTTGAAGATTGTTTTAGTTATTGCTTGTGCAATAACTTGGATTTTTAGGAAGTAATTTAAGGTAAGACTATAATGATTTACCTAGACGATTAAAATTTGACCAAACAATAATTATTGATTTATTTTTCATACTTATAAATAATTCATATAATATTTCTTTATCGATATATGTCCAAATATTTTTGATTGCATATTTAAAAACATTGGCATAATAATATACAATACAACAAACACATACGAATACCTCATTGGTATATAAGGTATCGATAATAAATTTAAAATAAATTGCACAAGTCTCTTGCAACTGGATTTACTAAGAAAAAAATTACTTAAATCAATTTATTACCATCACTATAAAAAATAAAATTAGAAGTTCTCACTCCCCAGGAACACATACGGTCTCTGAAAAAAAAACAATAATAGGTATTAAAACCGGCTATGAACAGTTAATTCTTAATGGAAGATTTATCAAGTTTTTGTTTATATTTAGTATACTTCAGCTCAGGATTTTCTGTTTCAATCAATCCACTCAGCTAAAATAATATCTTCAATCACTATTAAAACCCACGACCAAGTACAAGCATTATAATATTTATAATATAAAATTATATAATTAAAATAAATGCAATGTTGATATACTGCAAAAGCTATCACACAAGGTATTCACATCTACATTTCATAATCTTAAAGTAAAAATGGTTATTTTCTAATATCCCTATAAATATTATAAATGCGAAAGTAACTCTCTGTTTATTACGTTTTTCCATCTAAACCGATGAACCGATTTTATTAAAATTTGGTACAGAGATAGATTTGATCTTGGAGAAGAACATAGAAAGGAAACCGTGGGCAAAAACTAGTATATTAACTTATCATTCGTAATACACAATACATAAAAGTCATAATTTAGGTATTCCTCGAAGCACGTAGCTTACAGGACGATTGGTCAGCGTAAATACTGTTAGCACTAAATGTGATGCCGCTTGAACACAGGGACAATCCATTAAGACATTGAGATTAAGGATATTGAGACATTTGAATAATACTGATGATGTGATGAAATGAAATTGTCAATATCAAAAAACCTTCCGTAGACTATAGCTTTTTTATACCACTAAGGTGGCACACAAACATACGGCCTAATGGTAACCCGTTACCGTATAAACGCTTGTAACACCAGGGGTATCACTTGCGCGTTGCCGACCCTGTAAAACGAAAGAGGAAATAGCTGGGTTGGCAGTAGGTATAACGGTCAAAGTCCAGCCACTGCCAAGAGAATGTTTCCTCGCAGAGCACTGGCAACCTTGCTCACCGTAAGGAACACAACACTGCTCAAAGCAGTGTTATTTCACTTTGATTTTCTGCAAGATGGGGGTACTTCCCTAATCCTGCAGCTCCAATTTGAGTCGAATTATTCTCACTATGCCCTACCTCTCTTAGTTTAGCTTTGGAAATATTCGGCTTTTAAGATGTCGAATAAAAAATCTGAATGTCTCCGTACTTTAGTAAGATTTTAAGATATTGTAACGAAGCACAATTTTGTAGATTGCTTTGTACTTAACATAACATACCATCACGCCAGTATTTCTTGAAGGTTAGGCAGTGGTGTAGTACTGTACGCCCACAGTTCGCCAGCAGGTATTTTTAGGTTCTAGATAAATGGGGCGATTCTATTGCCACGAATTAACTCCGAGCTGCTACTGAGAATTTCACAGAAAAACTCAATAATTGCTCGACCTGGGAATCGTGCCTAAGAATTCTTGCTCTCTGATAAGACTAACGAGGCAGTTAAAAAACCTTTTTCTAAAAAAAAATTATCTTTTCATGCTTTAAATTTCATGCTGCCCAGCAACAAATTATTATTTCGTAATTTTAATATACATACATACCATCACGCCTGTATTCCCCGAAAGCAGAGGTGTACTAATGTACACCCACATTTCGCCGGTATGTTTTAGGTCCTATGTAATAGGGGGCGAGCCTATTGTCATTCACCGGGCACAAATCTAGACTCCGAGTTACTGATAATTTCATAGAAAAACCCAATAACACTGCGTAGCAGTAGCAGTCGCGCTTAGGACCACTAGACTAATGAGGCAGACAGAAATTTAATATAATTACAGTCAATTTACATTTACTTACTATTTACTATGATTTTTGAGACAAAAGGTTAGTCCTTCGTCAAGATCTAATCTATCTCTGTATCAAATGTTATCAAAATCTGTTCAGCGGTTTAGGCGTGAAAGCGTTAAACACAGACTGAGATACTTTTGCATTTGTGATATCAAAAGGAATTACGGATTTGAAATCACAACAAAACATGCATAATTATCATATAATTACTTGTCCTGATTGATTCTTCAACGCAGAGCCTAAACCACTGGGGCTTCAAACTGGAAATTTTGGCAGTTGATGCCTTATAAGTTGTAAAAATCCTTAGTGGATACTAAGGAAGGATTTTTGGAAATTTCACCCCTAAGGGGCATATAATATTTTGTACCCGTGCGAAGGCGGGGCGGACCGCTAGTTTGATATATCGAAGCTTAAGTTTACGCTTAGAGTAGTCTCTAACTTACCTTAACCCCAAAAGTGATCCGCATTTTGGTCAGGTAACAGTTGTTAGAAATACAAAATTTATCAAGAAGCATCCTATAAATACTTACTTGTAAACGGGTCCTCACAGTCGATTTAACGTATTTAGTTGTTTCTTCTTGATTATCATTGTAATTAGATTCATCAGTTATTTCTTCGGCGGATGCATATGTTTCGTTTTTAAATGTGGTGTCAGTCCAAGGTTCAGTTTGTTTTTCATCTTCAGTTGTAGCCTCAGTCGCGGATTCTGTTGTGGCCTCAGTGGTGGATTCTGGTGTAGTTATTGTAGTAGTTCTCCTGTGTTTAGATTTAGCCTTAGATGTCATCAAAATTTTAGCCTCAATTGTAGCTGTAGTGGTAGCTTCAGTCCATACATCAATCTCTTTATAATTTATTATATTATATACCCGGGCCGTTATTTCATAGCCTTCATTCTCAAAAAAAGTTTCATACTTTTCCCGGTATTCTGTTGGTGCGTTGGTAGAGGAATGTTTTTTCCGAATGACAGGAGTAAAAACATTAATATTTCTGAGTTTTCCAAAATTAACTTTAGCGGGGTGTTTAATTTTTTTGTCGATTTTGTTGCTGGGGTGAATATTTTTATGTAGCTTGAATTCGTTCTTTTGTTTTTCTACTTGTTTCACCATTGCATTTTTGAATTGTTCAACGGTCAGAAATGAGTTAGATAACCGGGCTTCTACTGGATTATTTATGTATAATATGTTTGTCGATGAATCTCTCAATGCAGATTTCTGTTCTACCTTCAAATTGTGAGTTTTCAAACCATTTACTTCTCTTAGTTTTTGTACATGTAACATGAATTGCTTGTCACCCTTAAACATTCTTCGCGTTAAGTATTTTTTGTCTGTAACAAACGTTTTTGTATCGTATCAACATACATTTAAACTAATACTTTTATGATCATAACTTAATTATTAATTTAATATACCTAGGATTCAGTTCTAACTACTATTCTTGTTTTAAAACCAAGAATAACTTTTTATATACAATTTATAAAAACAGGGAAGGATCGATATAAAAATAATCATAACCAGTTATGAATGCTTCTTTATATAATGAATATAACTCCGGAGCCCAGATGTCTATAACATTTTCATGGATGTCTTCACCATACACTTTACAATACATTAAAAACACTGCATGAAAACAGAACAACCTAAATATTTCATTCATTGTACGTTTATATTTTTAAAATATTCTTTTTTTTTTAATGTTCTTTAAAACTCTCACTATTCAGCGTTACATTTTGGTTTGTTTTCAGTTTACGAGTTTCTTACATTAACGCTTCAATGAAAATTAATTGTCGATTATTAAACTTGAAATTAAAATTAATTTCAATTTTGTTTATCGACAATATTATGTTCGGTTTATTAAGTATCGATTGTATATGCTTACTATTACAATGTTTATCTTCTTTGACTATCGCATTAGATATGTAATGACGAAATAACAATTATTGGGTTAGGTTAGGTTGAATACAATACTTAAAGTATTGTGGAAATTACTGCATATTAGAGAATAAGTTTATTTGTAAATGGTAAATAGATTAGATATGTTTGTATTCATCGTGAAATAAGGAGGCTCATTAAACTCTTTCATCACAATAACGATGGGGTTAAAATGTTATTTTATGTAATTATATAATGAATGAAGTAGGTATAAGGTAGTTTTTACTTCTTACGTAGTAGTGTTGTAAATTTTCTACTAACTAAAGGTGTTGTTTACTCGGGAGATTTAGATTGCCCTTTTTCCGGGAGATCTTGATGTTTCCACCATCTAGTTCCAGCTATTCGTCCTCACAGAATACCAGCATAAAGTAGCTATCTGCTGCGTTTATTACTTATCCAAAAATCGCTACTTATATTATAGATGTGAAAGTAACTCTGTTTGTCGGTCTGTAACGTTTTCACGCGTTAATCGCTGAACCGATTTCAATTAAATTTGGTACGGAGATAGATTAGAACTTGGAGAATAGGCTACTTTTCAAAAAGCTCTTTGGAATGCAGGTGAAATCGGCGGCAACAATTAGTATTTTATAGTCCGTGTTTTTTTTTGTCGTCTTACAGCCAAAAGGATATAATATCTACTTCAACTCATCATGATCAACAATTTCTTGTATGGGATCAACCATAAAGTTAAAAACTTATTTCTAAGAAACAGCTCTTTTTATTTTTCAAGATTTCAGAATTAGTCCTTCATATCTAGTAGAAATAATTGTTTCTTTTCAAAAACACGGTGTATCACGATGATCTCTCTTAGCTGTCATTACAATAGTGCACTATTCTAGGTGGTCAAATAAGATTATCACGGACTATAATAATTAAATAATGTTTATATCTAATAAATCCCTACTAATATTATAAATGCGAAAGTAACTCTGTCTGTCTGTCTGTTACGCTTTCACGTCTAAATCTCTGAACTGATTTTAATGAAATTTGGTACAGAGATAGAGTTGACCTTGAGAAAGACCATAGGATAATTTTTATCTCTGACTTTTGAAGAGCTCTCTTGGAAACGCGATATAACCGAACTCGACGCGGGCGAAACCGCGGGCGGAAAACTAGTTACCTATATACGATAAATGGCTTTTTAACTATTACCTTTGTAGCATCTACTAACATATCGTTGATATAGGCACATTGACAATATTTTATATTTTAAATTTTTCGTCGGCTTTTTCTTAAATTTTACAACTCTCAAGTGAACTCTAAGGAAACAGCTGACCAGAAGATCTTTCGAGTTTAATTTACAATGCTGTTTTTAGTGAAAAAAGTGAATTAATTACTTTTTAATTAAAATTCTTATTGGGTTAGATAGAAATAATGATTTTATACAGGTTAAAGTTGAAAAAAACTGCAAAAAAAAAACGTAAAATTTAAGAAAAAGCCGACGAAAAATTCCAACGCAGGGGGGTCCAGAATCATGTACTGAAGTCATGGTAAGCCGTTGCGCGTCGATGTCCCTTCCACCCTGTATAATATTATCATCTATCTGGTTTAGACCGTAAAATGTTACATACATACCTAAGAACTAGTTGAGCCTAGGCGAAAAAGTTTGTCCTAAAATCGGGTTTGGCCGGTAACATATTTTATATTGTATAGACGCGAGCAAAATTAGTGGATTACATGCACGTTGTCATATTGAGACCCCAGTTGTTAAACCTCATTTGTTCAATAATGGCACTGGCAAAATTACCCTCTCAACGGCAACACAATAATGTTAGCACATTATTGGTTAACGAATAAATATTTGCCAACATTGCCGTTGGAAGACGACTTCAGAACTCACCATACTTCTTTAAAACTCGGTACTTTCTAAGACTTTCTAAGACTTTAGGTATTTTTTTCTTCTAAACATAATATTAATTCTATCTCAAAGGGAGCGAAGCCGCGGATAAAAGTTGTACAGAAATAAAAGTCATTTAGGATCGAAATATATTCCTAGTGACGTATATTGGCCCTCAGGTCGTCACCATAGAAGAGTACGGCGTGTACACGATGCTGCCGGCGCAGCAGCTCGCGCCGATCAGCCCATGGCCGCCCGACGGAAACCTGCTGGACAGGATGGACGACCTGGCGCACAAAGGTAAAGGTAATGGTGACCACCATTCCATATTACTTATAGCTTAAGTTACCATCGATATCTTTGTTAACCTTTGAACCGCCATGTCAATTACAAAAAGCTGTGTTCTCTACGCCAAGCGACAAATTCTAATATCTAATAATAGGATTAAATAAAAAACACTATAAACATATTTTTATATATTTATTTTGAACAATAAAAGTTGTATTTTTGACGTGCCATGCCGTCGTTGGCGTCGTGAGCAAGTTTTAATTTCACGTCTGTGGCGGTCAAAAGGTTAATGAAACATCTTAGCAATATTTTACACACTTGATTAAAATGGAAATTCGTTTTTAAATTGTCTATCGTGGACCGTGAGACTCTGACGCTGACATTGGCCCTGAAATCAGCTGTTTGCACAATTAAAGTATTCAGTTATTTTTTATTAATTCAGCTGATCCCCACGTCGACATCCAGATAAAATTTTGCTCATAAATTTTAGAAATTCCAATCCTGCCAGCTAGAATATGAACTTATTTAATTACAACACATCAGAAATTTTTTCGTTACAATTATTCAAATAAAATTAATGGTTTTCGTACTTGATACACTCCTAAGGAAACACGCCATTAAGGAAAGGTACTTTTGTAGTGAATAAAAAAAAACTGTCACAATATTCCATTTATGTTAAAGTTAAATAATATTAGAAAAAGCCAATATTTTCTTTCTAATGCAGATAACAGAGTGATTTTATCAAATTATGAGGTCAATGGGCCGACTATTGATTTCATAATTTTGCGTACCTACGCCTATAATAAAAACACTATAGAAACGGTTCCATAATATTTTGCGAATAAACTAGATTGTTCTAGGTATAGTACTGTACCGAGGAACAATAATGAATGAATAATTAATTGTTATTCTAGTATGTTAAACTGCGAAGGTCTTGAATTAACCTCCAGTTCCAGGGTTTAGAATCTTAGATAAGTTATTTAGCGAAGGAAAAAAAAAATCTATTTTAAATTCTATTCTAAAATTCGTCAAGGCGGGTGGGACTCGCGGTGGCTTAGCGGTCATAGCGTCTGGTGTACCTAACCAGAAGACGCAGGTTCGAATCCTGCCCGCGGTCGAATTTTTCCTTGAAACTTGAAACTGGAAAATGCCAAAAAAAATACAAAAAGATCTTAGATAAGGTAGTGAAGGTAGTGACAACAAAGAACGTAGCACCTTAAAATTAGAAACTCTGAAGGCATAGCCTGAGAGAGCATCACGTGAATCAGAACGCGTGATTAATTGGAGTAAGCAGTGCTATGGTGCGGCAGGTCACAGCGGTGTTAACCAGCTCGGCGGGGTGTTTGTAGGAGGCCGCCCGCTGCCGGACTCCACGCGCCAGAAGATCGTGGAGCTGGCGCACTCGGGCGCGCGGCCCTGCGACATCAGCCGCATCCTGCAGGTCTCCAACGGCTGCGTCTCCAAGATACTCGGCAGGTCTGTATACCTCTGTGGTCTTGCGGTTCGAGTGCCGGACTGCTGATCATGGGGTCGTGGGTTCGATTCCCACAGGACGCAAATATTTGTGTGGACAAAACATGAGTATTTGTGTTTGTCTGGGTGTTTCCTATGTATTATAAGTATGTATTTACAAAAAAAAAAGTATATATGTATTATATCCATTGTCTAGTACCCATAGTACAAGCTCTGCTTAGTTTGGGACTAGATGGTGTTGTATGAAATTGTCCAAGAATATTTATTTATTTATTTATACCATTTCCATCAGCCCATACCACTCAAACCTTAAATACTCACTGGTCACTGGACGAGAGGCAATCCGATAACCGAATCGACGAACGAATAGGATCGAGTGATCATAAATGACACTTCCACACATTTTCTTTCAATTTGTTGGTAGATTTAACGGTAGATCGCAACTTATCTTGATGTTTAGTGAGCCTTAGTCGCTGTTAAATATTACGTATGGCAATTTATGAAATTGCTGCGATATTGGGAAAACAAACGCTACACTAGTAAAAATACATCATTATCTGGAATATCTGTTTTTAAAAACAGGCTCGCTCTCTATTACATGGAACCTATGGGCGAACTGTTCATATACAGTCACGACCATCGATATGTATACACTTATAGAAATTCTATAGCGTAAGGTATTGACTGAAATTTATGGTGTTAGGAAGATAGTATTTTCAAAACTATATTATAGTGATATAATTAGTATTATCTCAAAGTTGCAATCGTAATTTCGCGAAAAAAACGCTTTTGATTTTTAGTAAGTGTATACATAATCGTAACTGAACATTAGTAAACCTCTGTCTAAACCTTCAGGTAATTCAGGCGTAATTAGTTTTTTTTTCTATTTTTGTAATGTATTGTTTGGATGTCTATGTTCTTCTTTTTTATCAAAATTACCACTAATGTAGTGCCCTGAGATCACTAGGCGACAGCATGGTATATTAAATATATTAAAAAAGAGATGGCCTGACGATCTGGGATCTGGGATAGATGGATGCATGGGCTTTTAATAGTGGGCCTACCAGTCTAAACATAATTCTTTCTTTCCATGATAACCTAGGAGTGTGTTTTCGAAAAATATTGTAGTGTTTTAAACTACTCTAAAGTAATAGTAAAAGTGGCGAGATATAAACCAAATACAGCCCCTATCGTGTGCGGTGAGTCATACCTAAACCGAACTCCTTGTCTGTCGCGAACTGTAGTTATATAGGGACGGGAAAATAATCAATTTGTAAGCTTTGCATTTTGTAATAACAACAACTTACAACCTGAATATCTTCTGGTTGATATAAGCATACTTTGGCATTTTTCTGACATTTAGCAACTTTGTATTTGTATTAAATTCCATTGTGTTTTGTTTAACGTGATGGTGTATCCAAACCGTAGTTAATTTTTGTTGAGCTACGTTTCCAAGTGTTAGTTGGCATCATTCGGATGTTGCCCACTATTTGTTGTTATCGGTAACAAAAAGTTATTTGTTGTTAGTATATGTTGCCGTGAAAGTTGAAGAATGTTATCGTGTTGCATTCTGTTGCTCAGCAAAAAGTAACTGCGGTGTTGATGCACCATGAGACTTAATGATCGTGTATCAAAGAGATTATAAAAAAACAGCAGACACTGGGAACATTTTCATACTAAAATGTTGCTCCCGATTGCATGTTTGTTCTCTCTTTGTCAAGCTACATATGACAGAGACAGAGCGATTTGTTTCCAATTACAAAAAGTAACAGATATAATCTTCTCCGTGATGTCCCGTCTTTCCCTCGTAATATACTAGTGACCTCCCCCGGCTTCGCACGGGTACAATGTACTAATAACACGCATGTAATAAATATATAAACCTTTCGGAAGGAACTATCTAAATTATAGTGAAAACCGTATCAAAATCCGTTGCGTAGTTTAAAAGATCTCACCGTACAGAGGGATAGACAGCGGGAAGTGACTTTGTTTTATACTATGTATACCTTTTATATTTCTTTGTTTACGGGGTAATCCTTCAAAAGCCTACCGGTCTACGGGGAACGGGAAGTGTGGGATTCTCACCCACTAAAACCACCCCGGTTTCTACCATCAGAACATTGAGGAGGGCACTGTTTCCTCTTAATACCGCCCCAGAACCCCCCTGTGCAACGCCTGTTGGGCACATCCCTGGGATACTATGTATACCTAAGTAAATGTTTGATCTGCAAGGTTAAGCTTCGTTTACCGCGGTCAATATATAGGCAGGTGATCATATTTAGCACACAGAGAATCTTATATGCCTCGGAGAAGGCAATGTTTTCATTCCAAAATCTTTGACCCCGATTATTTTCTTTCTCAGGCTGACGTGCAGACGCCAGTAGCTCAAGCTATCCAAAACTAACAAATTTTCCCAATTGAATATGAACCTTATTGTTTCAAATCAAATCAAAATCAAATCAAATCAAATTTATTCGTCAAACATGGGTTTACACACAAATTTAGTAAGTATGCAAGATCTTAAAATAAACATTAAATAGCCCACACATGTTTTGCCCAACTGAGGCGTACAAATATATATGAAATAATACAGGACTAAATTAAAAATATGAGCAATATGTGTAATTAAATTATTCAACAATATTATTGAATAGCTCAAAAATATATGTATTTGTCAAATTGTATATAAACATAAAATAATAAAATAGGATGTACAAAATCTTATAATAATGAGAAATGTCAAATTGTGTCAGTCAGAAATTCACTTATATGATAGTAGCACTTTTCTGTTAATAGGTTTTGCATATGTTTTTTAAACAATTTTGTATTAATATCCTTGTATTCCTTTGGCAGTTTATTATAAATGTTTGGGGCCATGCAGAAAATGCTTTTTTGCATAAGTGTAGTTTTTGAGAATTGCATGCGAAGTTTGCTATTGTCACGTCTGTTGCGAATTACAGTGTCAGCTAGTCGTGGAAACAGATCGGGGTTTGTTTTTACGAAAGTAACAGTTTCAAGAATATAAAGACATGGAAGTGTCAAGATTTTAAATTTTTTAAAGAAGGGCGCGCAGCTGTCCGTCGGTTTTAAGTGAAACATGGCCCGAATACACCTCTTTTGAGCCTTAAAAACTATGTCTTTATCTGTAGAGTTACCCCAGAATATAATACCATAGCGCAGTAATGATGCTACTAATCCATGATATGCAATTAATAAACCATCAGTGTTGAGTTCTGGTGCAAGTTTGTACAAAGCATATGCAGAAGAGCTTATCTTTTTACTCAGATACTCAATATGCGCCTTCCAGTTCAGTTTTGAGTCTATCAGAACACCAAGAAATTTTGTAGATTCGACTTGATTAAGTTTCACATCATTATATAAAGCTTTAATGTCATTTGCAGTTTGAGCCCGCTGGCTGAAGTGCATTAACGTCGTCTTTTCTAAGTTAATTTTTAAATTATTGTTGTTTAGCCATGATATTATGGATGTCAGTGATTTATTTACGTCATGTTCATACATAATTTTACTTTTACATTCTATAGTCACTGTGCTATCATCTGCAAAGAGAGTCATGGGGTGGTCAATCGATCTAGGCAAGTCATTGATGTATAGAATAAATAATAGAGGTCCGAGTACGCTCCCTTGAGGGACACCGTATACAGGTGAGCGTTCATCTGACAGGCAAATTTCTTCTCTTTTTTTTCTAATGTTGATTTTTACGATTTCTGTGTATTGTTTTCTATGGCTTAGATACGACTGAATAAGATTTAAAATGATCCCCCGTATGCCGTAGGCTTCTAGCTTCTGCAGTAAAACGCTATGGTTGACATAATCAAAAGCCTGCGACATATCACAGAAAATAGCGCACACGGGTATTCTCTTATCCACATTCATCATTACCCTATACAAAAATTCATAGATAGCCATATTAATTGTCTTTTTCTCTCTGAAACCCTTTTGTTCATCACTAAGTATATGTTTTTTTTCAATGTATGAGTATAATTCTTTATAAAAATATTTTTCGAAAATTTTCGACATTATGGGAATGAGAGCAATTGGTCTATAGTTAGTCATATGTTCTTTACAGTTTTTTTTATATAATGGCTTAACTATTGATACCTTTAGAGCATCCGGATATATACCCGAACAAATACATAAATTTATGATGTGGCTTAAGTGGGCACAAATTACTTCTGAAACATGCTTGATAACTCTTGTGCAAATTCCGTCATAGCCAGTACTATTTGTGTTTTTTAGAGATTTTATTATTTTATGAATGTCCTGTGGTGTGCTAGGTGCCACGAAGATTGAATCTTTAAGACATGTGATATGCGACGTAACGTTGCAACCTGAGCCTTGTATTGGTTGAATTTTGTCTATAAAAAAGTTATTGAACATATTAGCTATATCTTGAGGATTCTTAATTGTTTTATTATCTATATTGATACTGCTAATGGATTCTTTAGGGAAATTATGTTTTGAATTATTTATAATATTCCAGACTGTTTTTGATGTATTGGTAGAGGTTTTGATGGAATAATTGTTTTGAGCACGTCTAGTCAACTTTATAATTTTTTTAAATCTCTTTGTGTAGTTGGTGAAATTAGTCATATTCGTATAATTTGGTTTCAATCTGTAACGCCACAGCAACTGGCGTTTCTTTTTACTGCACACTTTTATGCCTCGAGAAATCCATTTAGGCTTTTTAAATATATGTATCGTGGTCATTTTAAAGGGGAAACAGAGAGTATAGAAAAGGTTAAAAGTGTCAATAAAAATATCATAAGCGTTATTTGGGTTATTTGTTTCGTATACATCTGAAAATGACAGTTTTTCTAAGCACTCCTTGAATTTAACCATATTGTCATTGCTGTAATCCCGTCGTTTTATACGCCAGTACTTTAAAATACAATTTTTTTTTACAGGACATTTCAATATTTGCGCTGTATGATCAGAAAGCGCAAACTCAATAACTTCAGCCTTACATTTAAAATTATAATTATGAGCAAAATTATCAATGCAAGTTTGGCTTCGAAGCCTGGTGGGTTGTTTTAAAGCTAATTTAAAGTTGAAATTTAAAAGCAAACATTCCAATTCAAAAGTGACATTATTATTCTTTAATACGTCAATATTAAAATCTCCTGCAATCACAATGTGTTTATATTTTTTCTTACATAAGCTTTGTAGCATTTTTTCTAATGTTTCATAGAACACACTTAGGTTATTAATTTTAGGTACTCTGTATACACATACAATAACAATATTATACTGGGTAAGCTCTACACCGCAACATTCGATAACACCTGTTATAGACAACGTTGATATTTGAGGTATGTTTTGCCATTGATATCCATTTTTTATTAAAATACAAGTTCCACCTCGTTTACTATCTTTTCTACAAAAGGATGAAACGAGATTATAATTGGGGATGTTAAGGTAATTTTCATAACCGGACATCATAAAATGTTCGCTAATACAAAGGACGTCGACATTAATGTTCTTTTCTATCAATTCATCCAAACAGACGTATAAAGCATCTGCCTTACTTAAAAGTCCAGCGATATTCTGGTGCATTACGTATATATAATTGTCAACGAAAAAACTGGTTTTCTGTTTCCAACACCTGCGTGGGTTCGTGGGTTGTCAGTGTTTTTAAATTATTATTTACAATTTTCGGGTTATAATACTGTATATCTCCAATAAAAGAGAAAAGACTGGTGAAAATTTTATGCAGACCAAAGTTATTTAATTGGCCGGAGTGCCTATAAAATGTATTAAAGTCATAAGAAATATTTGCATTTGAATCCAATATAAATGCATACTTGTGTGTCTTAATATCTTGATACAATAAATCATTAAAGGTTTTAACTCGCCAATTATACATATTTGAATGAATACTGCATCTATATGTCGGTAAACAAATAATAATCTTAGTATGAGTTACCTCACTGAGAGTTGATCTCATATCTGATACAAGTTTAGTGTAATTGTTACTAGTCTTAAAATCTTGTTCGCCAATAAAAATAACGCAGTAATCACTCATTGTATAGTCTGAAAGTCGTGTGACTAACCCTCTTAGAAGATTACGTATGTCTCCGTCAGGTGTCAGGTAGTGACATAAGTTATATTGTTTCTTGGTGTGCTCTTCGGCTATCGATAGCACCTTGTTATGCTTATTCGCACTCAGAATGCACAATTTATTTTGTTTATGCTGTTGTAGAGGGCGGACTTCAGCCTGAGTTTTGTGTTTATAGGTCCTTGTGTCTTTCGCTGCGATTTTAACTGCTGTTTGAAGCTCATTTTGAGAGTCAGTGCGTTTCAAAGTCTTTTTCAGTTCTTCCGGTGTCGAAATGATATTATCTGTTTGTGTGTATTTGGTTACTGTCTGTTGAATTAATATTTTTTTTGGTGTGGGCGCTTTATGTTTAGCAGGGCTGTTAGTCACTTTTTTAAGCAGTTCATTTTTTATTAGTAGATCTCTATTAACGCATTTCAGATTTGTAATTTCTAATAGAAGTGTTTCAATTTCTCTGTGGGCACTAATAAGTTGAAGCGCCTGTTTTTCGACTTTTTCTTTCAAATGTTTCACCTGTTCATCTTCGTCATCTGATATATCAGGCATGCTATTTGCTGTCGCGTTTTGCGCCTCAGTAATACAAACATCTTCAGTATTAGTGCTAGATTCAGATCGAGTCCGTGTTCGACGGAATGTAATGTTATCGAGGAAATTCATGGTCCAAAGTTGCAAATAATCTCAAAAAGATACTGCTTCTACCAACTGAGATTTGAAGCCTAAACATGCATTCACAGTACCTCTTGTTACACATGAGCCACACATACAGTTGCGGTTGATCATGAAATAGGTGTAAAATTGGTGATATGAGATATACTGCGCGCACTATAATTGATATGGACGTAACATAATAAGTATGCTGGGCGCACTGTACTTTACTTACTGTTTTGTATTAAAGTTGAAAATCTATCGAATAATTTTGACAGATTGTGGTAGCTTGATGTGCTGGCCTCTTTACACTAGACATAGCGATTATGACCACAGATTAAATAATAGTTATGTAGTAGTGTCGCCATTTGGGGGGAAAAAGTGTTGTTGGATGCAAGCGGCACGTGACCGGTCTTTTTAGAGATCAATGGACTTTCCCTCAATAGGCTATGGACCAGTGGACGTCTTTTGACTAAAATGATGATTTATTTATTTATGATGATAATGTAAAGTTTTTTTTTTTTATACCACTAAGGTGGCAAACAAGCATGCGGCCCACCTGATGGTAAGCGGTTACCGTAGCCTATAGACGCTTGCAACACCAGAGGAAAATCTTTTCACACCCTTCTTGATCTCTGGGAAAAACCTGGACCGGGAGCTGATTCCACAACCTAAGCGTGCGTGGGAGAAAATGCCAAAAAAGTGGTATATTAGTAGATTTTGTTTGTGATTTCCTGTCTATTGCACATCGTCTTCCGAGTCTTTCCCCAACTATGTTGGGGTCGGCTTCCAGTCTAACCAGATGCGGCTGAATATCAGTATTTTAGACGACGGTACTGCCATCAGACTTCCGCACCCCAATTTCTGGGTAATCCCAATATCCTGAGTACAGACTGGTTGTGAAGCTTTTTGGGTTTCTGACTACCACTAACGATTCTCATAGGTGACTACAACCGGGACCGACGGCTTTACAAGCTGTCCGAGGCAGGGATCTCGAAGTATTAAAAATCACCCATCCGAAGACTGACCGCGTCAAACGCAGCTTACCCTTACAGATTCTTGGGTCAGAGTAGTTAATACTTAGCCTCTCTATCGTTCGTGATATTGAAAAGTCGAATTATATTGAAAATTGATTCATTTTTTGTAATTATAAATGTAAAATATAAACAAATATAGTTGTAAAATTAAATATACAATAGACTTACCAAAATAATACTTACCTACATATTTACAAAATATACATACTTACCGATACCAAAACAAAAAACAAATAAATCCCATCTTCCAAGCTCAGCTGACTGCGCTGGCGATGTTGCTGCTGCAGCAGAGACTCTCAAACGGCGCAAATATAGTAACCTATCTGGTAACTATATTTTTGAGCCGTTTGGGGTCGAAACGCTCGGGTCGTCGGGTCCGAGTACCCGTCTCCTTTTCAAGGAAATATCAAGGAGACTGGTTGACTCTTCGCGAGACCAGAGAGAGGGCTGGCTTGTTTTTAGCGGAACGCTTAAGCATTGCCATTCAACGTGGCAATGCAGCCAGTCTTCTGGGCACGTTGCCAGACGACAGCGATGCCGAGGAATACTTTGACGCCAACTACTTAGCGTTTTTTTTTTTGTATGTTTTGATATTGAAAATTGATATTGTATCGAATGCAAGCTGCAACTAGGAAAACAAAAAATAGCTACATATAATTAAGGCCCGACTTACTGTAACCGCAAAATGTACAATCGAAAAACTAGCCTGACATTATAACTAGATAAAAAGGCTTACTTCTCAAGTTACGCCCGTCACTCGTGAAGCCGTCACCTTGCGGACAACCAGTCGTGGATCAGCCATGGGACTAGTTGAGACGCGTAAATGTGAACAGTAAAATTGGTACTGGTACACATTTACATTACTGTTTTTTTACTATTTATTTAATGTAAGGAAGATTTACAGACAAATAATAAAATTAATTAAAGATAAAATACAAATAGTCCTGTACCAATTACCTAATCTTCACCAATAAATTATATATGTAGGTAAACATGAGAGCTACTAGGTATCAATAGATAATTTTGAATGAGAGTTACATGCTAAAAATAATGGTGATTATCGTAAGATCTAAATTAACAAAGAAATTATTGACTAAAAGTTTTTTAACTGAGTAGTGCTTGAACGAAATAGGTCAATCTGAAACGGAAGTTTATTAATAGAATTAGACGCTCGCGAGATAAAAGTGTTGGCTCTATAGTTCGTCTTAGTAGATAGGATATTTAGGAGTGGACGCTGTATTAACCGGCGGATGTTGGTTCTCAGGCAGATTTTAGACAATAATTCGGGACAATCGACTTTCCCATTAGCTTTATTCATAAGATAGCAAATGTCAAATCCCTCCTGGTTTCGAGAGGTAAGAAATGCTATATCCTACACCTATGACAGTAATCTCTGGAGTGCTGGTGAGTTTTAAAGTCTAGGTACTTGAGGAATTTTCCCTGAATGCGCTCAATTCGTGATTTGTAGACTTTGTACTGGGGGATTTATTATTTTTATTATAATAATAATGTTTAATTTAATAATAAAAAGAAAGTTAAACTCATCATCAAATATATCAAAAAGCTTTTAACTAATTTAATAGGTCCTTTTCCAGTTTGACCAATTCTTCCATGGAACCTATCATGTAGGTACAATGTAACATGACGTGGCCGATTTAGGGGTCTTCAAGTCACGAGTGAATAGGTATCTTCTAGGTAAGCGTGCTACATCATAGACCACATCGTCACTTGCCATCAGGTGAGATTGTGGTCTAACGCTAACCTAACTCTTATAAAAAAAAATATCCTCTCGAATTCCATTGCCTCCCCAGCCCAGTCCATTTAAATGCAACCCTACTACTATTATACGATCAATATATCAATAATTAAATTATTTCTACCTCCTTTCTACCATGAAGGATTCAACAATAAACGTAAACTATTTCCATAATCCAATGACGGCTACATAAAAAGCAGTGATATCCTACTGCTACTACCACTGGATCCAACGAACACCTCTGACTTTTTGATATCATGTGCGTATTAATATTTATTTATCACTCGCTTAAACAGTGAATGAAAACATCATGAGGAAACTTAGATGCCTAAGAGATTGTCTTGATGACGTGTGAAGTCTGCCAACCCACATTAGGCTAGCGTGGTGTACTATTATAGCCTAATCGCTCTCATTCTGAGAGGAGACCCGTGTCCAACAGTGGGACAGTATTTAGGTTGATGATCGTGATCAATGTCGGCCACACTATAATATATTTTTTTTGTTTGACTTATCAGCTTAAACGGCAGGCTTTAGACTCCAGCAACTCCAGTGTTATATACTCGCGGGTTATCATCTTGAGACCTTGGTTGTCAGTCTCAAAGAGCCAGTAAGCTATATGAGACTTTAAGCTTCGAAACAATAATGTTAGCACATTATTGCTTAGAAGCAGAATATTTAACCTATACGTCGGTCGCAATTCTTTCCGGCTAGTCGTTGCGGTCAAGCGGTATGAGGCGACTATGAGCTTGCGGTTACATCCAGTTGCTAGAGGTATACCTTACTGCATACCTCAAATAGTTCTGTTTGTTTGTTTGTTAGTTGTTACCGCTGCGGTTGGTTCTGGTCGCGTTAAATGATAAGCTTGAATGGACGATTTAGGAAGGGAACTGTTGTCAGAACATACTAATCTGATCAGGCTATCGGAAGGCGTCCGGGTGATACATTTGCTTATGTATACATCCTTCCATTGACTCTAATTAGAATGTAATTTCTGGTAACCAAGTAATATTCGGGAGTTGGCTATATTGTCCCCCCTAACGGCTAGCAAGCAATAAAATAAAAAAATATATAGATATTTAAAATAATTTTAGCCAATGGCCAATGCAGTTACGATTACACCAACAACAGCATCACGACACGTGGCAATACACCAGTATATTACCTTTATATTAGTGAAAACTCCTTGTTTCAACAATTCGGAAAGGAGGTGACAAATGGTCAAGATCGCGCTTCAACCTTCCAAAAACAAAATTATTAACCTTCACTACCGCAACTTGAAACGTATGGCGACAGCTGGCGAGCAAAGCGAATAAAAAGTGCACTTACCTGGCATCGAACCCGACACCGGCCAGTCGCAACCCGACACCGACAGCGTCTGACCACCCCCTAGTGAAGGGGACTGAAAATACTGCTGGTGACAATTTAAAAAACAAACTTAAAACGAGTAATCGCCAAATACCTATATTACCTAAATGTATAATAATATAGAATGGCATGGCTATAACGAATAGGATTTTATTTTATTTGGGACAAATAACAGCATTATTTTTTTATACCACTAAGGTGGTAAACAGGCATACGTCCTACGTGATGGTAAGCGGTTACCGTAGCCTATAGACGCTTGTAACGCCAGGGGTATCACTTGGGCGTTGCCGACCCCGTAAAACGAAAGAGGAATAGTTAGGTTGGCAGTATAAAGGTCAAAGTCCCCTTACTGCCAAAACAACGCTTCCTCGCAGAGCACTGGTAAGCTTGCTCACCGTAAGGAATACAACACAGATCAAAGCAGTGTCATTATACTTCGATTTTCTGCAAGGCGGAGGTACTTCCCCAGTCGGGCAGCTCCAATTTGAGTGGAATTATTTCCACTATGCCCTATCTCTCTTAACTTATTAAGTAGTATATTAAACATTACTCGCATGTTGGGGTTTGTTTCAGTCCAACCAGATCCGAGTTTTTAGTTTAATAATATAGGTTACAAGTAACGAAAATCAATGAAGAGGATACAATTTTCAAAGCGCTGAAATATCTATATTATCAAGAAGTATTGACCAGAGAACTAATACTAACGGAAATAATTACTTAACCGCATCTACTTACATAGTTTGATTAAATTTTAACTTTAACCTAGTCTCGGCAGACGCTGGTTAAGGACAAATACATAGCTTGATATCGTAGATAAATAAAACACATCTAGGTCTAATCTTGAATTCCATTCATCATAAACCCATATACTGTCCCACTGCTGGGCACGGGTCTCCTCTGACAGAATGATAGGGATTAGGCTATAGTAGAGTTCACACACCGCCCACAAGAAAATCTATAAGGTTTCCTCACGATATTTTCCTTCAGCTTTTAATAGAGTGATAACTAATTATTAATACGTACGTGATTTCGAAATCTACACCTCTGACTTAGTAGTCCAATGGTCATATCACTAGGCTAACATTGCTTGTAGAAGCCATTTGAAGCTTGAAGTCTATTGTTAACACACAATCTACTCACAGGTACTACGAGACGGGGTCAATCAGGCCTAGAGCTATTGGAGGCTCCAAGCCCCGGGTGGCTACGGCCGAAGTGGTGAGCAAGATAGCCCAGTACAAGAGGGAGTGCCCCTCTATCTTCGCGTGGGAAATCAGGGACCGCCTGCTGAGCGAAGGAGTCTGCACTTCGGATAACATACCTAGTGTAAGTGATATAAGATTTTATTGAATTTAATTAGTGATGTTGATAATCGATTATCAACACTATCACAGCCTTGAGATGACAGGAAGCAAAGGTAAATAAATCTTTAGCTTCATTCATTCATGATTATTGATTATTTGAGTGAGATATGTATACCTTTGAGATAATTAAGATCATTTTACCTGTTTCGATCCATCATCAATTCGATTAATCGATTATCAACATCACAAAATTTAATGCTCACTTGCTCAATCGTGGGTGAACACGCTTAAGGATGCCCCTGCATTGTTAAAAATTGCCGGTAAGCAATAATGTGTTAACATTATTGTGTTCTAGTTGGGCAATGTTACCAGTAAAATTACTGGACATATGAGATTTAACAGCCTAGGTGTCAAGATAAGGACGCAGGAATAATACCCTTAGTGTTGCAGGCGTCTATAGGCTGCGGTTGCCGCATACCATCAGACGGCCCGTATAGTTGTTTAACATCTTATCATAATCTAAAAATTATGCAGTGTTATGGATATTTTTATCGATTAACATAATACTTCAAGCCTTGACTTCTCAGTTCACCAATTACGTATTCTGTCCATCCCAACTTATTTAAATTTATGTGGAAACATTTCCCCAACCGGTATGGGATAAAAAACAAAAAATACTCAATTGAGATGATTCCCGTATGAAGAAGCTTTTGGCGAAAAATGCACGTACGAATTCGGATGACGGATATAAGTAGAGAAATAGAAAAAAGGTTCATCGTTTTAATTGTGTAAATCTTCTATTTACGCATTGGCCACATAGAAATTTTCTACTTCTTCTTAATAGAAACTTTGACCAATTTTCATTCAAACAAAAAACTATTTACGAAATTGTGAAAATTAAAATGGAGTTTTAGTTTTCGTAATTTCGTAAATTTTTTTTTTGTTCTTTTTTTTACATTGACATTTTAGACAAATTAAAATAAAAGTATTATATCCATTGTCTAGTACCCACGGTACAAGCTCTGCTTAGTTTTGGACTAGATGGTGCTGTGTGAAATTGTCCAAAAAATATTTATTCTATTATTATCATACCAGTTATTACTTAGCGACAAGCCCCTCCATATAGATTCTGATATATTTTCAATGAAAATATTTATATTTCTTGTTTTATGACAAGACCGTTGATATACGTAGAATTTACCTTTATTTGACCATTATATATATTCACATCTCCGAAATATCGCGATAGACAGTAACACTTTCACGTAACGCCTTTGAGAAAGTATGAAAAATACGAAAGGGCGCCTCGTAAAGTACAATGGGGTACTGCACACCCCAGCTACGGCTGCTATATACAGGATGCTATAACGCCTTATCTTTCCCTGGCACTATACAGGACTCCCCTTTCTCCCCCTGTCCCCACCACTTGGCGGCAAAACAATATGACGTTATAACTTTTTTTTCTTCATTTTTTCCCTTTTTTGAATACGGGGCGCTCCCTACTGGGACATTCTTTAGTCGTCGATATGTCTTCTATTATAGAGGCTGTTCTTTTCTGTTTTCGTTACAAAAACTGTGTTTATTTAAAGACAAGAGGGAGTGGTTTATAAAAAATAAGATTTAATATTTAGTTTTTTTAATTTATCAATCAATGATTTTTATTATAAAATGTCTTACCTACATTTAAACAAATTGAAATTTAAGAAATTACATTTTTGTCTTTTTTAAAGTATCACTTTTCGTTGTGACAAATCTGTTATTCGTTCTTATATTTTGGATTACGGTAACGTATGGTTAATTTAATATTCAGTGTTAAAAAAGTACCCTTTAATTTGTTCACATAAATCTCTCCCCCCCCTGCTTTACATAAATCCATAACTTTATATGATTTCACCCATTTTTACATCTTTTACTTTATAGTCAAGCTTTTATAAAGAGAACGTTAAGTGCGAAATACAGTCATGAATGCTAACCAGCTATTTACCTAACTCTTTCATAGTTATAAAAAGCTTCAAAAACATAAAGACGCTATAAAAGCTAATGTAGCGCAAAAGATACAGTAATAACAACGAGAAACTCGCAAAAAATACTTTGTCACTTTATGACTTGTATTGTAGGTAGCTAGTATTAATACAACACCCTTTAGCAACAAATGTCGCCCTTCAGAATACTTAACATAAATTAATTAAGATATTCGCACAATCATCCTGTTGGTGACGGTTTTAAGAAAAAATGAAAGCACATTAAGTACTCTCACCAAGGAATATCGAGAAAAACATAAAAACCGAAACAGAGGGAAAAATTGTGAGACGGAAATACATACTTTTAATGAGAGCGAAAGAGTTGGCAGGCTATCTCTTTTTTCCACCGTCTAAAAGGGGGAAGACGGGGCGATTTTGACACGACATGAATAAAGAAAATATGAAGGCTTTTGTTGCCGTAAAAATTCCAGTACAGGGGATAAAGTCTTTAAGTTATCAGAGGGTACCGTTAAGGATCGTAGATATACAAATGTATACAGGTAGGTATAACGAGGTATGAGGGCGTCTGATGTCTTCGACTTTATCGAATATCGGGTTATATTGTGTTTACGTGGATTGTTTAAGAGGTGCTTAACCGTTGAATATATTAACATCACGGGATCGATCCGTTGGCAAACGCGTCGCATTTTATTAACTTTGACGTTAAATTTGAACGTTGTTTTAATAATATTCTGTATAATATAATTTAAGTAGGTACACAATCGATATTGAAAAATATGGTCGTATTATTATAGAAGCTTAAGCAAACAAAAGTTTCGTGACTATCATTAAGTCTTTGCTGTAACGACCCTCAAATGTAACGATACTAAACCTTGTTAACTATTCATACTACTATGAATCCTATTTCACAGTTTAAATTGCATTCTATACATGTGGTATTAAAGTCTATTTTTATTTATTGACATAAAATATGTGGTGAGAGGGTCAATTGTCGTCACAGGGTCATATCGCGTTGGAACATGCGTTCCCGTAGCAAATCACTTCCGGGCCACTAAATCCAGGCCAAATTAATGCATTTAGCACGCTCCCCGGCCCTTTAACTGGGGATGACAACTTTATTTCATTGTATCGCGATATTTTCTTGTCACTTTAACATCAGTGACGGGGACATTGTGATTTTTTGTTGTTAAGTCGACTTTTGGTGAAATGAATCATAATTCATATAAATGGTGTCCTGTTAAAATAAGTTCGAAACTCAATTCATTTAACTTTCGCTACAATCCAGCTCGCGAACTTCTACGGTAACAACTGTACCTACCAAACATATACCTGACAACCTGAATAGTTACTTTAAATTAAGTATTAATTAGAATTCCAAATAGGAATACTTTAATTATAATGCAACAATAAAGTCACTACCTCTAATCCTCATGGAAATTTTTGTCAGTGTATTATAGAAATAGTAAATAAGAATGTAATAAACAGATTTAACGCAAATAAAAACTACTTAATATTAATATAACTTCCAATTTCCACGCCATAACAGACCCAATAAATAGCTTGTTCAAAACACTGATTTAAAATATCATTACGGATCATATCTGAGATTTGGATCTCAGGGGTCGGGAATATATCGGCGCGGCAACAAATTGTAACAAAGGAGTCCGGCAAAGAAGATTATCGGAGATGACGCGTGCCACGCACGTGACGTGCATGTGGCCGATGATAGTGCCATCCACCCTACGCGCTACTAAACATTCAAAAATATGCACTATTATAAAGGATTAAGGTTCTATTTAACATGATATGAGCGATTTAGGAAAGTCACAACCATTGACAAGCAGAAACGGTTTTTATTAGCAAACATTTTGGTAGATACTCGCGTAAACGAAAAACTTATAAAAGTTACTTAAAAGTAAGAAGTGTTGGAGGGAAATTAATACCACAATTCAAAGGATTTAAGGCTTAAATTGATGTTGAGTGTGTAATCGGAAGAGCAAATAAATATAGATGTCGGTTGTCTCTCTGTCATGTGCTGCTAATATTGTTGTCACTTGCAGAAATACCTTAGGGGTAATGGAAAACCCCAAAGTTTTTGTATACCTAATATTAATCGCTTTTGTAATTAACAGTAACAATGTTAAATCAGAATAATAACTTTTTTATCACAGATATTTGGTCCAACTCATCGACAGGTTTAAATAACCGTTATTTACTTTCTGTCTAGGCAAATATTTCTCACTTATAGATACAACAAACAAATGTAATAAAAACAAATATGATTTTTAAAGAGTGTCTATGGAGTTTCTTGCTGGTTCTTCTCCATAAGACCCACTTTTTGAAACAGTGCAACTAGTTTTGGCTATTATAATGGTCTAATTGAAATAAAACATTTGACTTTGATCATTTTACTCGAAAATACGTAATTTCAGACAATGAGCTTTATTTTGTTTAAATACGTAAATGAGTCAAGTTCCCTTTTCAATTAATAGAAAATACTTCTTAGGCATATAATATATTATTTTTAACTAAATACGGTACATACTTTCGTATACTTTATAATTTAGTCATTATAGACTTTTTGGTGCTTACGTCTACGCTATTATTTCCACACATTCTTGAAAAGGTTGATCCCAACATATTAATCTCACCCCCGGCAACCCGGACGAGTTAATTACGAGGTTTGTACTCAATATAATATAATAGGTACGAGCCACCCGCGCCTCCCCGCCGCGCAACACGTGTGTGATACCAATATTTGAGTGCCTAAGTGCCTACCTACTTATCACGGCGATTTGGAGTTTTGAACGTAAAGTAACACTACCACTAATAATTCTGCCAGTAGTATTACGAAAAGTACTAAAAATATATTAAAGAACAAGCTCGATATTGAAATATTTTGTCACTGGTATGGCTAAAAAATTTGGTAGGTAAGTAACTTAAAGCTAAATTTATTGTGACAAAAGTTCATATAGATCTTATATTGATTTTCTGTGACCATCGACACTTCAAACCGCATCTGCAACACTTAATGGCAACATTCAAAATTAAATTAAAACAACTAAGTAATAAATAATAATTAATAAATATACGGCACCATCTAGTCCCAAACTAAGCAGAGCTTGTACTAAACGACGTATACTTATATACAAAAGAGTAGGCTCTTTTGTAAATAGATACTTATAAATCATAATTGATAAGAAACACCCAGACTAACACACTTGTAGGAATCGAACTCGTGATCAGCACTCCGACAATCGAAACACTAGATAAGAGGCGTCGATTCGACATCAATTGGCCTCAAAAATAAAAAAATCGTTCAAAGTACAGTTCGCAAAAAAATATTGACGTTGTTAGCCTAGGCCGGGGTAGGGTGACAAGCGAAGCGAGATAAGTATCGCTTCGCCTCGCGCCGCCACGTGCGCGCTAAGCCGGGATATGCAATTTTTATATTATGCTCCTCTTATTATTATGGCCGTGCAATTTTAGTGTTTTATTTTATTTTTGATGACGCTTTAATAGGTGTTAGCGCTTAACCTAAATTAAGCATAGCATATTTATTTATTTAAGAGGTACAGTAACAGATTACAAAAATATTATGAGGGAACTTTAAAGCATACAATTCCTAATCTGAAATCCAATTATTATTAATAACTATATTAATTAACTGTATTAAACTAAATCTATAATTAAATAAAAATAAACTTATCTACACTACTTACTAACAAACTATAATAAAAAAGAAAAACAAAAAACTACAGGGTAAACTAAACTAAAACTAGACTAAAAAATTGCATCAAAAAACTCATCCGCATCGCCATCGTCTGGTAGTGTACCCAAGAGGCTGGCTGCATTGCCACGTTGAATGGCAATGCTTAGTCTCTGGCCGAAGTAGAGGCCAGCCTTTGGGTCACGTGAAGTGTCGTTTAGACGTTTGGCAATATCTTTAAAGAGTGACAGGGCACTCGGACCCCATGGCCCCAGCGTTTCGACCCCAAACGGTTCGAAAATATAACTATTTATAAAATTGTTATATTTACGCCGTTTGTTGGTCTCCGCAGTCGCAGCAGCAGCGCCAGCACAGCCTGCCGAGCTAGGAAGATGGGATGGCGCAAGAGTGTCGACGCACGTTGCGTCCCACACTAAAGGCCTACCCATTTTCCAAGGCAGCAACGACATCCCGTCCGGTCTCTTGCCGTCGTCACGTGCCAAACCACTTGGTTCTAAAATGGCTGGAACGCCGGCGGTGACAAGGGCACGGCGAATGATGTCGTTAATGCTGGCATGCCTTGCTATTCGACCTGCGCTCCTGCTGCAAGACAAACCATGGTGTCCAAGGCTATCGACAGCTTCGCCACAGTGACAGCGATGCGGAGCACAACAAGGAGTTCCCAGTCGAAGGCAAACAGTAACAACAAACTGTATTATAATAATAACTAATAAAAACTATATTAATTAACTGTGTTATAAATAATAAATATATTAACTAACTGTACACATTTTTTTTTAAATTATGTGACTTCGTTGAGATGTGTTACCTAATTATAAACAGACATACAAAAATAATAAGAGTAATTAGTAATTACAAGTTTATTTTACTCAGAGAGTTTATGAACCTGCTTTGAATTTCAAAAAATATATCGGGCTGAGAGCAAACATCATTGTATTGTTTACACATTCGATGTGATATAAGATATATATGTATAAGTAAGATACAAATGAATGCAAACAGAAAGGTTATCATCAATCCATATACTGTCCCACTGCTGGGCACAGGTCTCTTCTCACAGAATGAAAGGGATTAGGCTATAGTCCACCACGCTGACTAGTGCGGGTTGGCAGACTTCACACACCGCGCGCCGTCGAGAAAATCTCTAAGGCAGGTTTCCTCACGATGTTTTCCTTCAGCGAGTGATAATTAATTAATTATTAATACTCACATGATTATTTGAAGTGCGGCCTTGTATTCGAACTCGGGACCTTCGATTTGGCAATCCAATGGTCATACCACTAGGTGACCAGGCTATCACTAGGCTTTTAAAGAGAAAAGTAAATTTTAATCCTATACGTTATAATTACTCATTGGTTCAGTGGTCGTAACCGGGACAGCTGCTTGATTCCCAGGTCACGCAAAGTATTTTTCTATGAAATTCTCAGTAGCAGCTTAGATTTGCTCGCTCCCATTAATGAAACTTAAACATACCGGTGAACTGTGAGTACCTATACATTATTATACCTCTGCCTAACTCTTCGGGGAATACAGGCGTGATGTTATGTAATGTATGTATTATAAATTAAATTCTACCAAGTTAATCTTCAGAAAAGACTGAAACTAAATTCAAGAACATCAAAGCTTTAAAAAAAAAGCCTTAGAATGTGAAGTAAAAAAAAAAGTTTGATTATTTTTTTTAAAAATAATCAAACTTTTTGAAAATTTGATTAAATTTAACAATCATCAATATTTTATTCTAATTCAAGTATACCTTATAAATTTAAAGTAAACACAAATTAATGCGTCTAAACTTAAATCAAACCATGATAATGAACACATAAAATGTGTGTCTGTATGTGTGAATAACAGATTGTGTATATTAGCACAAAATCCCACCGCTGCCTGGCGGTCCGGCCCGGCCGAAATGATTCCGATCCCCAAGGCTGATCCCAGGATACGGTCAGCATAACACACATCCCAATAACAATAAAATATTCACCTACATTTTAATTATTTATATTATTATTGTCGCTGTAATTTAAATTTAATAAAATGTTTTATTAACATAAGTTTATCAAATATAAAAGTGTTGTATAATAATTGTTCTATAATTTCCGAACTAGTTTATATTTATTGATTTTAATGGTCATTTAATATTGTTATAAATTCATAATTTGCTCCAATTTAAAGCCATTTATGTAATTTTAAATTAAAGCCTTTGTTCCTAAAAAGGCAAAAGCCAAATTATTTACATGAGATAATAAATAACATAATGTACCTACCTACATATTATGTAACTATATTGTCAGCTGGATTTTGAGGTTTACAAAACTATGAAAATCCTACAAGACCGAACATCAACATCTTCCGAGCCTTTTCCCAACTATGTTGGGGTTGGCTTCCAGTCTAACTAGATGCGGCTGAATATCAGTATTTTACATGAAGCGACCTCCACAACCCAAATTCTGGGCAATACCCTGAGGATAGATTGGTTGTCATGCTCTTAAAGCTTCTGAATACCACTAAAGATTGTCATAAGTCTATGATAACCAGGCAAAACGGTGATTGATATAATAAAACACTTTAGTTAAACTATTTTTTTTTTTTATAAAATCTACAAATTAGTGAAATTTCCATATTTACGGCAACACCCAAATGTGATTAAAGTTTTCTTTGCTGTCGGTACCCTAACTCCCTTGATCTGTAGCAATATTAAATAGCGATAGCATCACAGATATTAGATAAGATACCGGCACAACAACTTGCTCAAACATATTGGGGTATTTTGTAGAATTAAACGATTAAATGTGGTAGAGAGATTCACATGAATAATATCATCATAAGGATTTAATTATTGTGTTGTGGCTGAAGGGCTCATGTAATTACCAATAACAAATCGATCAGAAGATGTGCTTAAAACGAATAGGATTTTCACATAAATACTACTTATCTCTAGTAAGCAAATTTACCGATTGAATTGGTATTGGGGCCGACCGTGAGGAAGTAATCACTAAGGCCTGCGTAGTGACTAGGTATGCTATTCAATCGTAGGTAATCTATAGATGGGTAAATATTGTTAGCACAGCAAGAACATATCCCGGTGGTGATACGAACTCCTATGACAATCGTTAATAGCAGTCGGAAACCCGAAAGGCCTGAGAAGCAGTTCATTTTTATATCGACAATCATATAGTTAGCATTCGATATTGTACAAAATATTTAGTATGTTATAAATTTAAAATTACTCTTTCAATAAGGAATAATCACTGTGTCGCTGGGGGTTTCATAAACATACTATTAATGTCCACAAAGTGCCATATTACTTGTTTAGTAGCTCAATAACTAACAAACATACTTAATATAATCTAAAAAGTAAGGCTAATTACAGGTTTCCCTTGATTAACAGAACAAGTTTTAAATATCAATCAAGGGCTTACGCTATAACAAACGTGCAGTCAAATTTTCACTTTGTTATAATTTATAATATCCTCAACTTCTGTCAATCTATATAAACAATACGTATATAAATCTACATAGACAATGCGTATATAAACATAAAATCTACATAAAATCCAAATTGTAAGTTTAAGGCAGTGAATGTTCTCCACGAGGCATTCTTAGGGCGCTCACGGTTGGTTGCACATCAAACGGTTTACGCCACTCATAATCAGATGTTTAGGCTTTCTTTGATAACCGACATTAACGTCTTAGAGGAATTTAATTTGTTTTCACTTGTCGCTACTGTTGCGAACATCTTGTGATGTTGGATGAGAAGCACGATAGTTACTGACGGGATTAAAGACTGCGTGGTTAATGCTTATATAGCGTTTACGTTTTGGTCCCTCTTGTCATGCGAACACCTGTAACAATCAAATAGTAGAAGCACTAAAAGCCTGACAACCAGTCTATCATCAAGAAATGAATCGTATTCTGTGGGAACCGAACCACGACCTCGAAATCAGCAGTCCAACACTATATTATTGTGTTCCGATGAGAAAGGTAGAAAGCTATGTAGCCAGTGAAATGACAGTGAAAATGTGACATAACTGTGGTTTTGAGGTGACAACGTGCAAGTGTTGCGGTGTTGCTGGCTACAGTTACCTTACCATCAAACGACCCTTATGATTTGCTTGCCATCTTCTAACATAAAATAAATAAGAGAGGTAGGGCATAGTGGTAGTAATTCCACTCAAATTGGAGCTGCCCGACTGGGGAAGTACCTCCGCCTTACAGAAAATAGAAGTGAAATAACACTGCTTTGAGCTGTGTTGTGTTCCTTACGGTGAGCAAGGTTGCCAGTGCCCCGCGAGGAAAAGTTGTATTAGCAGTGAGGGGACTTTGACCCTTATACTGCCAACCCAAGTATTCCTCTTTCCTTTTACAAAGTCTTGAGTTGAAATTGTATATTTCAACGTCTATAGGCTACGGTAACCGCTTACCATCAGGTAGGCCGTATGCTTGTTTGCCACATTAGTGTATAAAAAAATGAAACCTTCTTGTTTATCCAGAGAATATTATTTTAAACAACACAATATAATAATTTGTTTTTTAAATATTACAATAACTGCCTCATTAGTACATTAGTACTCCTCTGCCTAACCCATCGTGGAATACTGGCTTGATAGTATGATTTATAATCTTTTGTTGCTGACAATCAATACATCGTTATTCTTTCAGCGGAAATATCTACCGAATTCAGATGATTTAATATGAATGTAAATTAGCCTGATCAGATTAAATCCAATCAGTTAGTACATTGGCACTCAAATGTTCGTTCGTTATCAAATCAGCGTCGATCTGTTTATCAAATGTTAGCTAAACAAGTGTAGTCGTTTAGCTAAAATCTTATTTGATCACGGTAGGGTGCTCCCCCCGGCCGTCGGACTCACACATATGTTCGGAGTTTTACGCAGTTTTAATTTTAATCCCACTACACTGCAGTCTGCATGTTGGGTATGAATATTAAGTGGATATTATTAATTGAAATACATATATTGATATTATTAATCCCGACGTTTCGGACACTTTACAATATCAATAAATAATAATGAATAATATCAATATAACGCGATAAAATCGGGAAAAAAGTAGTTTTATTTCAATGTATAATATTCGCGTAAATGACAGAAATCAATGGATATTATTAATTTGTTTTGGGGACTTTTTATTGCACCTCTATTTACAATTTAAGCAAAAGTGTCTCAGTAATTAACACAAAGTTATTATAACAAATATACTGACTTGCACACTAAATTATACAGTTCTACAACGGAACTTCTAAATATTACCAAATGGATAAATGGTCATCAAATATTAGGTTTTTGATAGGTTACAAATGCGACCACTGTTAGAGCTAAATTGTACAGCACGTCAAGATACCCTAATCTGTCAAATTTCTCTGATAGATTTTCAACTTTAATTCAAAGCAATAAAGTTCATGTTTAATTGGGATAATTTGACAGTTTTGGATAGCTTTACCTGCTGGCGTCTGTGCCTGTTATACTTGGTTTAGATTTATATATTTCGTTGTGACTCAAAGAATTATTACATTTACTATCTATCAGTATTATTAGATAATTATGCATTCATAAAAAAGCTTAACTTAAATAAATAGAGGTGCGTCTTGTACTACAATAAAATTGTTGCCAAAATTACAATATTTTGAGTTCAAATCAAATCAATCAAAATAGTTTTATTTTCATATAAACCATATACAGGCACTTATGAAATGTCGAGTCTAGGTGCACTAACTAAAGTTAACTATTTTAAATTGCAATCAGTACTTTTGATTAGGAAAGGGATTTAAAAAAATAAAGTAAAAATGCAGATTATTTGTTAAATACTACCCATTTATTTTTAGTTTTTTTTTTATAAACGTTCACCTACAATATAACACTTTTCGGAAAAGAATAAGTTTGTCGCCATGTTTTGTGACATTAATAAATGATTAAGAATAAAAAGATTAGCATGCCATCAGGCCTATATTCTCCGAAGGCTAAGGCAGAGGTGTACTAAATGTACAGCCACAGTTCGTCGGAATGTTTAAGTCCCGTGTAATAAGGAGCTAGCCTATTGCCATTACCTTGGAATAAATCCAATCATCGAACGATAAATTCATAGAAAAACTCAATAACACTTTTTTCTTGACCTGGGCATCTACCTCAAGCGTAGCAGTCGTATTTGCAACCACTAAGCTACATATTAATGTGTTTGTGTATGTAACACATTAATATGTAACTTGACGAACTTTACAAATCCACAATACCACGTAATTTCCTTACCCAATACCAATTACAATCTTTAACCAAACACCGTTTATCCACCAAAAGCTGATTTAGTTAACCGCAAAGCGTTCAATATCGCCAATTGGTCGGCGGGTAATTGCGGCCGGCCGGTATTGGGAGGCACTCGCGGTTCGGTCATTCATTAAGCAATCTAGATTAGTACCTATTCAAAACAACTATTGTGTTTGGGCTTAGGAATTACAACCGTTGTAAAAGATAATGCCAGTGTCAAACACAGGTTAGGCGGTTTGCAATGGTTTTGGTAATTAGTAGCTGTTTAGGCAGTTTCAATGAACTGTTTCTGTTGTAATTTAGGCATTACCGTCATAGAATATTGGCAAATGTGCACACATACAGTTAATTAGTATTGGTAAGCAAATTTCAAATAACTTTGCATTCCAAGTAAGAGGAAAAGATCAACATTATTTTATGCAATTGCATTAATTACAAGCTACACCTATGATATTATTTATTAGACACTTTTTTGTACACCAATATATATAGTATAGCAGTGATACCGAATTAGGCAAAAAAGGAAAGCTTCAAAGTGATATCCTAGTGATTATGACCTTTGGACTGCCAAATCAAGCAGTCGGAGGTGCCTTGGATTCGAACTCGAGACTTCGACTTTACACTCCAGTGGTCACACCACTAGGTTATCACAGAAAATTAAAATATCTTACAAACATTAAATCCCGACAGCCAAATAAATTTCAAAAATTTTACAACAATTTCACAGATGTTAATGCTACCCCTAAGTATTGAAAAACTGTTGACAGCGCGAAATCGTCACCCAGCCGACAATAATAGGTTACGATGTAAATCAAAATTCATAGTGATCACCACCCTAGTGGCCATGAGTTATGACTTATTACGGACCCCACGGATCCCTAAAGAGACCCACTTCTAATAGCCCCTGTTACTGTATGTCTAAATGACACGTCGATGTGTTGTCACCTTTGCATTTACGAATGTGGTAATTCGATTGGGGAGTTACCGTATTTTTTATATTGTGAAGGACTTGTGTCATGAGTTATGAAGATTTTGATGGCTTTTGAATTTTATATTCGAGTTTTTATTGTACTAAGAAGAACAAACATATGGACCGCCTCAAGGTAAGCAGCAACTATAGCCTATAGATGCTTGCAACAACAGTGGTATTACTCGTATGTTGTCTTTCAGACTTCAGTTGTTATCTTAAGACATCGGGAATTTCACTGGTTACATTACCCCTGGCTACCAACCAGAACAAAATAATTATACTGCGTTCTATTCTTATTTCAATATAGTGCAGAATGACCAATACTTGATCGCTGATGTCTTTGTCATGTTATTCCATCTATTAACAATTTAGAGTAGTGTTAACGGTTACTCCTTCTTAGTATATTGCTAAAATACATTTGATTCAAAATTTAAATCATAAAAACGTGCAAATACCTTTGAACCATAATTTTAGAGCTTAAATTAATTATCTACCATTTAACTCGTAATTCATCTTCAATGAGAAGTATAAAACCTCATACTTATTACAAAACAATCAATCATCTACGGTCAGCAACCAAGTTAGAAATAGGACAAATCCTCAAATAGGAACATCGCATGGCCTCCGCACAGCTGCATAGGGCTGTCCGGTGCTGCTCACCCATCCCTACGATATTTATTATAATTTTATGCGGCGGCCATGCTATCGTCCCTTTGTGTGCTAAACGATGTCCTTGTCGCCTTTTTGTTGTTTCGAGGGGTATTAAATGTAATAACACAACTATCGAGATCTCTGGTGAATAGTAATGAGGTTTTTTTGCCAACTGTACTTAGATTGCATGATATGATCAGTAAGTGTCAGTTGTCAGTAATTACAGTTTATTTTATACGGTCTCGGATTACAATGGGGTTTGTGGTGTTAGAAATGATTGGTTTTATTTATAGTATGTTATTTGTTTTGCTAGAAATAGTGTTGTACTTTTGGTTGCGGTTTGGATATTGAGAATTTGAGAGTAATTTCGCATTGTCAAAATTTACTATAGTGTTGGACTGTATTAAAATATATTTATCTTAGTCTTTAAAATTTATTCTTCTTAATTATACTTTTGTTGTGTTGTAAAATAGGTCTACTATTTAATTTTACAACAAAAAGGTTGCCCTCTGTTTCTATGTAGCTATCATTTTTGTGGAAGATTTTTCCAGTTCGGCACACGGGACGCTTTAGTCAGTTACACTAACGAGGTGTCTTCCGGCTACGACAAACCATTATACATTATAATATATCATATATTAACAACAGCTCATAGTCAACAACCATCTAGAAAATTAGATGGTTGCTTGGCCGGCCGACTAAAGTGAAGTTAATAAAAATCATACACCATCTTTAAGGATACAGAACTCTAAAATAAAATGTTTTTGCACCCAAAATTAGAGCGTCATCGTCATCATCAGCTCAGATACTGATGATGGGCTGTTGGCGTCTGGCTGCAACAAGTCTTATCTCAAAATGGGTTCAGGACTAGGCTATAGTCCACCGGTCATATGCATCTTGGCAGTCTTCACACACTGTCGAGAAAATCTCTAAGGCATGCAGGTTTCCTCATGATGTTTTCCATCACCATTTAAGCAAGTAATAATTAATGATTAATACACACATGATTTCGAAAAGTCAGAGGCGCGTTGCCTTGGATTCGAACTTAAGATCTTTGACTTGGCAGTCCAATGGTCATATTACTAGGCTACGATTACTGATCAAATTAGAGCGTAAGTCTTTTAAATATTTACTTTTCTCACATAACAATACTAACAATGTCACAAAAAAAGAAACAGTCCAAAATTAAAAAAAGACCGTTAAAATGTTGTCATTCTGAATCACTCGAGCGTTCATCCCCGTGCCGATTGTATTATATTAGACTATTATATTATTTTAATAATAATAATTTCGACTATTATTGTCATTAAAATCATTATGATCGACTCGAGACCGGTTCGCCAAGTAAACACAATTGACTTTTGCCATTTGGTTGGTTCACAAAGATGTAGGTTTTTAATTATATTGACCCTAGCATGTTTTCACTTCATTATTTTGCCATATTTAACACTCCAAACTATTATTTACAGTGTTAAGTAACTTGGCATCAATTTTTGTTCCGTTTTGGGCTCTTAACCTTTATTGAACCTACGATAATTAAGCACTATTTCGATAATTGAAACTTTTAGGTATGTCTTAAGTAATAAAAAGAACATTATTAAGGAAGACACACATAAAACGACTACTTAGGTATATTTTCATAATAAACTTAAAAAAAAATAGAGTAAAGCTGAAGAATAAATAAATACCCAAATGGTCACCAAAAAGTATTTCTTATTTAACTTCCCAATGTGATTATTAACATCATATCTAACATTTTATTACAAAAAAAAATTGTCACGCGCCACTCCCTATTATTTCATAGCGACCAAACGTGACAAAATGACACCCGTATCTTCTCAGAAATATAATATACACATATATCAATAATCAATTTTACGCCAACGAGAACGGTCCGAAGTATTTTTGTCGGGATTTTATTATTCTGGCAACACATCTAGCGGAAAATCGCGTCCTGCCGCCATGGCGGGGAAAACGCGGGAAAATCACACTTATTTGTTATTTACGAATGTAAAACGTAACAAGGAGTGTGTATGGTCCGATTGATGCTCACTCTGCGTAAATCAGATGTTTGGTCACTTGACTTACCTGTTGGCCGTTGTTGATTTATATAAGTTTCTTTAATATTATTGTTTTTTAAAGTAATGAAAATTAATATCGGAGCTCATGTATTTATTGCCACAAAAGTAACATATTTTGGTCCAAATTAATGTAACTGAAAATTAACAATTAAAGCTGCTGTTGCTCATAGATAAAGTGTTTATTCCACAAAAGATCAGAATTGTCGCCTGTGTGATGAAAGGATAATTTAAAGCAATAGGTATATTTCAATTATATAATTGACTAAATAAAAAATGTACCTTCTTACTTGCGAAAAGTTTCTAATGTCCACGGTCTCATATTTCCATTTCCTTTGATCCAACCGTATAAAATTAATCAAGTCGAAAATCTGTATAAATATTTAGACGGAACGTCAGTTGTCAATATTTGAATTTATTGGCAAACAATACATCTTAGAAGCATTAACAGGAATCACCCCACCTATGAGAACTAATAATAAATCTCTGCATATCATTTCACCCTCAAACGATTCCGAATACACTATTGTAGGTCGAACACATCGCCTTAAGTTAATACAGAGCATTATTGAGTGCCAACAGGACGCCCCCCAGCGTGCCACAAAGCACAGACGTATTGACAAACTGCCTATAAGTCTCAATCAAACAATGGCGTTTATGAACTCCTTACGTTATTGACCTATTTCTTTGGCACAATAGTACGACAATTCAATTTAAATTTCGAATCGTGGGAATCACTCGAATTAACTGCAGTTTTGACTTTAGCTGTCATCTCATATGGGCGGGAAAGTTTTTTTTTTCTAAGCAAAGGAGGCGGTGTCGTGGTTTCCACAGGGCGGTGTTGCGTTTACTTGTTAGGGCTTTCTTTTCCTGCAAGTCCTTTGTCGACTGAATAATTGTTGTCTTGCATTTCCTTCTTGATTTATTTATGGGTCAGTTTTATTTGAAATTAATTTATTAATGTATAATAATAGCACTACTGTTAGGTGTTGACTAGTGAATTATTAAATTGATGCATAAATGATTGCATTTATTAAATCTGTCAATGACCGAAATGCTTTTATGAAGTTAAATAATTATATTACGTGTTATCTCAAAAATCACGACCGAATTGAATGTTGCATTTTTTATAAGATCATTTTTATCAAGTTCGGTTCAATTTAATTGAGAAGTTTTCTACCACTTTCAATAATATCATACATACAATAATAAATACAGAAGGTACATATGTAGCTACTAGCAGTACAATTTTTGAAGGTGACCCCGTAAGAAAAATACGGAAGTACCTACCTATGTACATACAATACGTTTGTACCTATGCATGGACGTATCTAGCGATAAGTAGATAACTTACATGATAAAAATTATCTAAGCAACTGTTTACAACTTATCGCCCAACATTCATACCTAACTAGGTTCCTACATAACTCTAAGTTTTTCGTACTTAGCGGAAGTACAAATAAATTCCTTTCGGTTCGTACTTAGAACACCTACAGCGCGTATAAAATTCTATTTCAAATAATTTTTAAAAAAAAGAATAGAAAAAAATATGAAAGAGCAAAACAAACATGCACTCCAATTTCAAAAATTCGATAGCGACGCATAAAAAGTGCAAAAAACAAAAGGGCATAATCAATGCGACGAATAGAGGTGCGCATTTGTTCGCTTACTTCGCGAAACGGCGCGATGCTGAGGAGCCGGTCTAGTGAGGAGTCACTGACTCACCCAAAATATTGACTCGCAAAGTGCCGACTTTGGCTCACAATAGACACAGCAGGTTGCCTTTTGTAGGGGACCCTTCTGTACTTAACAATACCGGAGTAATGCACTGCATTTTATTTTTTGCACATTAAAATTGTGAGAGAAGTAAACCCAGCTTTGAATCGAGCGGAGGAAAATCTTTGGATTATCTCTAAAATTTTAAATATTGCTCTTGGTTTTCAACATTATATTTTCAACAACTTATCTTAAAATTACTTAAGTTTATATTAAACTAGCGACCCGCGCTCGCTTCGCACGTGTGCAATGTACTAATAAAATACATGTATTTTACATATAAACCTTCCTCTTCAATCATTCTATCTATTAAAAAAAACCGCATCAAAATCCGTTGCGTAGTTTTAAAGATTTAAGCATGCATAGGGATATAGGGACAGAGAAAGCGACTTTGTTTATACTATGTAGTGATTATTATGTTTTAACACTTATTTGTAAAGTTACTAAGCAAAATAACATAATTCTCATCTTCACGTTCACTAATCTTAACGGTGTCGGTTAAGTACTAAAAATCAGCTATTTTGACAGAAAGAGGCCACTTTCAATTAATCATCACAATGACTCTTTATTTTATATTACAAAATTGACAAACATCAGCTTCGAATTTTAAATTAGAATTTGAAGAAATTGAATTCTTCAATGAGGTCTTTTTAGCTCACCAGATTACCTAATATTTACCCACTTAGAGAAGTAACATAGTAAATTATGTTTCATCATAATCATGACCATACCCGTGCCTTACCTTAATCCATCTTATAATGAGAGGGATTACATTATGGTTACGCCACGCTGAGCTAATAAGGGTTGGCAGACTTCACACGCCGTTGAGAAAATCTCTAAGGCATGCAGGTAACCTCACGATGTTTTCCTAATTAATTATTAATACGTACATGATTTCGAAAAGTCAGACGTTCCTTGGATTCGAACTCGAGACCTTTGACTTGGCAGTCCAATGGTTATATCACTATCAAGCTTAATTCATAAAGTAGTAAATTGTCGTCTGTAAAACGTTGCAATCAATAATTAAGCCACTAAATAAAAAAAATATAACAGAAAATCATATCGCCGTTAATAAAAACTTATGCAGCAATCACAGAGATCGAATCGATCAATAGGGAACCCTCTATTTGCGCGTTCCGTTTTACACAACGCGCCGCGCTTTACAAGATGGGTCTCGCTAAATAAAAAAAAACGCTCTCTAAGCTTATTGAAAAGTATTCTCGCCCTACGTTCACGGCGTCTGAGCAAATATAAGATAATTTTCGCGCTTCACCTCACCCGGTATTTAGGGGGCACCTTTCATACTTTTTACTGTGCCGTTTGATAGGTACCAACACGACACGGAACGTTCTAATGTAATTTATTTTGTATTCAGAATGCGTCGCCTCGTTGTATCGCTGCGAAACGATCGCCTAGATTGGCGGTTTGATTTTCCTTTATCATAAAAATATGAGACTTGATAGAAAGTAAATTTGTAACTTTGTAACTAACTTATTAACATATGCTTCCAATTTACGAAGTACAAATTGTAAATGTCTACTCATCTCAGGGATGCGCCTTAATAGGCGTTGCACAGGGGGTTCTGGGGTGGTCTATTAAGAGGACACAGTGCCTAGCTATGTGCTGATGGTGTCCACCGGGGTGGTTTTAGTGGGTAAGAATCCCACACTCCCCGGTCTAACCCCCGTAGACTGGTAGCCTTTTGAAAGTTCCCCCCGGTAACAAAAAAAAGATATCTACTCATATTCACAAATTCTGGCAGTGGGTAATAGGAAAATACCGCGTATGTTATGTTTCATTAATTAAGTCTCAGTAACAATTGTTTTACTATTGTGTCTGCAAATTGTTTTTGATAGGCTAGATTTGAGTGATTCCTAAAATTCCTGAAAAACGACTTAATTTTTCATTACACAAGTTGAATGGCAATGTTGAGCAGTCTATAATTTCTTATTTCGAAAAAAAGATTATTTTACCCTTTTAAGCACATAAGTAGACATTAATCCTACAATTCCCAGCTACCGGATCCCAAAAACCAGACTAAATTATAAATAAAACTAATTCACCGTGCACATTATTGTGAAACCACAAAAACCTGCAATAGGATTCATTCGTTTGAAAAGAGCACGCATTGTCGATCGGACATTGTCTAAGTGCATGCTCCTAAAGAAAATTAATTCGTATACACATATTTACTAAAGGGTTATTTACTAATTGGTGTATTAGTCGAATACAATCGTGGAAACAAGTCAATCGGTGTGTGTAATTCGAATTAAGGGACTGTTTACACGTTTGTACTTTGCGTGGAGTTTATTTTTTTATAAACGGACAGAGCGCAGACGGTTTTCACACATGGCCACACTTTGCCAGCCGGGTCGCTTATTTATATCTGTGCGTAGTGAAATTTTGCTATTCGTACTACTGTATACTATTTTTCACTGGAAACAATTTTCGTTTGGAATTGTTAGGATTTGTACATGATACATGGTCTATACAATCAACTCCCTATTTCATGGACTTAAAGAAATACCTTACGTAACTTATCGTCATTTCTTCCACTAACCACAGTGCCTTAAGAAAAAGGTTGTTTCTTTTTAATTAGTGTGTGTTGCCAGTGATGACATATGGGAGAGACGTGATTGCTCACTATGAATCTGATAAGAAAGCTCAGCGAGGTATGGAGAGAGCTATGCTTGGTATTTTTCTACGTGATTAAATAAAAAATGACGAGATTTGTAGAAGAACTGAAGTGGCCGGTTATAGCATGGCATAGCTGAAAGACTTAGCAAGCTGTAGTGGCAGAGGGCGGACACATAGCTCGTAGAACTGATGGCCGCTGGAGCAAAAAGGTTATCGACTGGAAACCGAGACGCACTGGAAACCGCAGCGTAGGTCGGTCTACAACGAGATGGACCGACGACCTGGTAAAGGTAGCTGGAAGACGTTGGATGCAGGTGGCGAGTAACCGGTGCTTGTGGAAGTCTATGGCGGAGGCCTTCGTTCATTAGTAGACCTCTTTTAGCTGATATGATGATGATGGTAAAAAAATACCAACGCAATATACCTATATGGGTGCTCATCACCCTCTCATTCTTTGGGAATTAGTGCTAATACGTGAAGAAAAGTGTATTACAAGCAGTAGGGGGACTTTGACCTACTGCAAACCCAATTATTTCGTTGTACTGGATCGGCAACGCGCAAGTGATACTCCTGGTGTTACAAGCGTCTATAGGCTACGGTAACAGCTTACCATCACGTGGGCCATAAGCTTGTTTGCCACCTTAATGGTAGGTATAGCAAAAAAAAGGTACCCACTTTTTTGGAGAGCTCGTGGACGACTGCCAGAATCACTGAATGGTCAAGAAGAGCAACTCCTTCTGAAATCATGCGAGTGCCTATAATTGGTTATAGCCAATGTCATTACTATGATCATTGTTAACTGCCTCATTACTCTAGCGGTCGTAAGAGCGACTACTACGGTAGAGTATTGAGATCAAAAGCCTGGTCAAGCACTTATTCGGTTTTCCTATGAAATTCTGCACTTATTTGGTTACAGAATGAAACTTTACACTTTAGTAAGTATCGTATATTTTTTACAAACAGTAACATCGAAATCTATTTCTCGCTTTGTTATTGTATTGCATCATTAACTTTTATTTATCTCCTAACGAAAGAAAATCTTAGTAGCAATTAATAAAAGGAATAACAAACAAATACCTATTCATTTAATTGGCTCGAATCATTGATTCTTTCTGGGCGTGCTTTCTACACAGATGCCTTGTTAAAAATTTCCATTTCATTAATAGGAAAACTTCAACCCTATCTAGTTATTTTTATTTGTATTTAATTTCACAGACGTCATCCGTTTGACTTTTAATTATGCGTCTCGTTATAATTTTCCGATCCAACAAGTATTTAATTTAAAAGTTTTAATATACAGTACTCATAATTTCTAGGTATACTTAATAATGAAATATTTTTACTTTTAAAGTTGAATTTTGATCAGATGAATAACTGTTAATAGAGTTTGTATTTATTCCAATTGGCTAAGTGTTTAAGACAAAGGACTGATCCACTAGTGATCAATTAAATTAAAAGTTATTGTTTTGTATTGTCCAAGATTAATCATTTGGTACACCTCTGCCTAACCCCTCAGGGAATACAGGCGTAATGATATGAAATGATTTAGCGTTATGAGTATGTCACAATCAATATTCAAGCAAAATTCTGTATGCGGTATAACTAAGTAGCTTCTTAAATATTTTTTTAAATTATTATTTATTTAAAAACACAAACAACTCAACATTTGACCTGTCAACAATACTAATCATAGACTTAAAAAAAATAAAAACAAAAAATACTACGTTCGTTTTTCAAACGTGGCGCGCTTTCTCGGTCCATCGGGCATTCCGTCATGTGCCAGTCACTGCGGAGCTCGGACCACCGCGGGCCGCGTGTCGGGTTACTATCTATCGTCTTACCTTGCCTTCCTGCCCTACGTCTAAGTTACTACGTCGCGTCATATGCCGCGGTGACAGTTGGCGAGGTGATATTCGGTTTAGTTTCATATTTTTGGGTGTTTGGGTGGGCTGAGAGGAAACTCAAAAAATACTACATCTTTTGCGAGAATTAGAACAATGTGCTATTTAGAATACCGACAGTAGAGAACTAATTCGTGAACATAAATGACATAAAAATAGTCTGCCTCGTTAGTCTATTTGTCCTAAGCGCGACTGCTATTCTAGGGGTACTGGGTTTGATTCCCAAGATGAGCAAAGTGTTATTGGGTTTTTCTATGAAATTCTCAAAACAGCTCGGAGTTTGGTTTTGTGCCCGGTTCATAGCAATAGGCTCGCCCCCTATTAGATACATGGGACCTAAACATACCGGCGAACTGTGGGTGTACATTGGTACACCTCTGCTTAACCTTTTGGGGAATACAGGCGTAACGATGTGTTAAGTTTTATAAACTAGACAAATAAAATTATATAAATAAAAATAAAACAGGCAAAAAAAAAATTAGAGATACTTGTTTCGAACCAAGTAGGTAATCAACCATTCGTTTTGCTGAAATTCATCATTATCATCAACCCAATAACAGTCCTACTGCTGGGCACGGCTCTCCTCTCAGATTGCTGAAATTAAATTATTGAAATTACATAGTTACTCATAAATGACAGCACTGAATTAACTCTGAACGCACCGAAACCGTATACATTATACAAGTGTTGCCAAATAATAATCAATTTAGATCACGCCCTTCCGATCGCGTGTCGTCACTGCCCTTAATCATAAACATCGGGTATCATGGCACCGGCCCTCACATATACAGCCAATAGGTTTTATACTTATTTTGTTATTTAACCTCAACCTTTTTCATTAATCGATATAATTTCCGAGAATTCGATCCATGGTAAGAAATTAGGTTAGGCTTTTTTCAGGATCGTTGGAGATGATGAATGATCGAGTTACCTTCGCTTATTTAACAATTATTGTCGAGTTACCTTCGCTTATTTAAAAATTATTGCTGCTTCTAAGATTGAAACTATGATGCTCGCATAACATACCATCACGCCTGTATTTTTTTTTTAATTTATTAATATTAGTAAATAAAATAAAATAAAATAAAATGTTAGAAATCCTGAATTTGATTCCTAGGTAAAGCAGTGTTGGGCAGTTCCTCATTAGTCTCAAAATTTGTATTAATATTAAAACGGAACAGTCGATACCTATTCATAGCGTTTACTAATCGTTTCATGTGTGTATTAATAATTAATTATCACTGGCTTAAACGGTGAAGGAAAACATCGTGAAAAAACCTGCATGCCTTAGAGATTTTATTCTCGACGGTGTGTGAAGTCTGCCAACCCGCACTAGGCCAGCGTGGTGGACTATAGCCTAATCCCTCTCAATCTGGAACGAAACTCGTGCCCAGCAGTGAGACAGTATATGGGTTGATGATAACTAACCCTTCCTAGTGCTGTTCACTATTATATAATTCGCGATCTTTGAATTTGAACTATAATTTAAATACTCAAGTACAGTCAACAAAAGAGATTTGTATACCAATCTCTTTAGTAGAAGGTAGCGAACGAAATATGCAACTTTATATAGATCGTGATTTAAATAATTACCCGTCAAAGGGTTTGTAGTGTAGCAGCTTACAATACCTGCGTTTGGACACATATTGCGTGATACCTACATAATTACACAATCTTTAAAAAAACACGATGTTTATTAGCTGAAAAAGGTCGGAAAAAGAGTTAAATATATTTAACTCTTTTTCCGACCGTACTTTTTGTCTAAGTATTTAATATTTTATTTTGACTTGAACTATAATATTTTTTTGAGTTATAAGTCCTTCGTATTCCTATTCATAGAGCACAGATATTTTAATAGTATACTACCTACTTGGCTGACATAATTTTATGATATATCTTAAAAAAATGAAAAATGAAAGCGTTTATTTTACTGAAAATACCTACGAGAAAGAAAGAAAAGGACTAGAAACTATGATTCATATGGCTAGATGTCATATGGCCTTTTTTCATATAGGACGGAAAATCCTATATATGTCGTGGTATGTCGGACTCGTACCGACAAAAACAGCACTACAACCTTCAACTGCTCTATAGTCATGGCATTGGGATCCGTGAAATTCACCACGACCATAACAGTAGATATTATGATAGCCTAAGCCTTGACTTAAATCACAATCATATTTTTCATCAGGTTTCCTCAATAAACCGAGTGCTCCGCAACCTGGCCGCCCAGAAAGAGAAAGCAAGCAGCCAACAACCTTCCCCTGAATGTTCAACACCGGTGTACGAGCGCCTCCGACTGCTGGGAGCTCCAGGGTCGTCGCCAGCGTGGCCGCGAGCGCCCTGGCCAACGCAGATAGACGCCAGGACTCCGCCCTATCAGCTCCACAGCCTCAGTCCTGGTCCCCAGGCGATCAGCTGCAACGGTGGGGATATGACGGCGATGAAGAAGAGTAAGTGGATTTTTATTTTTTAAATCATAGAGGGATAAAAATTTCCGAAGAATTTTTCCGTGTAAAGTTTTTTCAAACTTTCCCTGCTCTAACCACAATACATTCTGCTTTAGCCTATATATATGTTTTATTGGACGGACAAGCCTTCCATTAAATTAATACTTAAGTATTCAGGAGATTTTGCAGTTCCTAAAGTATCGGTACATTTGGAAACGTTTATCGTTAAGTTCTTTTTATTTGAATCCAAAAGAATGTACCTACGTTTTCATTATGAACGTTACGCCGTTAATTATAATCGGTAACAGCAAATGAAGAGCGCAGTTGAAAACTTGCCGAACGTGTACATACAATGCATAATATATGCATACGAACAGCACCGTTGCAAATTAACAGAAAAAATAAAATCTCAACATAGGGAAGCGTGCGGCGGGCGGTCACACTGCCAACAACGCAACAAAACTTTTTCGCCAGCATTTTGATAGTCGATTTGCGGCTCCCCCAGTGTGGGGCCAGGGGGTGGAGGGGGGCCACAGGCCCGCCTACGGCACCGTCAAAAACATTACTCTGCCCATCCGCCTGGAAGATTTAATTTTCATTTTTATCTGAAACATCCCCCTTTGTAGTGGTCTGTACTCTGTATCCAATTAGGTGGCTTTGAGATTTTTTCTGGTACACCCACATAGCTGCAACGGTTTAGAGATATGGAATTTTTAATTTCGATTCTCAGAACCAATTATAAGCGATTCGTGTGATGTCTTAAACAAAAGAACGTTGATGTTATTTTTTTGCGAGAGCGGGCGCTTTGTAAAAGAATTTCCATAGAAACTGTACCTAGTATCGTATTATTTTATTTAAATCGAGAATCATTATTATATAAGATTTAGCTGCAGTTGTGGTTTTTTCTTCGAAAAAGAAACCTAATACCTATCCATCACCAAAAAATACAGTCACATCTAATTGGAAAGCGCCACTGTCTCTCCGGGCCGCGGCTGGCCGGCTTCGGAGCGTGAAAGTGGCAAGCCGTAAGACGATAGCCTGCCCACCGGCTATGTCATGGCCGATTGACCGATACCTACCGCGAACGCGTTACATATCATAATAATGATTGATCGGCTATCAATTTCTGGAGCATCGAATTACTGAAGACAACGAAAGACTTAGACGTTTAGTAGCCGTGTAATGTCCATTGCATATTACTGTTACCGCTTTCCCCTCGGTCTTAATGCATTTATGCCTATAGGGTATAGGCTCGCCCCCTATTACATGGGACCTAAACATACCGGCGAGCTATGTATACCCATAGCTCGCCTCGCTCGAATTCTGCCTAACTGTTCAGGAAATACAGGCGTGATGTATGTACAAAGGTTAATAAAGACTTCATGATACAATACGCATTAGGTATTGTGACTTAAGGTTCATTTTCCTTTAAGAAAGTAAACTTTGAGAAGACTTTAGCCTCTTTAAAATTGTGATAAAAATGCTTCGAAAACGCATATTTATTTTAAAGGTCGACTGGCAGATAATGCTATAAAGCATTAAGTCCGCCTTATGTGCGAATGTTGTACAGGCCAGCACATCAAGCTACCCCAATCTGTCAAATTTCTTTGATAGATTTTCAAATATAATACAAAACAATAAGGTTCATGTTCAATTGGGGAAATTTGACGGTTTAGGATAGCTTGACCTGCTGGCGTCTGTACATAGAAGTATACCTAAATAAATAAATATTTGACTGCAACAGAATCGAAACTGCGAGCTGCTACTAATAATTTCATAGAAAAATCCAACATTGCTCAACCTGGGAATCGCACCCAGGGCCAATAGACTAACGAGGTAGTTAACATTTTTTTACTGGTAACTGTTCCAGTACTTATCAGACTTTCAGGATGAGACAACTTTATATACTTTAAGTTACCTAATCTCTATTTATATAAAATTCTCGTGTCACAGTGTTAGTTGCCAACTCCTCGGAAACGGCTTGACCGATTTTTATGAAATTTTACATGTATATTCGGTAGGTCTGACATTTTTTTTTTTTAAGATGTGGCATGCAACCCTAAATTTTTACCCTTCTACCACCAACCCCCATTTTTTAATAGTGATATTATATGGCAAAACAACGTTTGCTGAACCAGCTAGTATTATTATAAGGAATATAATAAACCGCGCATCAAAAATACTGATTGAGCGACAAAATTACTGATTGAGCAGCAAAATACCGATATCGGTTAGGTTAGAACTGTGCCAGAACCAAATCTGAATAATATCGAATCTGAAGACCAAGAAAGTGTATATAAGTAATAACAATTGATTTATTTGATGAGCAAATTTAGTGTGCAATTCAGTATTTTTGGTGCTAATTTCGAATATTTTGATTGAAAAAAGGGGATTTACAGTTAAAGTATTAAATACCACCCTTATTATAATATCATTTATAGATAGAGAGATTCTAGAAAACCATTCTATCTACCAACGTATATAATGTTCAACGGACAAGTAATTGGTTTACACAAAGTGGTGCCGCCGGCGGTACATAGCGTTGACAGACAGATAGGTACCTTTGTGGCTCAGGGTAACAAAGCTTTGGTAAATTCACGACTCACCCTTGACACCTTAGTAATTAATTGTTCACTAAGTAAAATTATAATAGTTATCTATTGTTTGGAGTGAATCATTTTGATATAGATATTGTACTAAATGTGGTAAAAATTAGATTTACGACTCACACCCCGTGAGATACAAGAAAGGCAAGGAATTGGATTTCAAAAAACATAACGGCATACCATCATGTCTGTATTCCCCGAAGGGTTAGGCAGACATATACCGGCAAACTGGGTACACAGGGGGCGAGCCTACTGCCATGAACCGAGCACAAATCCAAACTCCGAGGTCCTACTGAGAATTTCATAGAAAACCTAATACATTTTTGATCAACCTGGGAATCAAACCCAGGACCTCTAGCGTAGCAGTCGCGCTTAGAACTACTAGGCTGATGAGGCAGTGCATTCCAAGAAATGAAAGCATTGTTAAAGACAAGAAATTCGTTTGTATACAACGAGATTAGTGATATTTAAATAATTTTGTTTGAGGAACAATAAAAACATTGCAGAAAATGTAAGGATTTTATGGCTACTGCTAGGTTTCATAAAAATCTGAGTTTGTTCGTCATCTGGCTTCTTTAGATCGCCTTTTATTTCCATCCATGGCCATAATTAGGGAGATAAATATTGATTTCGTCCATTTAACGATGACGGTCGCGTTTATGGGACTGTTTAATAAAAATATAAATTTTAAATGTCAAAATTCGATCTCAGACAGGATTCCAACTTGCATCCTTCCGGATAAGTAGGTACCTCCACCGGACGCTTTAGCCACTAAGCTACCGAAACCACTACCTATTATGTCATCTTCTACATTCTACGTCATTTATGTGACGTCAGTGGCATCTATCGAAGACATTACAATGTTCTTCATTCATTGTTGTATCGTGTATCCGTTGAAGAACATAATAATCTAACGTGTCATGTGTCTGTTGAACAGGCTATACTAATACGTCTTATAAAAAAAAAATTAAAAAGAAAATAGTAAATACTACTTAAATCCAGGGATCTGATGAAATGATGGCTTCCCAAATCACCGTAGGTATTTATCAGTCCATAGAATTCTGTTGCTGAAAATTCTCCTATAGAGACAGCCCCACAGTCGAAGGTTAGAATAAATATTTTGCCTTAACTCGCAATACATTATAAATTCGCTAAAAACTTAATCATTTTACATATATTAAGACTTAGAATAAGCCCTAGATTTCGCCTTTACTGTACGTATGTACCAAATTTCTTTTTAGTAGGTAATATGTGGCAACTTTGTATATATATTGTACATTAATCTTTTTTCTTGTATTTAGATGTAAGATAAAAATGTACAATTCTCAATTTTCCCCAATAAAATAAAATATAGATACCGCTTCAACGAACTTTCAAAGGTAATATCTTTCAAAAGAATTAGTATCACAAAACCATATCAGGATTAAGCGATGGTTAAAACAATTGTTCCTTTATTAAGTATCACAGTTAAGCTCTCCTAGTGATAAGCAGTGTAACTAATTTTATTTGCGCGTCCCCTCCGAGGGTCCCCTTATTTATGACGTGGTACTATAATGACCCCATGATGCATGATGTAGTAGTAATGGTCCATGTTTATGTCATTTTCGTGGACAGTTTATTTTGTTTATTAATGACAGCTAAGGTTACTTTTATGTGTGACAGACTTTTCGCACAAATTCCTTGCAGCTATGAAATTCTGAAAGGCATTCCATGCGTGTACGGTCAACAAAAGAGTTAGGTATATATGTTACGGTAAGAGTGAATAATTGAAGATTATTAATAATTATCTATTATTATTAATAATTACCGAAAGTCGAGGTTAAAGTGATAAATGTACATAAGTAACGCTCAAGGACCAAAAACAGCTCACAACGCGTTGTGGTCAATTATATTAGTTGAGCTCCAATATGCAAGGAATTATAAAAACTAAATAAAATTAAAAGTCGTACTTAGGCCAGGTTATGTTGTTAGGTTTTTTTTTTGTATATTCAAAAACTAAAAGTAATAATTAATTTCGATCGTTTATTCACATTTACCAAAACTTTTGTAAAAATATTAATAATTCTCAATTAATCAGATTTACCGTAACATATAGATTATTTTGATAAAGATAGTGTAGGTATCACGCAATATGTGTCAGAACGTAGGTATTCTAAGCAGCTACATACCCTTTGGCGCGTAATTATTTATGTCGAAATCTGTTTAAAAATGCATATTTCGTTTGCTATCTGTATACTTACCTCTTTTGTTGACTGTACTCAAAGCGAATATTTTTAAGTAAAATGTGCGTTGCATAGTCAGGGATCCAAGATAGGTATTGACAAGAACTAAAAAAATATATTTATATTACCTATACTATTCTACCCGCGACTTCGTCTGCGTGAACTCTAGCTGATTAAAAAATATCTAGTCGTTATACTAACTAAAATTTTCAATATTACTGCGCAATTGTCTTAATTTTTCTTTACGTAAGAAACTTCTACAAAGTATTCGAAAACTTAAAAAAAAAGATGAATGAAATCGGTAAAGTCGTTCTCAAGTTATGACGTGACGAAGGGAAACAGAGATTCATTTTTATATGTATAGATATATTAACGTCTAAACACCGCACTTGCCTTCCCTTGTTCTGACGTCTTGACCTTAGGATTTGTGACGAATCGATGCAAAGTGTAAAAGCCAGCTACATTTAAATCTATATAAATAAAATGCAACTAGAATAAAATATCTACTTATTGATTGGAAATAGCAAATTCGTCTGAATTTATAGAATAACTAGCGACCCGCCCGCCCCCGCTTCGCACGGGTGCAATATACATGTATTATACTTTTAAACCTTCCTCTTCAATCACTCTATCTATTAAAAAAAACCGCATCAAAATCCGTTGCGTAGTTTTAAAGATTTAAGCATACATAGGGATATAGGGACAGAGAAAGCGACTTTGTTTTATACTATGTAGTGATTCTCTACTCTAACATCTAGTTTGAGGCTATCGTTAGGATTAATCTTTCGGCTTACATGAGGTACACGATATACCTATTAACGAAATCTTTAAGTAGACTCAGTCGCAGAAATATCAGTATCTTATTAAGTATGTCGAATGAAAAAGAAAATGTTTTTAGATAATTGCAACTTTCTAGGTCTTCTCTTCTTGGAAAAAACTCGTTTACAAAAGCACATTCTCCATACACAGTCACTCCTCAGATACCTACCTAGTGTTATCTTACCAAAGTTTCCGTAAAACTGTCTTCAAGCAAAAGATAAAGGCGTCTACTAGTTTTCCGTCCAAAACTCCTAAGAACACATCACCTAGTTTCCTCATGTAACAAATAAGATCATACCACGAACTGCGAGACAAACAGACAAGGTCAAAGGACTTGGACGTTGAATAAATCCATTAAGGGGCGAAAACTAAATAAAACGTACTGAATAAAGGGAGGTGGCAAGGTTCGTGATAAAATACCGAGCGAGATAGATAGATAGGGGTTAACCTACACCAGAAAGGGACAGTATCCAGTCTGGACTCTCGAGATAAGGCGAAGAAAAATGTCGCAAGATATTTATTCGCGGGGTTCCGTGAATAAATGGTTATTATGGGGTTCAGTAGTACTAAATTAGTGAGATGTATGGCGTTCGCGTTGAATATTTATTTATTGAACACGTAAGTTATTGTCCTCGCCATAATCGCCTGAGGTTTTGGGGGAAATTGCCGGTTATTTACGGTGGTCATTTATCGAATTATTTTCTCTGTGTGGGAAATGCGTGACGTAATGACTCAACCTTCTTAAACGAGTACCATGGAGTGACTATGGATGGAGAATGTACTTTTGTTTAGGACTAGATTGTGCTGTGTTAAATTTGCAAATATTTATGTATATATTTAAATGTTGTAAGATGCGTTACAGAAACGAAACGTACAGAAAGAATCTTTAGAGGAATTAGAGTATCCATGCATGGATATTGAATATGGACCACTTTACTGTGACACTGACGTCACTAATGGTGCAGTGGTTCAGTGTTCGGCTACGGCGGAGCATGGTAACAAAAAACAAAAAAAAAACTCATACATGTAGGTTTCTTCACAATTTTTTCCCTTCACCGTTAAAACCAGTGATAATTATATAACAATGATTTGATGATTTCGAAAAGACAGAGGTGTGTGCTTTCGATTCAAACTGGAAACCTACAAGTTGGCAGTCCATGGTTATATCACTTTCTAAATCTATGAAATATTTCTGGATGACATTAAATATATTTAATGTAACGTAACATAAGTATAAAGTTAGGTTAGCAGAAGCTAAATATGTCGACAGAGTCATTGAATACATACCGTCTATTTTACATACATTTGCTTGTTTGTTGAGCAGAGGCTCGACTCCGTTTTGATGGCAATTTTTTTCTGTATTCTTACATATTTACTTTTTCTAGTACAGAAGATGATATTTATATGGCCAATTCATATTTAGAACTCATCTAAAGTAGGTAGTAGGTACTTTAGATTTTTTTGTAAATTATATACAACTAGCTGTTGCTTGTGGTCTAAGTCCTTCTCCAAGGTCTAATCTATCTCTGTACTAAATTTCATCAAAATCGGGTCAGCGGTTTAAGCGCGAAAGCGTAACAAAGAGACGGATATAGTTACTTTCGCATTTATGATATTAGTAGGGATTATGATTCATCAAAAGTCGTCATATTAGCTCCCTGAACACAGCATGTACAAACGCCAGCAGGTCAAGCTATCCAAAACTGTCAAATTTTCCCAATTGAATATGAACCTTATTGCTTTACGTTAAAGTTGAAAATCAATCAAAGAAATTTGACAGATTGTGGTAGCTTGATGTACTGGCCTCTGTACAGTCAACCGCACAAACCACCACCAACTGACAAATTTCCTCATTCGATTTGATCTTAACCATCAAAGTTTTAAGGTTTAAAATCATTTGGAGAAATTTGACAGTTTTTACCCCAAATATATAATATTACACTATTAATGTTATTTATTTATTTTTATTTATTTATTTAGATTGACCAACAGTTGTTTACACTATAACATTTCTGATTTAGTGACTAGGGTAACATTTACAAGTGCAACAATTAATAACAGGTCAACACCACATGCACAGAAAGCGGCTTTACATAACATATTATATATAAAACTACGGAAAATAAATATTTAAGCGAACCATGGAGAGTCCCACGGTGGGACTCGATGTGACTTAGTGGTCATAAGCGTTTGGTGTATTCAACCAGAAGATGAAGGTTCGAATCATGCCCGCAATCGAATTTTTCCTTCGCTAAAATAACTAAAATAACTTCATAGATACACTTAAAACCTCGACCTGGGAATCGAACCCAGGAACTCTAGCTCAGCATTCTTTATTCTATAATATTATAAATAGCCGGTACACCTCTTTACTTTCATCTCATCAGCAACACACCCCCTACACAGCTACCTACACCCTAATCTTCCCTACCCAAATGAATTCACTAAATACCAACACAGATTCATGCGTACAACTCAAAAGATATTTTAACCCTAAGACGGGAACCGAAATAGAAGGGCTGTAGGTACTAGGTTGTATGTAAGCATGTATGTGCGGCAGATCAAAGGGTCCGCGCGCGCTTTGAACATGCCGACATACCACGGCTGGCATATGAGTCTATGTATGGTATATAAGCGGCTCGTTTTGATACCATTTACTGATATTTAGGGTTTATTATATGTGTTGATTGATATGTAAGTTTGTTTGGTTGTAGGTTTTGGGTATAGTCGAAATGTAGTATACATTCTTATGTCTTCACAAATAAGTTTAATTATGTTGAGAGAAGTATATTAAGGCTTTAACTTCATTATTTTTTACACAAGAAACTAATTTTAATGACATTTACGAAGGAATGTTCAGCGTTTATTACACAACGGCTCGATCGGCTTAAGTGATACTGTGGCGGGTTCGATTCTAGGACGAAACAAATATTTTTATGATCTACAGATAGTTTTTCTGATGCTTGTGTATGTGAAAATTGTGCCTGTAAAAACAATCAGTACAGGAGAATACATAAGGTCGGGCAACGGTTTTATTGAAGACAAATACTATTAGGATAAGGGTTTCTTCAGAGAAAACAATCTTTAATTACAGTAGTTTTGAATGTAACTTCTGCACAGCAAGAACACTTTTCATTTGTTTTGTTAATCATAGACACACACACATTTCTTTAATTATGACTATGTGCACTCACAGCATAATCCACAAAATATTGATGTTAAGAAATGTTTTTTTTCAATAACATTGTAATTAAAATAATCTAATAGATAAACTATCTATTATAATACTGCCAATGAATGTACAGAGGCCAGCACATCAAGCTACCACAACCTGTCAAATTTCTTTGATTGATTTTCAACTTTAACTCAAATTGATAAGGTTAATATTCTATAGAATAAATGCTGTAGAAATGCGTTCCCTGCGAAGTATGTGCGGTGTAACTCGGAATGACAGATTAAGAAATAGTGTGATAAGAGAACGTTGTGGCTTAAAAGACGATGTAGTGACGAGAATTGAGAAGAATATGCTGAGATGGTTTGGGCATGTCGAGAGAATGGATGAAAGGTGACTAACAAAAAGGATTTATATGGCGAATGTCAGTTGAACCGCCGAGACGCCCTAGAAAAACTTATACCGACCTTATTGGTGAGGTTCTTCAAAAAGGTCAGGTGTGTAGTACTCGCAACCGGCGTATATGTATGGCAAGATGTATGAATGTGGTCGAAGCGAAAGAAGTATGCAAGAATCGTAGCAAGTGGCGTTCTTTAGTTTCTGCCTACCCCTATGGGAAAAAGGCGTGAGTGTATGTATGTATGTATGTAATATTCAATTGGGAAAATTTTACAGTTTTGGATAGCTTGACCTGCAGGTGTCTGTACCATAGATAATTTTTTTATTCTTTTTCTAATAAATACTAACGGGACTAGACTACTCCCATGCATATTCTACCATGCATACAAGCTTAGCCTAAGCCTGTAAAGCTATGGTTCTACAGATTCTACATTGCAATAATCTAAAATTGAATTCCAACATGTGCATTATTCCAACATGTGCATTTTTCCAACATTCGATACTCAAAGCGGTAACAGCTTTTCATAATCCAATTAACTAAAATCAAATGCACAACATAATATGACGTCATTCATTTGTTACCCACAAACAACCTACAGTGGTGACAGAGAGAAACCGACAACCGAATCCGCAACAGATTAGTGCACGTCCAACACGGATGGGTGGGTCCCGGCGGGCCCCAGGGCCGGTACCACGGGACCCAACAAAATAGCAATTAAATTCGCCTTCATTACACAACCCTACTGTAAAGTATGTTCGGCCGTTGAGGGTGCGAGCGAATGATCATAGCAGTGTTTAGTAAAGCCACTCAGATCCAGTATGACCACTGGACTGCCAAGTCTGGTCTGGTCTCGATGGTGTCGAGTTCGAAATCAAGGCACGCCCCTCTAACTTTTCGAAATCATGAAATGAAATGAAATGATGATGAAATGATATTTATTTTCTGTAAATAGATCTTTTAAAGACACTTTTACAAGTCAATGTTTAGATTGTTTTATGCTAGAAGGCATGTGCGCGTAATTAATAAGTTATCACTCGCTTAAACGGTGAAGGAAAAGATCATGAGGAAACCTGCATGCCTTAGAGATTTTCTTGATGGCGTGTGAAGGTTTCCAACTTGCACTAGACCAGAATGGTGGACTATAGCCTAATTAATCCCTCTCATTCTGAAGGGAGACCCGTGCCTAGCTGTGGGACAGTATATGGGTTGATGATGATGATGAATGTTTAGTTCTCAAGCACCGAAGTAGTTAGATACCTACGCCGGTGATAGTACTGGAGTTATTTGTAATTATCGGGATGAATGTTTCGAAACCGATGGTCGTGACTATAAGGCAACGGAAGGTAGGTAAATGCGGTTTTTAGACCGTACCTATCCCACATACTTGTTCCCTGCCGCCTCGAGAACGAGTATGTAAATGATTCCATGAAGGTTCTCCGTACAAAAAACCTATAAAATAAAATATACAAAAGCTACATGCACACGCAGAAGTATAAATACAAATAAAGTTATGTACGTATTACATAACTTTTTCCACAAATCCAAACCCCTATCCGCTACTAAGAACTTGAGAAAAGAAACTCAATAGCAATTTGCTCGACCTGGGAATCGAACTCGGGACTCCTACCGTAGTAGTCGCGTTTACGACCACTAGAACTAGAATTAATGAAGCAGACATATTTTTTGTACCATTGCATTACTAGTGGTCTGGCCTTTAGCTGAATTTGAAACAGGGCCTATTTGACTCAGCCGTGAGGCACCTAATTTTTTATTCAAAATCGAAGTCTAGTTTTTTTTTTGTGTTTTAGCTGCGAAGAAGACGCTGCCCAACAAATTCCCCAGCAACACATTTCTGTCTGTTAATTTATGTTACGAAAGATTTTATATTATTTATAAGATTTATTTTTTATTTTGCTTAGATTAAGTACATTTTCAATGCTATATGGCGGCCAGTGCACACACGTTATGTTTTGGCATCGAAGTTAATACTCAAGCAGTAATATTGATTTTCTTTATTTTCGATGACTGTTTCAATAAAACTTTAATTTTTTTTATTTCTTTACACATTTAATTACATACAAGTTACCATCATGCCTGTACTCAACAGAGATGTAATTTTTTTTTCACCATAACGCAAATACACAACTAACAATTTAATTCATAACTAGAGGACCTAGCCAGAGTACCTACCGTAGCTTAAATCCCCACTAATTACGTAAGCACGCACCGTTTCGCGCCGAACAGCCTGCACAAAGGGGCCCGCACCGCGCCAATAACGCATGAAACAGGATTATAAAACATGTAAACGCTAAAGGGTTCCGTAGCCGTTTGTGTGTAATTATACATGTTAATTTACGAATATACTTTGAACGTAGGTGGGTGTAGGCTCCGTTTTTAGGGTCTCGCGCTTCGGTAAGCTTCGGCGTGGAGCGGTTTGTTTTGTGTCACTTGAAACGTAAAGGATTTGATGGATAATGGAATACAATTTATGGATTTAGTGCTAGCTTCAAAATAACTTGTAATCAAAGTGAATTTATAGGTAGGTACCTATAGAGATCTGTTATTAGGTGGGTTAGCAATTCAAAGATATTATTTCTTCAAAAGATAGACAGTTACACACATATTTTTAATTTCTTTGCTATGTCTGGACTTTAAAAGACACCAAGATTATCTGATTTGGTAACGGTGTCAAAAAAAAAAGAATCCCTGAGGTAATTACTTAGACAACACTGACGCCATCTAGTACAAAACATTGTACACTTAAACATTGACTTGTAAAATCGTCTTTAAAAGATCTGTATTTGAATTAAACAAAATAGTTCTTTGAACACGGTTTCGTTTTCAAAACATCTTATATTTTTCATAATTATTTAATAGGTATTTCAAGCTCCCAGTGTTTCTCCCATCTAAAGTTTTTTTTTATTCATGCCATTAAGGTGGCAAACAAGTATACAGCCCACTTGATGGTAAGCAATTACCGTAGCCTATGGAGGCTTGCAACACCAAGGTACCACTGGCAAGTGGCCGACCCTGTAAAACGAAATAGGAATAGTTGATTTTCCTAGTCTAGCAAACTCTTTAGTTTAAATAACTGACCTAGTTACTCCGGTAGCTAGATTTTCCGTGTTCTGGATAAATAACATTGAACGTTAGTTTATTGTAGTTTTACTTGTGGTTGTTATACATATACTCGTAGAATTGGCCCAGACCCATCTGCCCCGGTCGTTTGGTCCCGTTAACGAGGCTTAAGAAAAGTCAGTTTCAGACATTCACGTTAATATTAAAATAAATACAGTTTTATTATTTAAATAACTAGTGAAGATGTATAAATAATCGTCTGGTACACCCAGGACAGTCAAACTAATTATCAAAAATACTGGATATGTTGTCATAACCAGTATTTTTATGGGAATTTCCTTTTGAACTTTGGCTTTACCAAAGAATTCACATTTATTTTCTATCTCATACATACGATAACACGATAGAAGAATAAGTGTACAAACTATGAGTACCTATATTCTATTGAAAAGCCTTAGGACAACTTTCATTCCAATCCAATAGTTTTACAATAACGACATAAAATACAGCTTCATTATCCAGACCTCATTACTGCGAAAACAATGGCGAAATATAAAAAAAAAACATAATAAATAAAAAGCGTAGGGGCGGGGAGTTCCCCGCGCCGCCCACAGCTCCACCCACGCAAACACAACATATAATTATTGTGTGAACGCGATGCGGTTCATACATACTCATACATGCCGTATGGATGTAGTTTGGATTTGTTTGAAACGCAGGATTTAGACAGGTTATGATGTAAGCAGCGGTGAAATTAGATGCGGGGAAAATAGGCTGAATGAAAATTGGGAATATCGTGAATTTAAATTAAATGCCAACAAGAAACTGCTTTATTGGTGTGGTGGGTTTCAATTCCCATGACGGGGAGTATTATTACGTACGTTAGAACTTACACCTTTAAACCTTTAGGTACCTACACCCTAAAGAAATAGAAACTGGTATGTATGTTATCCACCAAAAGATACACAGCAATTTTCGTTCGTCACAGCTGCACTTGTTTCATTCACACTGGCTTGTTGAGCAAAACGCCAGTCCAAGTGGCAAAACGTAGCATATGTCCTTCTCCAAGGTCAAATCTATGTCTACAAAAATCCATCCAAATTGCTTCAGCTGTTTAGGCGTGAAAACGTAACAAAAAGACACAGTTCCTCTTGCGTTTATAATATTGTATGGATTAAAAAGCGTACGTTTCTGATAATGCATTAATTTAAATAAATAAGTGCTTAATTTTATATAATTCGCGGCATATCGGTGACATGCCCACCTGAGCGCGCTGGAGCGTTGCGAGCCCTTTTCCCGCCGTTTTCAAACAAAATGGCGGACGCGTGACTAGACTGGCGATACGGGCTTATGCATTCATAACCGAACACCGTAAATATTATGGGCTTTTAAATTTAATTGTGGGAATTTTGCATGCGATTTTCATTTGTAGGTAATCCGTACATACATCTATGTATAAATGAAAATTAAATGCTGTTCATTGTTGGCTGGACCGATTTTGTAATTTATTTTAAATATTGTAATAGTCCATTAGGATTAGGAGGATAGGATTTTTAAGGAAAGAGAAATAGGGAATATCTTTTTGTATATTTTTGGCATTTTCCATGCTAAGATTTTAAAGTTATTTAGAAAAGGAAAAATACGACCGCGGGCAGGATTCGAACCAGAAGACGCAGGTTCGAATCCTGCCCGCGGTCGTATTTTTCCTTTTCTAAATAACTAGAAATAGGGAAGTTATCTGGAAAAATCGAAAATTTACGCCAACTGAAAGTAGTTTTTTCTATGAAATTGTTGTATGATTTATTGAAAAAAAACTGTACAATGACATTTGTTGGGCCAGCTCCGATATCGTATTATTGATTTGCTTTTCGGAACGGTAGATAATCTTTGTAGTTTGGTAACCAACTATATTAACTCGAATTCACTCTCATTAGGTACATGGGACCTTCGTACTGGTGAACTGTGAAAACGTCACAATACCTCTGGTTAACTAATATTATAAAGCTGAAAATTTTATTTCTTTGGTTGAACGCGCTAATCACAGGAGCTACTGGTTCGAATTGAAAAATTATTTTTGTGTTGGATAGTCCATTTATCGAGGAAGATTATAGGCTATATATATATATATAGCAAAAAGGTAAAAACCGCGGGGGGCAACACGTATTAACATATAATTTATTTTGATTTGGCTAATCAATCTAGTGGTTATAAACACACGAGCATGTTATTGGGATTTTTCTATGGAATTCTCAGTAGCAGCTCGGAAATTGAATTTGGGCCCCGTTAATGGTATCTGACCTCACCACCTCTATTATATGGGACCTAAACTTATCGGCGGCCTGTGGGTGTGCAAAAGTACGCTAGCCCCAAGGGAAATACCGGCGTGATAGTATGTTATACAAATTAGTTTTACAGAAAAACGGTAAATTAAAGGTAGCCAAAATGGCGGTCTTACTCTTACGTGAACAGTATTACTCAGTAATTGAGTTGCGGGACTCTAAATGCGGTGATTTCATGTTATGTTATGTAAAATTTTATTCTGATTTGACGCTTCACTTATACAACTTTATCTTACCCAGTCACCACTCCTAAATAATCACACGAAAATAATACTAAAAAAAAAAAAAAACTTCAACTAACACATAAAATCAATATTATTAATGCAGTACTTACTGCAATAAATTACTAACCCACATTCATTTACCGCATTGCATTAAAACAAATCATATTCCTAAAAGCCAAGCCTCATCAAGCAAATGAACAACTACAATGATATCTAAATATAAGACAAAACAGCGTCCCCGCAGCCACGGGGGAATTGCGAATGAAATACACGTCATAGACGACATTTTTGCGATAAGGCAACACCGCGCGCGTTTTGTTTATGGCTAGACCCGCCATCTTGACGTCACGCCGGGAAATAGGGTAGCCATGTATTGTTCACTTTATTTCTGAATGGAAATATTTTTCTTGATATTCCTTGGTAGGGCTGAGGCTAAAATAGGATGTTGAATGTTAATTTACGACAGAACTGTTACCTACTATGTTAAATAGAAACTACCTACCTATATTCTTCTACATTGCTTTAGTTTTAGTGCTACATTGTTTTAGTGTGCAATAAAAAGATCTATAAATTTTATTAATAAAATAAATTAATACATGTTTGGGATATTTTACACAACAACCAAACTAAGCAGCTTTATACTCTTATACTTTTTTAAAATAAATATAATAATAATTATATATAATAATTTTTTATATCTAAATATATTATAGATTATAAAAATGGTATAATGAATCACATAAACTCACATCACTATCATAGACCAAAGCACAAACCACGTGACACATCCATACAAACTAATTCTACGCATCCAAAAAACATCCCATTTCGTGACGACATTAATTCGCGTTACATTTCGCTCCCACCAGACAGTGAGTGACAGTAAATAGAGACACAGCCGCGTCTATTATCTGATACCGATCTACACATACAGACTTCATGAAACATTAATGTTCCACCATCCTGACAGATGGGCTCCTGATACACACACATTTTGCACCCTATATTTTGTTATCATGCCATTTTCAACTCTACAACCACGTAATAGGGTGTAGAAAAAGTTTGGTATTGTACTGTAATTTTGTCGCAGTATTTCGAGGTGTCATATTCGTTGCGGTCGAGAAATGAGCGGCAGAACGATGCTTGTTATGATATACGCTTAAAAGAAAATAGCCATCGATAATTTTGTTTTGATAAGTATTTTGATTAGTATCTAATTAACTCTAAAAAAAGAGGAGCTAGGATAACTACGTTGATCAACCGATATGCAAGATTATGCCGCGCTGGCCACGTGAATGTGTGACCATTCTAAACACATCGAGACCTATCCGTAGCTCGGAGAGCTCGTAAAGCAATCGGTCCCGGTTGTCATGCGAACACCTATGACATTGTTAATGTCAGAAGCCCAAAATGCCTGACAACCAGTCTATCCTCAGGATCGGTATTGTCCGGTAATTGAATAATTGAATTGACTGACTGATATTCAACTGCATCTGGTTAGACTGGAAGTCGACCCCAACATAGGAATGGGAAAAAGGATTGCCAATAATTAACAACAAAAATGTAGGGTAGTTGTCAGTAATTATATCATCACCACCTCAGTCTACCCGTGACCATGGACGCTGTAAATGGTCAGAAACGTCGGGATTAATTATATCAATATAACGCGTTAACATCTGTAAAAAGTAGTTTTATTTCAATGGGAAAAGGCTTGAATGATGAAGAACTCTATAAATATCTGCCCAAATTAGTTCAGCTTCAGCTTCTTCTTTCAAGTTCACCTCATATTGGAACTAGATGGAGTTGTATTCCACACATAATGCTAGCAGCTAGATTGATATAATATTCGCAACCGAGTGACATAGCAATACCTAAAGTATACCTATAGTCATATTTGCAAAACTTCTGACCGGCCACAACTTTCGTTCCAACTATTTGAAAGAAAGAAAATATTTATATATTATGGTTATTGGAACTTAAAATCATGGTCACCTGTATTTGTCTCCAAATGTATGAACCACGAGTTCATTTGCGTAAAAAATATTTAGATGAAATCCCAACTGCGTTATTTGATCTTGTCTAATTGATAGCAGTTACATATTTGTAGATAACTAGCGACCCAACCCGGCTTCACACGGGTGCAATATACTACCTAATAACATGCATATATTACTAGATGGTGCTGTTTAAAATTGTCCAAGAGTATTTATTATTATTGTATCTCCAATTCGGATATCACGGTCACGGCATATCCTTTGGCAGGCTTGCGCGGGGACACAGGTCCAATGTGTAGAGGTACCTGGGAGAGCTTTATTCTAAATATGGGATGGGGCACCAACACAGGATACTCTAAGACTGCACTATGACAGTACAGCCATGGAGTATCCCGGGTGGATGCAGGACTATAGTACTTATTTTCGACATAAAGGACAGAGTTGAGAGTCCTGCGGGCGCTATTGGGGTTCCACTCCAGCTACCCAGTACGGGCAAACTGGAGACGAGGCCCTGATCGACTCTCTGGGGCAAGACTTACAAACTGTACCTCTATAAAATATTAGGATAGATAAATCATAAATTCACAAAAATCACAAACGCGGTCTGTTATAATTCCCTAAACACCAGAACAAAGCAGCCATGATTTATTCAAAATAATTTTATGTACATATTTGTGAGTTTTCATGAACAAAGGTAAATTCCAAGCGTTTAAAATATTCATAAATTCATTATGTCGGTGTTACCTACCTATTTTCGAAACAAAAGCACTATAGTGGGAAATGTTTTGGCTTTCTTTGTATGTGATAATAATGTTATGTACCATTTCGTAGTTTGGATTCGATTTCTTTTATCATATACCTACATTAGGCTACAAATTACAGACAAAATAGAAAATCAATTGTTTTCTGAATCTAGACTATAGACTCGAACTTAAACTGACTTATTTTTAATAAGTAACTAAAATAATATCATCATCAACCCATATACTGTCCCACTACTGGTCACGGGTCTCCTCACACAGAATGAAAGGAGACCCGTTAAAATAATATGCTAGTATAGAGAATAATCTATACTGAACATCATCATCAACCAATATACTGTCCCACTGCTGGGCACGGGTCTCCTCTCTGAATGAGAGGGATTAGGCTATAGTCCACCACGCTGGCCTACTGCGGGTTGGTAGACTTCACACTTCCTCGAGAAAATCTCTACGGCATGCAGGTTTCGTCACGATGTTTTCTTTCACCGTTTAACCGAGTGGTAATTAATACGCACATGAATTGAAGTCAGAGATGCGTGCCTTAGATTTGAACTCGAGACCTTTGACTTGGCAGGCCACTGGTGACATAACCCTAGGCTATCACTGCTCAACATAACTTCTTAAAATAAAAACACAAACATACCATCACGCCTGTAATCCCCGAAGAGTTACGCAGAGGTTTAATGTACCTACACTTCGCTGGTGCTTAAGTCCCATGTAATAGGGAGCGAGCCTATTGCCAACCCTTTGACCGCCACGGACGTCTATAGACGTCAAATAAAACTTGCTCACGACGCCAAACGACGGCATGGCACATCAAAAATATCACTTTTTTATAGTGCTTGGCGTAGAGAACACAGATATTCATTATTGACGTGGCGGTCAAAAGGTTAACAGGGCTAAATACTGAGAATTTCACAGAAAAAACCCAATAACACTGCTTGACCTGGTAATCCAAACCACTTAGGTCCCAATTACACCGGCGAACTGTGGTGTACCATGTACACACGCCAGCAGATCAACCTATCCAAAACTGTCAAATTTTCCCAATTAAATATGAACCTTACTGTTTTGTATTGAAGTTGAAAATCAATCAAAGAAATTTGACAGATTGTGGTAGCTTGATGTGCTGGCCTCTGTACATTAGTACATCTCTGCCTAACCGTTCAGAGAAAACAAGTGTGATGGTGTGTGTGAATATAAACACATAATATTTTCACCGTTGATCGTCACACATGCACAGGGACATATCCAAACACATAAGTACTTGTGTCGCGGGCCGCGCTGTAAAAACACTCGAGCCGCTACGAAGGCGCCTACCACTAGAACTCACACTCACTCGTTCTCATTCCTAACTCTCTTATTCATAACTAGCAACCTGCCCTCTTCACGGGTACAATGTACTAATAACACCAATCCTTCCGGATGGAATTATTTAAATTATAGTGAAAACGGTATCAAAATCCATTGCGTAGTTTAAAAGATCTCAGCGTACAGAGGGACAGACAACGGGAAGCGAGTTTGTTTTATCATAATTATAGAATATATTTTCTTTCTTAATTTATGAGATATTTGAATCTAAGAAAAAATCATAAAAGTAGAAAACTTTTTTTTTCACATAATAATCATCATAACAGTCAAAAGAGGCCCACTGCTCAACAAAGGCCTCCCCCATAGACTTCTATAAATACCGGCTATATGAGAGTTATAAAAAAGTTAAAAAGGCACAATAATCAATTTCCAAAGTTAAGATTGCGTAATTAGATACGTATATTAATAGAAAAATACCTTTTTTATGAGAATATACATTGTAATCAATAAGCGGCTTTATTTTAAATAGAACGAAAACGAACAAAACAATGGCAAAACATTTTCGTCGAGTAAAAAAAAAAGAGTTTTCCAGTTTATGGTCTACGAAAGCTTACTACGGCGTAGCGCTGCCTACGAAAATTGCTACGGTGCCCGTAGACATCGTAGCTATAGTTGTAGAAACATTGAAAATTCATTCGTTTTCTTTGTCTTAGTCCTGTAATATTTTCTTCCGTCTAGTTTTTTTTAGATTTTGTCATTGGGCCTATGGTATACGTGGTGATAAAATGAGCATGGTTACCACCAATAAGACAATGGTTTTTCGTAAGCAGTCGTGATTTTACTTCTCAGTATTTACTTATCAAGTGAAATGTCATTTTAATTAATCTTCAACAGAATCTGAACTAGACAGGTCTGACATGACGTCAAAGATAACTAAACATTCAAGACCTGTAAATTCTGTGAAAATATAATTTCCATTTCATTCAGCTACTCGTCGTAACTTGAAGCAATCCTTTTTCGCGATAAGAATTGGAAATTTTAACTGACTTGCTTCGGTGCTAATTTGTTCGGAATTTATATTCTGTTATCTTCAGGTGTGACCCTCGAAGCTTGCCAAACTAAAGTGCACCTTGTCAAAACCGCCTCTCCATTATTGAGCATACATTTTTAAGCTGCGATAACACTATCGCTGGCTGGGTTACATGGTAGGCCGGGCCACGTTATCGTCAGTTTCTGCATGAACGCGCTCGTTACGGTCCCCCCGCCACCCTCCATCCACCCCCCAGCGCCCCCCACCCCTAACCATCCCGGTAGACGGCAACGGCGAGATTTTGACACTTGAACATAATTTATTCGATCCTGAAATAGTTTATGTTATCTAGACCGGCGATATCTCGGGATTTAGGTGTCTGTTAACTTTCTGAGTGGTGTTTGTTTGTAATTATTAAGGGTTAAATATAATATGAAATGCGGGGTAAGTAAGGGACGGGTTAATAACAACCTTCAAGTGAGGTAGAGATTTAATAATGTTATCTCACGTCATTATTTTAAATTCCATACATTTTTAGGTAAGTTAAAGTTTTGAGATTTAAATATTATTGTTAACATGGGTACAATTGCTTTTATTTTTCAGAAAATATAGATAGGTACCTACTAGATATTTCGAGTACTTACATATACATTTTGTGGTTGATAAGCTACCTAAACAGGGAAAGATTTGACGACCTCTGTGGTCTAGCGGTTCGAGTGCCGGACTGCTGATCATGGGGTCGTGGGTTCGATTCCCACAGGACACAAATATTTGTGTGGATAAAACATGAGTATTTGTGTTTGTCTGGGTGTTTCTTATGTATTATAAGTATGTATTTACAAAAAAAAAAAAGTATATATGTATTATATCCATTGTCTAGTACCCATAGTACAAGCTCTGCTTAGTTTGGGAGTAGATGGTGCTGTGTAAAATGTCCTAAAAATTTTATATTATTATTAACTTATGGAAGAAAAATCGCAGAGTGATGTGTGATAAATGCGTAACTAACTTTTTGTCTGATTGTCTGAATAACAGTTACGTAAAATGTCTGTCACGGTCGGGGCATATTTCACGGATCCCATGGCCATGACTGTAGGGCAAGGCCAGTGCGATTTTTAGTCGACACGAGTCCGACAGACAATCTATGATGTTTTCTTGTAAGTACTATAAAAAAGTCTATAAATGTTTTATTAAAAAGTCCTTTGGGTTAAGAGTTACTTTAAATTCCACACTATATCTAAGTTCGAATAAGTTTCCTTCGAATTCTAGCCTTATCAATTAAGTAAAAAGTTTATTATTGAAATAAAACTACTTTTTACGGATTTTATCGCGTATATTGATATTATTAATCCCGACGTTTCGGACCCTTTACAGCGTCCATGGTCACGGGTAGACTGAGGTGGTGGGCGTCTTGATCATATAATTACTGACAAGTTTATTATTGTAAGATCCTGACAAAAAATCTTTAGAGCAAATATTTCACTCACGTCAATTCAGTCGTGGTAGAATTGAGAGCGGACGTCGGAGGTCCACGGAGACTTCTCGGATAACCCACTAAGGGGATATTATACTATTATATGTAATCACGATATCCGATTATAGAAGTATAATATAGATTTAAGATTTTACATATGGTTAGTATAAATAGGGCTAATTATGTTCCAGGCGACTAACAACTTAAAGGGCGACTAATAGGTACTAAAAAAATAACTTTGTGATTAAATATTTTAGCAATAATTCTTTTAGATGAGCTTCAAAATGCAATATTAATGAAATATAAAAACTAAAAAATAAAAGATAGCGAACATATTAAACAGGGCCAATTGAAATCATAAGCGAGATAAATACAAAAACTCGATGACAGTTTATATTTAAAACAAATCTAGCAACTGATTATTAAGCTGCTACTTTCTACAAAAAAATATTATTCGCTGTAGTTGCTACTATTTTTACTACCGGCTTTAAAAAGAATTAATCTTTTTAATCTCAAATTCAGATTTATTTGTCGCCGCTTTAAATTCATGCCTAAAATAATAGCAATAATAAATTCATACTGTAGGTCACGTTTTCGTACACCGTAAATGTTCAAATATTTGTTTGTCAGTCTATTATAAACCAAATTTCATGATCTATCTATCTATAACTGAGAGAAATTATCAACGCAACAATAGTAAGGAATGGTAATTATCGACTGGATTACAAACATAATTATTTTATTGTATGCAGGTATAAGAAAAAAAAAACAACATTTCCGTTATGATTGAGTTTATGCGACCGGTGTCGCCCTCTAGTATCGAATGGTGTAAACAATATATTTCTGCTTGTGAAATATTATGTTGCTTCTAGTCTTTTCAGATGTAGTTTTTTAGCAAAAAATACATTTCATGACACAAGTATCCTGTAATTCTACCAAGAACAATATGGAAGTTACATGATCACGGGACGTACAGAGGCAAGCACATCAAGCTACCCCATTCCGTCAAATTTATTTGATAGATTTTCAACTTTAAAACAAACGAATAAGGTTCATGTTCAATTGGGAAAAATTTGACAGTTGGATAGCTTGACCCTGGCGTCTGTACTTACAATATAACTTAAAAATATTCACAAATCTGAATTTGACTGAATTTGACATAGTAAAAAATACTAACGAGGCACTGTGTTCTTTTAATATACCACCCTGAACCCCCACACAACGCCTGTTAAGGCATATCCCTGGAGAAGTATGATTCAGGCCTAACAGTGAATTTAATATCACCTTGTACAATAAACTATCAACAAAAACACTGAAAACCTCAAACACAAAGTTATTTTAATCAGGATTTCATAATTGAATCCCCCTCACACCTAAGTCTGAGGATAAAGCAAATTTACGACTAAGCAGATCGCGATTAAAATCGTAACTCGAATAAATCCGCGGTATCGGGCTTGTTTGCCGAATTAATCGTGGGCTCGTTCACTTTGTCGAATAACTTTACCGACTGCCAAGTACTTACGTCTTCTTAGAAACTTGTAATTCGTATAAATGTTATAATAGATGTTTGGAAGTATTTTGAGTATCGCGATTTACGCTTTGTGGGCTGTGAATAGGGAACACTGAAATAGAATTGTGAATCGGAATGTAAGGCTTCATTCATTTATATAGGTAACAGAAACAGTGTTACACGCTAGAGGATGTCGAAAACCTTCTATAAGACACTATACACAGAGTACATTTTTTTTATAGCCCAAAATTAATATTGTAAAAGAAAATTCATCAGAATTCTAACGTCTTCCCGTTGGATACACCAGATGCTTTATCAAACTAAGCTACCGAGATATGTGCCCAATAGATACCCAATTACCCATGAAGTTAAATTTATTCAGCATCTTAGGCTGACGTCATCATCTATTGGCAGTACTGTAACAGGGGCACAGGACCTGTGCCCTGTGCTCCTGTTACGGTAGGTAGGGCCTATGCCCTTGAGCACAAAAATGACCTGATGTTATAGATAGCTCGCAGCGGGCACATAAAAGCCTAGATACAGCACTTACTGTGATGACATATTAGATACTGCTCTTCTTTGATAGCGTATTTAGTAAGCGTCAACTAGTTGCCTAAGTAGAAGTACTACATATTCTAAAACACTAATTTGGTAGAAGAGCTCAAATTAGTATTGTCGCTTTCGAGTTGAAATAAGAATAACAAAAACAGGTGAAAGTATAATTTAGTGTCATTATAGAGAGCAATATTTGGGGAAAAAATATAAAAACCCTTTGGACAGATTTAATTCGATCAGTGAAAAGACAGCCAAACTCAAAATCTCTCATTTGTCCTCAGCCAAGGAGCCACTAGAAGGGCTGGAAGGTCTCCATTCAAAGTATTATTTAGGGTCATTATAGAGAGCAATATTTGGGGAAAAGATATAAAAACCCTTTGGGCCGATTTAATTGGGACAGTGAAAAGACATAGCCAAGCTGAAATTCTCTCCTTTGTCCTCAGCCGAGGAGCCACTAGAAGGGCTGGAAGGTCTCCATTCAGACGAGACGGGATCCGGAGATAACTCCAACGCGGGATCCAGCGGCGCGGACGACGACGCAGCGCGACTACGACTCAAGCGCAAGTTACAGAGAAACAGGACCAGCTTCACCAATGAACAGATCGATAGCTTGGAGAGAGGTTTGTATAACATATTTGACATATTTAAGCATACGAAACCACGTAATCTTAAAAAATATTAAGCCTACAATACATACCTAAATTACGCACACAGGTTCTCATAACCCTGTATGGACCGTAGTAGCCATCTTCTTCAAAAGCTAACACAGAATATTTTTGGAGAAATACTTCAATTTAAAGTACTTAATATCTTTTATAAATATTTATTTTACATTGAAATAAAACTACTTTTACGGTGTACGGATTTTATCGCGTTATATTGATATTATTAATCCCGACGTTTCCGACCCTTTACAGCGTCCATGGTCACGGGTAGACTGAGGTGGTGGGCGTCGGTCGTGATGATAAATTAATTACTGACAGCTACCCTACATTTTTATTGATACATGATCAATGACATTTATTACTAATTATTAATTAATACTAGATGGAGCCGTCGGGATTAATAATATCAATATAACGCGATAAAATCCGTAAAAGTAGTTTTATTTCAATGTACCTATAGGTAATATTCGTGTAAATATCAGAAATCAATATTTATTTTACTTCAATAATTTCTTCAATCATTGAACATTTGAAATCAAATGTATTCTATGAAACTATAAACGTGGCGCATACCTACACACACTTGAAATTTATTGACAAATAAATTAATTAAATTAAAAAAAAGTACCTACCATGGAAACACCACTACAATACCTAAACTTAGAAAGGTAGAAAGTAGGTAAGTATATGTACCTAACGTAGGACAAAAATACCTAAACTATCATTTTCGTTTTGTTTGTAGAATTCGAAAGAACCCACTACCCAGACGTGTTCGCCCGCGAACGACTTGCCGCCAAAATAGGGCTGCCCGAAGCCAGAATACAGGTGAGTGATCATGTCTTAATCTTAATTATATATAAGTAGAAGTAGGTACCACATTCTTGGCGTAGTTAGCGCGTTTAGACTAATTACATACCTACTGCAATTTGTATTTAGAAATTGCGTCACGGCATTCGAGGCATGTATTCAATTGGCTGATTTGCTGTGAGACATCAAGGCGAATTTGTTATAGAGTAGGTATAAATAGTGCTTGAATTATGGACACTTTAACGAATAATTTAGACTTTACAGAATTAAACGGCTGTTTAAGTAGGTGCTATGAAACTTTGAATTTCTTTTTAATTTTCAACAACATGAAATTTCGATACTTTTCTACATATCTAATTATAACCTCCTTTTCAAAGTGCCCACCACAAATCATACAATTCCGCCATTAATCATTTAAATTAGTATCATAAACAAGTCGTTTGGCCTTGTAACGATCCTAATTACCCACCAAACCCTAGCGCATACAGCGCTGTGTGTAACCTAACCCGACGTTAAGGTGTGGTTCTCGAATCGGCGCGCGAAGTGGCGGCGCGAGGAGAAGATCCGGTCGCAGCGGCGGAGCCCCGAGTGCGGCTACAGCGGCACAGCGCCGCACGCGCCGGCGCACCCCGCACTGCACCCGCCGCCCTCGCATGCCGCGCACCCAGCCCACCCCACGCATCAGCCGTACCAGCAGCCGCTCAATGTTGATACTTACAGGTAAAGGTTTTTTTTATGGGATATGGGGCAAACGAGCAGGCGGTTCGCCTGATGGTAAGCGATTTCCGCCGCCCATGGAAACCCGCAACAGCAGAGGAGTCACAAGCGCGTTGCCAGCCTTTAAAAGGGAGTACGCTCTTTTCTTGAAGGTTACCTAAGTCTCTACAGAAACATTCGCCTAGAAGCCATAAAATAGCGTGTAAAAGAACATTTTTAACTTGTAGGAAAGGGATCGCGCTATTTATTGTGTAGAGCGACATCTCTCCCTCTTTTTTGCAATAACACGTTGTGGTACGTCCTTAGTTCAGCAGGTCAAACTATCCAAAACTGTAAAATTTCCCCAATCGAACCTTATTACTTTAAATTTCTTAATCTTTAAATTAAAGTTGAAAATCAATCAAAGAAATTTGACAGATTGTGGTAGCTTGATGTACAGCTGAGTTTGTAAGATGATGATTCTTATGTACAGAGGTACATAAGAATCATCATCTTACAAACTCAGCTGTAGAAGCACGCCGCACGGGTTTCCTCTCATAATGAGAAAAGGACTAAACATTTGGCAAGTGTGATTTTTAGTCGGCATGAGTCCGACATACCCTGCCACCCCCCCGGGTGGCGGAGGAGCCATGACAATTTTCCATACTTGAAAAAAAAAAGGTTAGTCCATCTGCCACCACACCGGCCTTGTGCACGGTAGCAAATTCCACAAGCCGTTGCTCAAATCTGTCAAGCAACCAGATTTCTTCACAAAATCTTCTTTCAACGTTAAATAGTTACCTATAAATCAGATTTCCAGAGGTGCGTACCTTGGACTTTTACTAAAGGCTACTTCCACTGGGCTGTTACTTCTTTTTATTAAACATTGCTCATAATAAACATAGTAGCGTTGAATCTGATTTGCTTCAACAAACAGTTTAGAGTAAAAAAGCAGTAGGTACCTATAAAACTTCAACTGACTTCAACTTTTATGAGGTTCAAGTCAACATCGGAATTGTTGATTCTTCCTGTTTTTTCAACTATGATGTCATTGGACTATCATTCTGATATATTCAATTGAAATAGCAGACTTCGGACCCAGGACTACGGGAATTTCCGACTGTCTAATAGGAAAATACAGCTATTCATCAATTCAAAAATTTCCACCTTTTCCAGCCCACTGACTCCAATGGGGTATGGCGGTGGCATGGTATCTGAGACGCCAGTATGCGACACGACGGACGCGGAGCTCTGCAAAAGCGGGTTCTTGGGGTACCCCCGCTACGAGCTGGGGTACCGGCAGCCCCCGCACCCATACGTCAACCATCACGGCTACCAACATGAGCCTGCGTCGCCACCACCAGGTAAGGCGAAATCTATTACATTCTCGTTTGGCTAAACAGTAGTCACAGTAGGTACATCATATGAAAAAAGTACCTACTGACATAAATGCTACCAAATTGCGATGGGCCATGCCAAACGACAAAAATCGGCTAATTAGATACTATCAGCAACAAAAAAAATACAGGTTTTTTTTTAAGTTACAGCTGACCAACGAGCCAAGTTGTGTAGGATCAGCAAAAAAACCTTAAAACGGCTATTTCATACTGCATCTCGTTGAATTCCAGTCTAACCAGATTCGACTGAATATTATGAATATCGGTATTTTAGGTACTCGAAGCGACTGCCGTCAGATTTCCGCAAACCAATTCCTGGCAATACTAATACAGACTGGTTGGCCTGACAACCTAAGCAATTAGAGGTAGTAAGAAACCTAAAAAAGTAAGCTTTTTAGGCTTCCGACTACGACTAAAAATTTATAAAAACAATGTCACTCGAGAACAATACTAAAATCTTAAAACTACCATAAGTTTGTGGTACAAATAGTTTGTGGTAATTATAGTTATCATAGGAACTAACCAGGACACTGCTTTACGTGCTCTCCGAGGCACGGAATGGTCTCGATGTGCTAAGAATGGCCACCACTCCACATACTGACCCTGCTACCGCAGCTTAAACCTTACAGATCGGTTGAAAATTTATTTTCATTAATTCCTTGCTCTATATTCCAGAGTTGGGTGGTCTCCTAGGCACAGGGGTGTCGGTACCGCTGGCCGTGCCCGGACAAGACACGCAACAGTACTGGTCGCGCCTCCAGTGACCCTGGTGGAACTAGCCGAGCACATGACAACCGTACTCCACACTTAGCACTACCCGATGAAGTAATATTAAAGTCGGCCATTTTAGAACTGAGCAGCGGCCCTGCAACACGATTGTTTGAAATGAGGAAACTGTCTTATCATCTTGTTTTCACTATAAGGAAATTGGACTTTGTTTTCAAATAGTTAAGGTTCATATTCGTGCGAGTGTTTTAACAACATGTTTTGCCATTTCCAACTTGGGTTTCGTTTCTACTTATTACTTACATTAGCAAATTATATTGGTCCACCCGATAGTGTTTGAAGTAACATGAAAAAGTAATTCAAAGTTTACCATAAGTAAAATCCGACAGCCCTCCTCATTTGTAGACTGGTACGGTCGGCAACGAAGGTCACTGAACACAGCCTAATTTTGGAACAGCATCAATTATTTTCATTAGATTCTAATTAAGTTAAAGCATAATAATTATCCGAAATGCAGAGAACTCGTAATACCGGCCCGAAAACTGCCCTACTAGTATACAAACGAGATCTATCGGAATTTGCTCATTGTAAACTTTGAATTACTTCTTCACGTCTGACACGACTGACTGATAAGCAACAGACTAAAAAAATATCGTGAGCTAATGTCGTTATTACTAAAGGTTCAATCTTAATGGCCGGGAAGTATCTTATCATTGCTTTATACCTGCAGTAAGTAGGTAAATGTCGCAATGTGTCACATAATAAAAGACATTGGTGCTGATTCTGGTATTTTAAAACTTACGTATATGTAATTTAGTCTCGTTTTTCCTTTTTCTAAGCAATCAGTTATCTGAAAAAGATGTTTAGCCTTTGCTTGTTTTCTGAATTATTTTCGGCCGTATAAGATCGTGAATTTAGAAGAAGCTCTTTCTTCTATTATAGACCTTTTTTAAGGTTTAGACTATTTTTACGTAGAGTTGTGTTATTTAATTAATGACGACTGTTCTTAATATTTCTGCCATCTGTAAATTATGTTTGTAAGAAAAGTTTAATATTACAAAAATCAATTTGTTACAGAATCAGCTCATTTTTTTATAGATTGATATGAATGTGTAGGTACTTGCTGCAAAAACTAAGTAATCTCAATTAAGTGTTTTACAATTATTCTGGTTTTAATTTATAAGTTGTATTTGTTTTTATAAGTGTATTATTTTTGTACTCTGGTGATATTTTTTTGTAATTTAACTTGCAACGTGAGATTTAGAATATTTACCAACGGATGTAACACGTGTAGTATAAAGAATTAACATATCCACTAGATGCCACAAAACAGACTCTGAGCACAAAGCATAGGCTCAAATGTATTAATATGAATTAGAATATTTCATTCAAACCCTTGTAATTATAAATCTCCAATAGATTTTCTACTACATTACCGTTATGATGCACATGTAATGTTGTATCTGTAGCTTTTACCTTTGAATGAAATAATTTAATAATTCGATATAAGTGTTAACAAATATTTTAATAACAGATAGGTAGTTAGCTAAGATTAGCGTTAAATCAATATTTAATTGTGTATATTTGTTGTAAATTTTGAAATTGAAGCTGAGATAAAATTTAGTTTTAAAATATATGTGAGACGTGGCTGAATATTTGTAACGCCATTGCCTTCGCATTAATATATTAGCCCACTTATTCCAAACGTCTATTGGGATCTTTGTCTTTTTCGACAACGGTACATTCAATAAGCGTTTCAGAATAAGGCTCTAAACTTTTGTCGATGATAGGTACAAACCATATTGCTTTTACACAACTCTGTAAAGGTAACTACGCAAAATAGGCGTGAAGAAAAATAATTTGATGTTAAATCCCATTATTGTAGCGATGTAAATTTAGATTTTTTTATGAGAAACAGGGCTTGTTAGATATAAGTGCGGAAATTAATGTAAATAGTTACTTTCTTGTAATTGTTAATTGTGATTTCCATTGTAAATGTATTAAGCACGCAACTAAGATTTTAAGACTTAGAAATTTTGTTTATTTACTAACATCAGTCTGCAGCAAATTTTTTGACGAAAGCTTGTATAAAATTAAGTTGTTATAATAAACACATAATTATGTAAAAAATAGTCAAATATTACTTTTCTCTCAGCGTAAATTGATATTAGTTAATGAGCTAGCTTGAATAAACCTTGAGGTTAATTTCGAATTTACAATTAGTTTTTAACGTGTATATGATTATAAATAAATTGTGAATAATTGTGTGATGTCCATGAAACGTTTTAATAACATTATAATGAATACACTTTTGGATCAAAGTATTTGGTTGTTTTATTACATAATAACCACTAGCGCCATCTGTTGGTAGCAAAAACAGTCGGTTTTATTTTTCATTAATATTGCTTTGTTAAATACTTACAATAAAACTACAATTTCTATAAAAATACTATAATAAATTCAATTAAAGCTTTTAACACTACAATAATTTGAGAAGATACTAAATATTAGCTTCTTACAGTAAAAGTATTATACATATTGCTTAGGTCACTTATAATTATTAACAAATAACAAGTTACATATTGTAAACTTTGATAAACCTAATAACAATTACTGATATAAATCTATAGGAGTTGAACAGGCAAGCTTTGTACTAAAACATCTTTACTTAAACCTTAAAAACCTACTTACTAACGGCCATTCCCAATAACCAAAATTAGTCAGTACTTACAAGAGACAAGATTTTAACAGTATCTCTAGTAAGCAAATTTACCGATTGCTTTGTTATTAGGAAGGTCTGTTAAATAAAATGAGAATCATAACTCATCATTCAATAAACTATCGATGTCATTTAAAATATTTTTTTCTGATGTGTCAATTTTATTAATTTGTTTATGACAACTGGCAACCACGTCGGGAACATTTTTGCTCAAGTCTAAATCGAGGTCTGTTAATGTAATATCACTTTCATCCAGATCGTCACTGAGATCTACCAAATCGATAGGTTCACCTAGCCTTGTACTATCTACGTCTATTATTTCACTATCAGAATCTACTTTGTCTAAATCAACTGAATTGATTTCATTGACCTCAACACTAACAATTTGTACTTCTGAATCGGAGTCGTCTGCCCTGTTGAAGTGGACATCCTCATACTTGGGTTCATCAGTGCTTCTGTTTGAGCTGGACAACCTATTCCTTATTAATCTAGGCTTTGAAGTCTGTTCGATGAGTTTTATTCTCTTAAATTCGAAACAATTGTCTACAAGCTCATCTTCTTGTATTTCATAGATGTCACTTTGTTCCGATAATGTACGTTTTCTGTCATTGACTTTATCGGTAGGCTTCTGGTCGACTTTGGACTGGCTGGACGCGGCTGGTGCATTTCGGTCGAGTTTCTTGTAAACTATAGAGTTGCTTCTAACGACTTTAAGTATCTTATTACCGGACGTAGTTATAGTTTCGTGTGTAGATAACTTTCTTTTCCTACTCAGATTGAGTGTAATAGGTTTACTGTGTATTATAGTATCATTTTTCTTTCTGGCTCGAATTTCTTCGAGCGACAATATCTTGAAGTCGAGCGAGCTGCGGCGCTCCTGCTGTGTGGTGGCTTGTTTCTTACCTGCGAGCTCGTCGAGTGAGACGCGGTCGTATTTGGTTGTTAGATTGGTGCGCACGATCTTGCGCTCGTTGGCGGGCTCGGCGGGCGGCAAGCCGTCGTAGCTGTAGAAGGCGGCGGCCTCCGCCTGTATTTTCTCGAGGAGCAAGAGCTCCTGCGACTTAGAGCGCGCTACTTTCTGCGCGTCGTCGGGCGACACGGTTTTAGTGGGCGTGGAGGAGGGTGCGCTTTCATTATCCGACTCTGCAAGAACACACGAACGAACCGCTTAGTCGTACGCCGCGATAATCCGAACTTTCGAAATGATTTTCGTAATTAATTTTGATACGACCCGTCCGGCAACATTCGCGGTGTGTTCTCGTAACGTCTATCTGAAAGCGACTCTCGAAGGGTGGGCGGTCAAAAATAATTACAAAAATCATATTACGAAACATTTTTATTTACTCGTTGGTATATTAAACACAATTTGATTAAACAAAGCCAAAGTAATAATCTGTTCCGTTACGAGTTCCTATATCAGTTTGAATATTAATTAGCTTAAATGAAAGGTACTAGACACGCGTTACTAATAATAAACATATTTTGAAATTCTTATTATAAAATAAGACTAAGATTAACATAACAACAACCCCGTATTATTTGAAACAAGAAACTATCTGTAGCCCTCGCCACAGGGTACGCGGCAAGGCGGCAACAACTCGGCAGCGCGGCGACAACGCGGCACACTTGACATTCCCTCCGTCAACCAAAATGTTTTGGAACACAACGTGTAAGTATCAAAAGTGCTGCATTACTAATTTCATTACATTTACCTCACTTCCGCACACATACAAATCTTAGAAAAACATTCGGATTTATAACCGATTGTGATCAAATGTGGATTACAAATTTGACCTCAACTAATGTTCAAATCCTTCTTTGCTTTTCCTCCCACCGACCGCAATTTAATAAAATTAGCGAATACATAAAATATTAAAGGAAACTGTCCACATTCAACATAATCGGTTAGTAAACTCATAGTATACTATGCTACATCATTATGAAATGCCGTACGACAACTCCGACGAATCACGTTATACATAATGTCTTACTATTTAAGTCTTTTTTCATTTTACAAAAATAGCTGCCACATAGAAAAAAGAATTAAGTAATTACGTAATATAAGTTAACTAATAGACTGTGATCCGTTTCATAATCGCAATACATTTCACAAAGACTCGAGCGCTATCCGTATGACAGAAATTTAATTGTCTAACATAAAACATTAACATTCCAACAATTAATCTAAAGGTAAATAAATAGTTTATTAGTATAAAAAGAGACAAGACTACAACATTACTCTAAATATAAAAGTATTGCTTGCTACAGTTACGAGAGAAACCAATTTCATTTTTTTTTTCAACAGCTGCCTCTGAAAGCAACCACCCTTTGTACTAATTCATTCTAAAATTATACTCCTAACAGCTTTTCAGTACACTTTCCCGCTAATTTATATAAAACTTAAAATAATTTCACCTCTTTAGGGAAACACCAAGAAATTTGAAATATAAACAAGTAATGTGTGTAAAAACTGAGCATGTTTAAATTATATAAGAATCCTCCGACTTATATCTATCCCCACCAATCGAGACTATTTTATTTAAAATATTGATAAATAGTTTTTTATACATAAATAATGACTAGGCGTACCATGGACCATAACGCGAACCGATTCTTTTATGTCTTGTCCTGTTCACACTTGCGATTTTGTAATAAATATAGGAACTATACTGTCAGTGCAAGAAACGAAATCCTTTTATTGCCAGATTGATTTACACAACAAATGAGTTTCGACTAATCGCGTTCACTAAACATATCGAAGTGCTATTGTAGATCGGAAGCGTTATCAGACTTTACCAAAAACCGCTAAGCAATCGAGTGAATGCTCTTTCATATTAGCTTATCTCTTTTTTTTCATCTTTCTAAATTGGTATTATGTTCTTAAGCACATTTTTTTTTGTTTTACGGAAAACACAGCGGTATAGTTAATGTATCATATTTTATATAACTGTGTTTCCCGTTGTGTATACCTAGAGATACATTTTTTTTTTTCATTTTATTAGCTCTATCTAAATCTCACGGTGCGAATATATATAAAGTATTGGGGGCAGGTAGCAGTGGGTACCTTTATAAACTGCCAAAGCCCCCTTAAACATCCTACATACTAACATACAAACAATTTAAAGGCATAAAGCTGTTTTTTTTTTCTTTTTTTTTTCACCTATATTAATGAGTTACAATAATCGTGTATATATATTTTTATTTGTATTTTATATGTTATTAAACCTATTTATTATGTACTTTTCTATCATAGACAAAGATTATATCAACATCTATTTAAAAAAAGTATTGCAGTTATATTTTAAGAGAAAACAATGTTTGTCTCTATAAAATATAACAGCAACGGACTATCTATGTGATATAAAATGTTATAATATAACGATACAGTAAATGAAAAAGCGAGAGATATTAATGAATCTAATTAGCTAAGATATGAAAGAGATTATAATTCTCTAATTTATTGCACATACAAAAATACCAACGTCGCTTTTTCTCCATATTTCTTTATTAACTGTGAGAAGAGAGCTATCATAAATTCTCAGTGAGTCAAATATAATCTCACTTTGTTTAATCATTGTCTATGGTATAAAAAAACAGCTAAACATTGTCTAAGTTACGAGTCAACCAAAAAGCCGCCTCTTCCGGCAAAATAAAAAAAAACAATATCGTATCTCGTTAAATTAAGTTTGGATCCAGTTTCTTATGTAACGCCCCAACTCTTTAAATCCACACCCACCTCAATAATATTGAATACAAAAAAAAATATTGCGAAACTGAATCCAAATATAACTATACAATAAATACTATATTAATTGACTATTGGCGAAATAAAAACAATAATAATACCTTCCATAAACAGGTGTTAATATGTCGCGTCGCGAACTGGGCGAACAAAACAAACTATGTATTTTATTTCTACAAAAGTTAAAATTAATAAAGCGGCAAGTTGTGACCCACCCGCGTAAAAATATATAAACAATAAATTCCCACTTCGCTAGCGACAATAAACGTAGGAAAAAATTCTTAACCAATAACATGTGAATAAAGTAAATATATATATTTTTAAGCTCACACTTCTCGTTTTTTTAATCATAAATATTTTATTGGCACAACAAAGGGTTGAATTCTGAAAATAATATTGGAACCCTTTCAATGCGACCTCCAACCATGAATTTGTCGAGGATCTAGTCAGCAGTGCCATAGTATAATTATATAAAGCATAGTGTTATATTTAGAAAACAAAAACAATAAATGAGCGTTTGAAATTTTAACATCGTTAATGCTTAACCCTACGCACACCGCCCATAACATGACAATGCAGAGTTTTCAACTACCGAATTATTATAATAATGCCTATTAGGCTCACTGTCCACTGATACGGTTCATCAATCACTGATAGTGTAAGGGCACATACAACAATTCGATTTTCCACGTAGAAGTAAGAATGCGCTTAAGCAATACTTATCAAGTCTTCAAGTTACATGGGAATAGATTTAGGCAGTGCATTGTTAGACTAAATTACAATTAAAACATAGTGCCGTTTACACGTCGAATTTCTTCACGAAACCATTGAGTGTGCAAAGTACGCTTCAATGGACAATGAACCTAAGCTTACAATCACATCGCCAGTAAGCGGTTGGCTCAAACAGACTTAGTGTCTGCGAGCCGTGATATCGATATTACGAGCATATATCTCTAAATGTCTATTGAAAACTCAAGTGCATTAGTATATAGTATTATTAATTTTACATCTGGCTACAAGATTCGCTCATAACATTATTTGGAAAGACATCAAAATCACATCATCGTCACACAAATCCAAAGTGTCCATCAATGTCGGGTATATTGTATATATACCTCGTCGCTCAGTTTCCAACGTGCATTTCAAACTTATACATTTATTACGATTGCTTTAATATCACATAAAATCATGACGCATAAAACTTGCTTGCAATCTTTTATCGAGTGCTCTTAAATAGAAAATTGTAAAGTACAATGCCACATATGGAGAATAGTTTACATAATACTAAGAAATAATTCACCATCAAATAGCTTTACCCACTTTTACCTTACTTTATCTTACATCACTGGTCCAAATTTAGTCCAAACTTATACTTATTTTGATGGCTTTTCAAATCATTAACAGCAAATCGAGCCGTAAGCCCCGATCATACAATTCGAGAAGTCTGTTTGCTACCGCAGCTGGAACTTCAGCATCATTGTTGGTTTACAAATTTCACTACAGCCCATCAATGATACAAGTCCTGAAGCACTTCTAGAAGATTCCATTTTTATGTGCCACATAACAATTGTGGTATTTTCGATCAAGACAACCGGAGCCTGTTCCATCACTTGTTTTACAGAAATATTTATTTTCTATAAAATACTCACTGTTCCAGCTCATCATCAAATCACAAGCCACTGTTTTGGCTGCAGTCAAAACGTGCCTAAAATCACGATCACAGACCTTAAATTGACTTCACATCAAAATTTCCAACCCATTTTTTAAATTAGGGACCGGTCCAATACAGTCAAATGAAATATGAAACACTAGTTTCCTATACCAACTTATATGATGGTAATAGACAAATTGCTTAATTTAGGACTTTTCTCCTATAGCAACGAAACTTCAAAACGAAGTGTAGCTATCTTCTACATAATCTTTAACAACATCAATAGTAACACCGAACACAACCATAGCTTGCTAATGAGACCGGTCCCAGATATAAAGCTGGGTTGTCTTGCAACTGGAATCTCCTAGGGCTTAGCTGCTCGGGTAGTAATAAACGTAGCTAGGTATCGAGTTCTCAAATCGTCTGGCGGGGGCTTAGTACATGTAGTTTCAGTAGAGGCGCATACCTTCTTCGAAGTTGACGACGAGGGGGTCGACGGGCATGGGCGCGTACGGGTTGGCGGGCTGCTCGTGCGCGTGCGGCGGCAGCACTCGCCGCCCGCTCAACAGCTCGCTAGATGCTGGCAGCACGCCAAGGATGGCCGAGTCCAGCACCACTGCGGGGAAAGACACCTATTTTCAGCGATTTTTATTTTCCAAATAAAACTACTTTTTGCAGATTTTACAGCCTTAAATATATTGATATTATTAATCCCGACATTTCGGACCCTTTACAGCGTCCATGGTATTATCCCTAGAAAGTAGTTTTATTTCAAAGTGTCTGAAATCGACATTTGTTTTTTTTTTATTTAATCCTTGTGTCAAGCATGGATGTCCGAACTAGAACGCCCTGGCCGCCGTTTTTCATGTCGTACTTTTAGATTGCAAGTCCGAACACACTAAATAGATCGGCCTGTCTATGTAATTGTATTACAGTCGCCATCAGATATATCGTAGCAGACAATGTGACCAAATACTTCTGAACATTTTAAAATGTCAATAAGTTCTATACAGAGTGATCATTAATATCAGAACGTTCATTACTTCATTAATATCTGATGAATGATCTGATATATCTGACGGCGACTGTACATAAGCAAGATGGCGTTTATACACGCGAAAACGTGTGCGTGAAAAGGTGGGTTTCCTGTACATGTACATGTGTGAATTTGTTATCTTCGTTAGTAGTATAGTTCATTTTTGTCTAAATAATATCTAGTGGATCACGTAGATTTGTCTCGGAATGAAAATCGAACCTCGCGGTGCAACGATAGTGACACAGAAACCACCATAATCGCTATACCAAACGTGCATGTATCGTTAACTATTCATTACTCTGTGATCGTGTATTAGATGAATCAATAAAAAAAATACTGAGATTGTAACTAGCATGCTTTATTTAACACCATTCAAATAATTTTCATTGAAACGTGATTGCGTGATGTTATCTGATGTGACACATTACACATCAGAATCACATGAATGGTACATAATACAGGAAACCAGTAAAAATTGCAGTTGTCTTTTTGTACCTACATAACAATCACGCGTATTGCTCATAATCTATAGGACACTGGTGTCCCCTATTCCGACAAACGTAGACGTAAACGTAAACGCTTTTAGTACAGTGCGTGATTACTCACTCATAACTAAACTCAAGGTTACTCAGCTAGGTATGGAGAGATTTATGCTTGGTATTTCTCTACGCGACCGAATCCAAAATGGGAAACAGAGTTGCCAACATAGTTGAAAGTATTAGCAAGCTGAATTGGACTGACACACTATTTCTCAATCTGTCATTCCAAGTTACACCGCACATACTTCGCAAATTATAAATTCAACATATAACTCTCCCTAATTTGTTGTTTTGAAGTTGTCAAATAACGGCAACACTGGTTTATTTATTTATTTATTCATAAAGTACACCAACAGCAAATACATACATACTGGTCGTGCGTGACGTCACTGCGTATCAGCGGGGGAAGAGTAAGAGAATACCTGGCGTATGCTTATAATTGTACAGAGGCCCGCACATCAAGCTACCACAATCTGTTAGATTTCTTTGATTGATTTTCAACTTTAATACAAAACGATAAGGTTCATATTCAATTGGGAAAATTTGTCAATTTTGGATAGCTTGATCTGCTGGCGTCTGTACTATGATTACGATAACATCCATACGAAATTGGAAAATTAGTTAAATGTACCTATGTTACCTTGGCGCTGTTGCTGCCACAGCAGGGGTACGGGCGCGGGGGCGGGCACGGGGGGAGGCACCCCGCCCATGGGCGGCTGCTCCGCCGACACCGGCTCGGGCACGTTCACCGACGTCGGCACTTGCTGTTGGCGTAACCACATCATATTAATACTAACTGCACAGAGACCACAGACGTTAAATGGAGAAAGCACCAAACTAGGATCGAAACAACAATGTAATGAAATGGTTATATTCGTTTATAAACTACTTATGGATGGTAATACAACTATTTTACTTGAAATTATTAACACAACAGATGGAAAAGAATATTAATTGTTAGTTTCTAGTTATACTGTTTAGAAATTTAATAGAATTACAGGGGTTTGTAACAGATTAAATGAGCACTCAATACTTAAAACTATATTATACACCATGGTTTGTTAATGGCTAGGAAAACTTTCAGGGGTGAATTTCGGTAAAGGTTTGTTGAGAAAAAAAAACTCAACAACTTAACAGCTGCTCAGGGGTCCAAGTCTGCTGATTCAATTGTATGAAAATGATCGTTCAATGGTATTAAATGACTTAAGGACTGACAGATTTCGTTAGCATAGCTAACTGTCAAAAATCAACAATTCCAAAGTCTGAGCGACGATTTTGACACAATAAAATTGCAGACTTGAACCCCTGTAATCGAGAAAAGTTACCGCGTATCTAGTATTAGCATTTTCCACTGTCAATTATAATTGATACTTACACAGTTCGGATAGAGTTCAAAATAGAACGCAAATATTTCATTGATTTATCAGTCCATTTTCAGCGGCAGACGACGCGGATATATTGGAGGTAGGTTTGATCTCAATTTTTGCTGTTCGAAAATTGTCAGTAGCGATTCGAAGTTTAAATTAAATCCCGACAAATGACACCAGTTTCGTCTAGGATAACCAACCATATTAAAAAGTTTATAACTATATTCCGGGACTGCTTACTAAATACTGTTGAAGTAACATTATATGCAAAAATACTGTATTTCAATAGGATAGATTTTATTTTACAACACCTAAACTAATAACAACGAACTGCTCCCTCATTCTATAAAATATTTTTAGTAATGTACCTATTACAGTTTTTACAAGATTATTCTGAAAAATAGTATAATCGTCCGAAAACTATTGGCAACCCTAGTTTCGCCCTTTCCGCATGATGGTACAGTCGACAAAAGAGTTAAGTATACAGGCAGCTAATTAAAAATCTGTGTTTTCTTAAAGATTTCGTAATAATGTATCACGCAATATGTGTCAAAACGAAGGTATTGTAGGCTGCTACACATCAAACCCTTTGGCTGGTAATGATTTAAATCACAATCTGTGTAAAGATGCAGATTTCGTTCGCTACCTGTATACCAATCTCTTTTGTTGACTGTACGTTATAGTATAATCATCAGCGGGAAATGCTAATGTTGTTCGCTACATATCCGCACAAAATTTTAAGAAATGGTCACCCCTGAAAGTATTCCAAGTTACTATATAAAATGCACCGTGTATGGTCTGTAAGGTATTTGTTGTCTCACGGGTGTGGGCGGCGCGGGCTGGCTGGGCGCAATACCGTCGGTGCGTGCGTCCGGGTTCTTATGCATGAACGGACAATGGATCTTGCGACAGCCCCCGGGCTGGTTCTCCCAGTAGCATGGGATTTGCTTGCGGTTTTTCTAGAAAAGAAACATATTTTATAGATACAGAAACAATAATGTGTAAATCCAGGCCACATTGGCCATCCAGGGTCCCTTGGGCATAACTTAACTTTGGGCCATCTTAGAAATTGAAATAAATGAGGATGATTCGTGAGGCTACTGAAATTAAAAAACATCCAAATTTCAATAGAGAAGATGGCTGGGTCTTACCACCTGCTTGGAATCCTGTTATAGATTCTATTAAACTAAAATCCAGGCCTACAACTGCAAGACCAAAGGATACTGTGAGCTCGTTCTGCGTGAATCGGATTGCCAATAATTAACAACTAAAACATGATCATTGGATATTGTTACTTTAAAAGAGACCATGATTCTCTGAGTTTGTTTCGGCGTTTCTTCTCAGAGGTCGTCAGCTAGGAAATGCCGGCTCCATCTAGTTTTAATTAATAATTAGTAATAAATGTCATTGATCATGTAACAATAAAAAATGTAGGGTAGCTGTCAGTAATTATATCATCAAGACGCCCACCACCTCAGTCTACCCGTGACCATGGACGCTGTAAAGGGTCCGAAACGTCGGGATTAATAATATCAATATACGAGATAAAATCCGTAAAAAGTAGTTTTATTTCAATGTATAATATTCGCGTAAATGTCAGAAACCATCTTAGAAAGTTAAACTAAATGTAAACTTGAAACTTTGATTTCTTTTTATAGGCCCCTACAAGCTACAGGCCTCAGTAGGCCTGTAGCTTGTAGGGGGCAGTGGAACTGTATAGCTTGACCAACACAGAAGATGCTTGTTCACATCCACAGCCTGATTCAATTCGCTTTACTTGTGTAAATCGCGACACAACTAATCAGTTCGTACACTAAACAAATTACTTATTTGAATGAATGCATAAAACTATAATGAACGCACAACTTTTAAGGTGTCACAACATGCATGCTATGTAGAAGGGCAGTAAATGATACTGTATACCTAATCAATAATTTAATTCTAATTTAACATCATCATCAACCCATATACTGTCCCACTGCTGGGCACGGGTCTCCTCTCATATTGAGAGGGATTAGGCTATAGTCCACCACGCTGGCCTAGTGCGGGTTGGCAGACTTCATAAACCGTCGAGAAAAATCTCTAAGGTATGCAGGTTTCCTCACGATGTTTTCCTTCACCGTTTAAGCGAGTGATAATTAATTATTAATACGCACATGAATTCGAAAAGTCAGAAGTGCGTGCCTTGGGTTCGAACTCGAGACCTTCGACTTGGCAGTCCAATGGTCATACCACTAGGCTATCACTGCTTAACATAAATAGTACAAAAAATAAACAGGTCAGGATTAAATTAAATTAAACGAGGTTTGATGTCTAAACTTGGTTTTAAAGCTCTGAAAACTGTCGCTAAAAACATACAATGTGTAAGGTAAAAATGTGATATTACTCCGTAATTTTCTTCAGAAGTCATGTGACAATTATTAAGTTGAACGTGCGTCTAATGTCCAGCCGTAATGTTGGACAGGCAGTTGCAATGACTAGGTACTAAACTCAATACGTTATTATGATTTTCTGCAAGGCGGAGGTACTTCCTCATTCGGGCAGCTCCAATTTGAGTGGAATTACTCCACTTATTATGCCCTACCTCTCTTAAATCTTATATCAAATTCGCATTATTCCATTAATCGCGAACAGAGAGAAAATCTTACTCTTTGTATGAATTCGTGCTCATAAATGACGTTGACATTCGTCCACTTAAATTTTTAATATTATCTATAGAGATAATATTAAAAATTTATTGACACTAGTAGAGCAACTACGACGTTTATAAGCGACACCAGCCGATCTAGAGGATCACTTCAGACTTAGGCCTCGTTCCATAACGGTTAGTTTCTGAATATACTTGTCCTAACTGACCGATTCATCAACAAAGAGCCTAAACCACTGGGGTTATACACTTGAAACTGTGGCAGTTGATGCCTTCTATCTTTTATGTTATAAGCATCCACTAAGGAAGGGTTGCCGGAATTTCACCCTTGAGGGGGTTAAATGAACCTACCCGTGCTAAGCTGAGACGGGGCACCAGTCAATAAATGTCACAAGGTAGGGGTTAGTAATAACAACTCCTGGGCGCATGCCCAATAGAGGGCTTGGAGTTCCCACTCGTGTGCCCATGCACACGAGTGTAATAAGAAAATAAGTGTTGAATAGTCCTTGGGAGATGTATAAGCAACCTTATGGCAATCCCCTATGATTGGCGAATTCAGCGATGTTCGACAACCCTTCTCGCACGTTCGTTTTCATCTAGGTTATTTAACCATTCAAGATGAAAGTTGATGATTCTAAGTTGTCATTGTCATTCACAGTTAATCGTTAGTTATTCATTACCACGACATGTGCACTTTGATGTGCCGGGCGAACTCAAACAAGGCGTACGGAATCTAGACTAATGCCTCGACATCCACCACCTCGTTTGCCGATCTTCGGCGATCATGAATCTTTAGAAAGAGGCACAACGTCTTTTAATCGCCATTCTATCAAACTACGTCACTAATCATTTAAATTAATCCGCACTTCGTGATAAGGAGTTGGTTAATATCACGTAACATCGTTATAATTATCTTTTATAACTTTTGGAAATCTTTAAATCCTTGTGATATGATTATATTAGCGCCTTACTGGTCTAGTTTCCGAAAATGCAACCGATAAGAATTCGCTCTCATATAAGCAAAGCGCTTTCGTATAAGCAATCGTCCAATTGAGTATTATGTTTAGAACTTCTACAAAGGTAAATAAATATTGATGGGCTTGCCTTCTTCTTGACTTATAAACGTCATTAACAAGTATACAATACACCTTGTTAACCAAAGATCACTCGGGCTACATTTGTGACAGTTACATAACTGTAAATACGTACCTACTTATGCCTGATAATATCTAATGTGTACACAGCTGTTTTGGAAGTCTTGTAAATAATTACAAAGCAAACTCTCGGCTTAACCATGTGGTTGGTCTTTGCTTGTGCGAAACAATGGTTACTGTAAATGTGCGCAGATTTTTATATACCTTGATTTACTAATACATAAATAATGTATTATCCATCGACACGAAAAGAAGTGAAGTTAATAGTGTAATATTTAGCATTTCTGAAAGGCAGGCTAAATCAGAGACGAGTCTAAGCGTAAACTTACACTTCCTTGTCAAATTTGCATTGAAATTTGTCATGGAAGTTTGGCATGGAAGAAGGCTGTATCTTGGGGCTCAAACACACGGACGGCAATTTGCCATTGACACTGGTCATCGCCAGCTAGCTAGCCGGCTCGTCGGCAGCTGCCGCTGACGTTGTTCGGCAGTAGCTGTCAATATGTAGACGGCTAGCGCCCATTAGTGCCGAAGGCTGCAATTGGCTCTATCGACGGCAATCTACCGCTCGTCGTTCCGTCGCTCGTATCGTGTTTGCGGCGTTAGCTAATATATATTTTACAAAAGAGGATGTAACAATAACTCCTTTTAACTGTCTCATTGGTCCAATGTGCAATGGTTTAAAAATATAACTGCTGAACTTGAAATCCGGGGTCAATTACCATCTTAACCTGACCAAACTTAGTGTTACATAGTTTTGCTTTTAATAAATTCAGTAGTAGTCCATTTTAATTACAATGAGACCTTTATACAGACATTTGTAGTGAAGGGTTTAGGCAGAACTGTGTAGGTGTGGCCTACAACTTTGAAGAATATAAATTAAGCATGATGTTATTGTGTTATCTCTTCAAGATTAAAAACTGAACTTGATTATAGACTTTATTTTTATTTAATTACCTACTCCTCCAATTTATATTAGCTTGTTCTTATCTATTTTAATTTTGCCATTGGTATTGAACCTAAAACATTGACAAAAAAATTGGGAAGCAATGTCAAGGTAATTAGTTATTCATTACCATGTCTTCATACTATTACTTTTAAGTTTTATTTAGTTCTACAAATTGTATTTATTTGATTTTATTGAACAATTTATCCTGGAATTTTATAAAAAAAAAATTCTATGCTGGTGTGCCTTAAGGAAGTTCTGACATGAAGGAGCTATCCTCTTTCTTCACATCCTTTTGGCCTAAGACCAAGTATTTTAAAACTTAAAATGATCATATGTTCAAAATAATCATTGACTATCAAATGCCTTTTTTTTTATGTGATAGGGTGGGCAAACGAGCAGACGGAACGCCTGATGGTAAGCGATTACAGCCGGCCATGGACACCCGCAACACCAGAGGAGTGTCTTCTTCGTGCCGAAGCATGGCTCTCCCACGGTAAAAACATGCAATGCTTTTGCAATGTAATGTAATTTTACAAGAGATGTAAATGAATTCTGTCAACAATCTGATTGTATACATACCCTCAGTTCCATGTGACGTAGTTTGCAGCGTTTATCAAGGCACTTGCCCTGCTGCCAAGCTGTGCACATTGTCTCGCAGCCCAGCGCTGACGGTTCATGACGAAACACACAGTTGTCCCCCTGACAACAAATAAATGATATTGATAATTTTGATTTGGGTTGTTAAACATGTTATATGTTACAGGGATGTCTCATGTAATTAATTGCATTAATTAAAAAGTAATAATTTAATAATACAATTAAAGCCAAGTGAAATTCATGCATGACAAGTATTAGATAATTACTTTAAGAAACAAATGATTAGGAGAACAGTCATCAACAAACCACATGTTTTTTAACCTATGGGTAAACTTATGTTTTTTAAAACCATTGATTAGAATTTAAGAATATTGATAATTTATCTTGAAGCACTGGTAGATAATTATTTGTGAAAATACACAAAGGTAAATATATATTTAATATTCTATTAGTTTCTTTTACATCAGCGACAATGTTGTTTAATCAGCAAAAAAATAGAATGTGAAAATGTTAACATGTGCTATACATCGTTTGTGGCACCTAAGGATTTATAGATAAGTGTACATAGTCATTTCAAAGCCCAGCAAATTAAGTATTAGTACTTGGCTCCTTTAGATGTACTAATTTGCTAAGAAAAATTTCATTTTTCGCCAACAATATACAAAAGGTCATTTAGGCTAAATATATCTTTCAATTACATAGTTGTTTCATAATAAAAATGGACTGGTATTTGTATGTTGTCATTTTTACAAATATTTCGAATTTTATAACGTCAATAAAAGATTCTAACCATAAAATATTGAATGAAACAGTGCATAACACGTTAGCTTCCATGATTTTTATCAGGCGCTGAGTATAAACAATGACATTAGATACATGTATGTATGTAATCAAAAATATTTTCTTACCTTCGTACAAGTGGAGTAGTAGTAAAAATAGCAATCATTGAATTTCCGTGGAGACTCCATGGTGTTATCCGCCGTCGAGGGTCTGTGAAATATTGGGTACACCGTCTATAATGCCGACACCAAAAAATTTTGTATTACTCAATAGACACCGTTAAACGCTACAAAATACGTCACGAGAGTAGTGCAGTGGATCCAATTTATAAATAACACATACAATAAGGCTGTAGTTACGTTTTAACTAAGATTTTTCCATTTTGACAATACGTAAAGCACGGCGCGGACAAACAAGTTCCAAATTAAAAACTATCAATATGTCAAATCAGATTGCACACTTTACTCACCGTGTATTAGATAAACTAAAAAAAATAATTAAATTATACAACGAATATCTACACAATAACGCTATCTAACACAAAATAATATGAACGTCACTATTAGAAAGAAGATGTAGTAGATATGGCGGACATGTGGCGGACTTTCATTTCGTTTCGTCCGCCCCAACGTTTGATTGGTTGATCACTTGTCTATTTTGTACCATAGAGTGATATTTTACTTTTTCGTGGTAATCGAGATTACACGAATTATAGGCGCACGCATTATCACGAGAACAAGTTGATTAATGGACTCCTTGAAACTAACTAAACCACCTATTACATGGAACCTAATGTGTATCTAAAAACGTCATAATTAGATAACTTAAAAAAACATGATTACTCGTGCTATAAGTAATACTAGGTAGGTGCATAATGAGGGTATTATTGCAGATAGATTTTTTGCATGGGCAAATCTTAAGGCTTCCGCCGCCGCCGCCTGGTGCTGATGAGCGTTTTAAAATCTAAGGTATAATGAGCTTCCGATTAAATCTAATATCCACTACACATTATTGAGACAGTTCGTTATTTTGGAGTACCTTACGTACCGATTAAAACTCACAGCCTGTATGTGCACTTGGCTTTATTGTTTGCATTTCTTCCACAAGTCTGCCTTCCGAAAGCAGACTGCAGGACAATATGATCACAGGTCTATCCCTGTTCTTCATGAGGAAGCCCCATACTCATTTCTTAAATCTTCAACTCATGCTGCTGAACATTGGAAATACTGGGCTGTACATACTTACCGTGCTTACAGTCGCCGAACCGGTGAATGAGGCTGTCTGAGTAAAATCACCAGTTGTTTCTGCTTTATACCTAGGGAGTGCCACAAAATTAGAGAATTTCTGGTTTGAACTACGAAAAAGCTTACATTAGGATTTTTTCCTATATCGTAGGTGCGTTTACAACATAAATTCTTAAATATTCAAATAATATTTGTTCCGTACTTGAACCCGTGGTCCAGAAGCCGGTCGCTCAGCCACTGCGCCAATCCTACTATATTTATTCCAAAAATAAGGTTTATAAATACGACATAAATCTTAGAAATTCTAGGTATAATATTTGGTGCCTGTACCTTGCCACAGGCGGCAAGGACGCAGTATCTAACAAGAACACATAGTATCTATTTTTTTAGATTGGTTAGCGTTTCACCACAATCTCACCTGATGGTAAGTGACGATGTGGTCTAAGATGTAGCACGCTTACCTAGAAAGTACCTATTCACTCGTGACTTGAAGACCCCCTAGAAGAGACTAGTAATTACTCATTTAATAGAAACTAGACCACACTGGTAAAAAAGCGAAAGGAAACTAAGTTCGTGAAGCTTCGCTAAAGTAGCCACCATGTGGTTTCATAGGTATTTTGGTTCTCACCACGAAGCTAATTAACGCTAGAAGAACAAGTTTGTAGCGCTGGCGAAACGGACGGCCAGTGTTGAGCCATGGAACACATCATGTTACACGTTACGACGCTCAGGGTGCTTTATAAAGCTTTGGTAAGGAGTCACTTGGAACACAGTGCGGTGATTTGGGCTCCTCGTGAAGCGAAATACAGTGTAATGCTGGAGCGTGTACCTACTGAATACATTTATAAGACACCTGTATTTTAAATATCATGGGGTGTAACCTGATGGATCCTACACTGTTTGTACCAGCTGCTGGTTATGGTGGGGTATAACAAACTCAGAGTGCGCCGGAAATTTACACTTGCGGCGCGTATGCGCTTAAGCTCCTGCGTGGAGTAGGTAGCTCATAGCTCGGGTGTGCTGCGTCACCTAAAGCTGTGCGTGCCAGACCGGTACGTGTGGAGGCGGCGCACAGTGGGCTGAAACGGGCCGGTAAAGGACTTAGCATTTAAAAAAAAAAAGTTTCTTTTTCTGAAATTTTAAATATTGTGTTGGATTTTTCTATCGATTATAAGTAATTATTTCTATGAAAGTCGTTCAGATAACTTAGTATTTCCAGAGTTATAAATATCCAAAGTAATTTTTGTATGAAGCAAAAGAAAAAAATGTGAAAATCTCGAAATTCTCAAATTTTCTCAAAGAATTGACTCTACGTATGCATAGTACGTATATTTGTCCTATTTTAGCGCCTATTCTCGGGTTGCGATTTTCTGCGATTTGGTCGCAATTTCAAATTTTGTTCTCTATTCCACACCACCATAGAGGTTAAGAACTAGGCGCGTTTTTTTTATGTAGTGGTCTCCCCTTTAGGCCTAATCCACTAAGGACTAATAAAATAAATAAATAAGTAAAAATCACAATCACTATTGGCCACTGCACTGTTTTAATCTAATCACTGTCAAGGGTATCCACATTAACGAATGCAAAATTTTCGTATTCGTCATCATCAAATGTTTCCGCTTGTTCAATTATTAATAAACTTTGTGCTTCTACTGACAAAGTTTTATGTTTTCTGCGAAGTTTGTGACGTTTCGCTGAGATGAGTGGATCAGAGCTGGTCAATAAATTATTTAAAATGTCTTCATTTGTAGTTTTTCTACTGCATTTCCTGGAATGGTGTTGGCGGTATCTACGAAAGTCTTTATTTCTAGCTTCAGCAGCTTCTTCAGATAGCTTTCCAATTGGTATTAGACCAAAACTTTCAATAATAGCTGCACCATGCATAAGAACTTTATGAACACTTGAAGGCATATAATACCAGCTATATAATTCCAAATACAGTTGCATGGTCACTTGAGCATATTCGTGAAATTTCGCTGTGTCAATGTGGTAACCTGATGAAATTGCCTCTAAAATGATTGCAAATCGCCTTATTAATTCTTCACTAACACCAGTTATCTCAGCAGTCATGTTTGGATATGCAAAAAATCTTCTAGCAGTATTTCCGTCATTCGTGGAGCCGTGCCCTTGTTTAACAACATCAATCAGAAGTCCCATTCTATTTTTAAAAGCGTCTTGTATGTCTTTCTTTCTTCTTTCCATGATGCACTTGTTGTCTCCCTTTACTGTCCATGTCTGTATCGTTAATCTGTAGGCTATATGCAGAATGCATTCCATCATTCGTATCCAGGTATGCAATGATGACAATCCGTATTTACAGAGATCTGGATCAGTCGGTTTTGATGCAATTAAGGGCAAATTATTCATCTCTGTTGGAGTGGCTTTACAAATGTCGCATCTCTGAGATGAAGTATCACATAAAATTGATGTTGCTTTTCCGTCTATCATAGTCATTAATAAAGAGTGTGAAATTTTTATTTCTCCAACTTCTGTTTTCACTAAATTTACAATCTCTTCCTCAATAGCACTTTTTTCCCGCAATATCGTTATTTTATTTTCTTTCACAAATTCGAAAAAGATTGGACGACACCAGTAAGATGAATTTGGTGAATCGTTTTGCCAGATAACTTGTTCGCCGCACACTAATTTTATTGGCACTAAACTACCCATAAATATGCTTGAATCGTCAAGTTGACTTTCTTGTTCATCGTCTGTTTGCATTTTTTGTTTGTAATTGGCTTGATTAGAAGCACCGTCAAATCCCCACTTACTGATTAGTGTAAATTCTTTACAACCACTATCTATGACGAGTGACGTCATTATTCTTGTTGTCGTTATATCCAATAGAGCTTGTAACTTTATTTTAGCTGAGGTTTCTGTCACTGTAATAGCATCTTTTGGTGGATAGCATTTCTGTTTCGCATGTTGCACTTGATAATAAGATGGAAATATATTACTGTCTTTTTCGTTAACACTTTTTCTTAAAGTATTGTATTGCCACTTGGTCAGCTTAAGTGATAAAAATAACCCTAAAGCCTCATCCGGAGAAAACACAGGTTTTGTTTCTTTAACAGATATGCACTTTTTAACTTTTTTTACATCTAGGGGATTCTTTAGTAAATGTTCTAGTATTTTAGCAACCTCCTCATTCCCATCCGCTTTCAACTGCTCAAAATATGCATATTTTATTTCGTCCGAAGATAAATGAAAGTTTTCTGCACGTCTTTTTTTCTGTTTAGGCGCTAATTCACAAAAAGGTTTTCTTGGGGTTTGTTCGGTGGAGACACCGACAGAAACTTTTGATGGTGATACATACTGAGTTGATGTACTCGGTACTGGTTGATCTTGATTACTGCCTATTAAACACTTAATAATGTCTGGCCATATTATGTTTTCTTGTAACCATTCACTATTTTTAGTTCTGAATATATTTTCTTTACGATAAGCGTTTTCCCATCTTCTATTTAAATTATAACAAAATTTTGCACAAAACAACTTTAAGGTCTTTTCGTGATCATCACTTAATTCGACTAAAAATTTAGATCTTATCTCACTACACAAACTGTCATTATTTTTAATACTGCCACTGTTTTTTAAAATAACGAAAAGATCAAGGTTTGTCACTAAATTTTCAAACATTTTCACAAATACAAAATAACAAATAAGTAAGTAATGAATGTGTGGGGGTAGTGCGTCTATTATGGTGGGTAATAGAACACTGAAGTACTTTTGAATGCAACCGAACATTCCGTAGGTACCCTATCATTGTACCAATCACGTTACGACACGTCATAACTTGTTGTTGCGCTCGCGCACTCTTATCCCTTGATTCCCGGAAATAAGTCTCAAAACAAATTACGTCATACCTGCCTATGGTGGTGGAAAATGTCGAACATTGTTTTTTTTTTAAGAACTAAGTAGGTATTGAGGTTTTCAGGCCGTTTAGTATACATTATTTTAAATTTCAATTTAATTGGAATAAATTGCTTAACTAAAATAACATGACTCTTCATACAAATTTGATATGGCTATATCTCCGAAAGTACTCGTTAAATTAAAAAAAGTCAAAGAATAAAAACGTTTTAAATTTATGCCTAGATACCAAAAAAATACATCTGATCTCTTAAGACCCAACCTTGTAATCCCAGCCCACTGTGCGGCGGTGACCGCTACTGCTGGCCGTGCCTGTTGCCAAAACCAACCTGCTGTCAAAAACACCAGTCACCCGCACAACAATTATGAGAGGATTGACAATATTTCATGCATTCCGAGTTCGGAATAGTTTTGTTGAATTTTGTAAGTTATATTTAATTATTAATGCAAACCACATATCCTGTAAAGATATTGTGAAATAAATAATCTTCGTTTGACTTTAGTTTTCGATGTAAACCCACTTGGGATTTCTTCGCTTCCCTGTCATAGTTGGGCAACATGAGCAAAATTAAATGATCCTCGCTTCGTTCCCAGTGCCGTCTGCGATGAAGATTTTCTGCTGTACCATAGATTATCACATGCAAAAACACTCAGGATAATTATGTCGATAAAATGAGACGGCACTAAGAACAATAAAAATAGCGGCTTTTATCTATTACCTAATGAACATTTTAGAATAGAGGTTAGAATTTAAACGTGATTCAGTGTTGTATGAACTTTATTTATCATTAATATTACATCATGATTTAAACATTAATTTACATAATACAATAAATAAATGCTCACAATAATCAATATGAAGTCATGTTTAAAAAGCGAATGTTTATACTAAGACAATAATAGAAATTAACCTAATTTAACGAATTAAAATTGGAATCGAGAATAATGTTCGTAACAAAATGAAATCTAATCTTTAATAATAAATCCAGGCTGGCTGTCACTAGTTTCTGCACCTCACGGTACTAGGAACTGGTGAATTAGGAATCGTAAAAGGATTAATTAATTCGAATATTATATTTTTGTTTTAAAGTAACGTTACTATGAATCGTATATTACAGATTAAGTAAACCAACAATAGAAAACAACTTTAAACATTTTATCGTTCTTTATATCAACGAGGGAACATAAGTTTTATGCCCTTATAATAAGGAATATTTTGTTTCAAGTCCAGACATTTCGTTATACTAAGAACAAAATTATTATTAAGCAAATGGAAGTAAATGATAAAAAGTGAAAATAATGGGAGGTTTATAAATAATTTGATGAATATGGTGAACAAATTTAGTACATAGAAATCCAATACTGAGAGGAATGTTTCGATTACATTTTAGTAGGTTATATGAAACGTTGGGTACTAAAATATATTATTATATGGCCTCATCTCAGCTCTTAAAGTTTTCTAACAAACCTACTGGATGACGACTGGTCTCGCATCTGAACTCAACACTCCGAACACAATTCTTCAAACATCAATCATTGAGTAAAAACAACAAATAGTAGGGTGAAGCCTATGGTTGTTAGTTCGAGAATGCGTAGAGTAGTGTATCGAACATTTGTTTATTGTTTAGACAGTACTTTTGTATAAATATCACGGCTCTCCCACCCATATCGAAATCACACTTCAGTCAGGCACATGTTTCTTAATAATATGCATTTGTTTTAGACAGATTTTAATATTCATCGCCTAACAACCATACCCTTCACTCTAAATGAGTATTGCTTCAACATAATGCAAACTCTCAACAATCTTCGAACACAACAAAAACTCAACACAAATCCAATAAAAATAATACATACAAAATTAACTTACAATAACTTGTTATTAGTTATATGTGATATACACCTCAATAATAGTTTTCAAATTGAATGAAAACTACATTGAACAATCATAGATACAAAACTAGGGCAAGGCTCTCGCTACAGACTATTTCATATCATATATTTTCAATTAAACATTGATTATTGTGTTGATTGGCTAAAATATAACGATTAACTACAACGTTTTCACCGTAAAAACACCGACTAACATTTCATGTCATTTATATAATTTGGTTTATTTACTGGGATTTTAATTTTCTACACCACAGACGTTAGTACCATACGATTTTATGTTTTAGTTATAAACAATTCGCATTCAATACAGTAGCCTAATATCAAACTGAGGTAATATGTACAGCAGAACTGGAGGAAAAGCTTTATTCAGAATATAAATCACTTCCACAAAAATATTCATTTCATAACCAATCAATAAATATTGCCACTTAGTTCTAAGTATGAGACGTGAATGGGGCACGACTGCTTACAAAATACACGATGCTGTTAAAAGTGCTACACGGATATATAAACAAATGGATGGCTAATACGAATTTAAACCCCTAACATGAATGTGTAAAAATACCAGTACAGAGGACTCATCATATCGTTCGCTCGTTCGCATCGTAAGGCTCCGTATAACATATAATATATGATGTATCAATTATTTCGAATAAGTATCAAGCTCTTTTGTATGCATCCACAATTAGAAAGTCTACCGATTAGCATTCCATTTGCTTACTTATCCCTGAAAGTGCGACAATGAGACACATAGTGGGATATACATTTGTGAATATTATAATTACGTTATAACCGATTCTCCTATAATTAGCTGAGTCTAAATTAGAAGAAGTTACGGTAGTATTCGATCGACTTGGTAACCACATGAGTAAACTAAAATTTTATCGTTTCGTCGTAATAACTTTTTTGTTTAGGTATTATTATCACAATTATTTCGTTATTAAAGTGCAGATAATAATATTACACACGGTACACGCTTAATTTTAAATCCAATATTTCACTGTTTTCTTTCACCCACAAAGTTGAACGTGGACAACTTTGTGTAACATATCGAATCAGCAAGGATTGTTATTAAATAATTATTTGAGTATCAAATCGATTAGTATATTATTATTATCTGTGGTAGTGTTACGAATTATCATTAGTTGCTGACTAAGACTGTATTATATGCAATTTATCACGTTAAGTTTCAAAACAGATATTATGGCATTATATTGAAATGTTCCATTTATATAATTATCTATTGTTCGAACTATATATCTAGCCACAGCTCAACAAAAATTGGAGTTGTAATCGTCAATGTGCAAACAGGACAAGTACTTCATAACAATGTTTAGTAAAGACAAGTTTAATCCTAACCAATTCAACAAATGATCCCTTACCAAGACACTAGTTCTGACACACGAAGCGTAATACCCTGTGCAAGGCGATACTGTTTAGTTGTATTGTCATGTTCAACTCTTAGTAAGGGCTCACAACAATGGACGCTACATCGGAACACGCATAGGCCAATCTATCATAGTCTTAGAAACTAGATGAGATGAAATTGTCAACATGGTAACGAATGAGATAAAAATTTCGAGTTATTTCAGATAAGCCGAATAATTAAAGTCAATTAACGAAATTAAAACAAGCATCAAGTGTAGACGCGGCTGATTTCAAGAGAGTGAATGTTGTTTTTAATCGAATCTCTTCTAGTCATAAAATTCGATTCGATTCGAAGTTGTTCTCGTTCTAGTCTTTGTTGTTTGTTGCAAGGCAACGGTGCTAGTATAATCGATGATGTGTAATGAGAGAGCTACCAAATCCGTGGATAGTTTGCGCGTTAGCAATCTTATCTCTTGGAGGAACTCTTGATTTGTTGCAGTTTGAGGCGTAACGCATCCACCTCGGCTTCGTTTCGTTGGGATAGCGTCTGTGTTGGGTGAAGCTGTAAAGGAAATTGATTTTTGTTGAGTGAGAATATTCATCATCATCATCAACCCATGTACTGTCCCACTGCTGGGCACGGGTCTCATCTCAAAATGAGAGGGATTAGGCTAGTGAGAATATTAATGTAGTTTAACTATATAAACCACATATTTTGAATAAACATTATTATTATTATTTCAGTAGCTTTTTTTCAAATAGACATAGTTGCTAAACAACGAAGAATTTAGCAAAAAGATGGCAATCTTTAATATAGTTGAATTAGGCTTTTTAGGAGCTTAGAACATCTAAAGCACAATAGATGACAAGTAAATCCATCCAAAATAAATTAGCAATAATCATAGTTCTTGCATATAATTAATGTGCATTAATTAGATTATTTGACTTCAGATATTAAGAAAATTTCTTACGTCAAGTTGTGGGTCGATGCTGTGTGTTCGTGGCAACGTGTTCTCGTTGATAGAGTCAGCGAGCGTTCGGTTGTCGCCGATCGGCGTGCGCGGCTGCGATGATGGGGACGACTCTGTTTTCAAACCCGCTTTGGCCTAAAAATATATAAATAGGACCATATTTTTAGGGTCGATTGGTTAGTATAAAATTATTGTATATTGGTGTGGTTTGAATTGATTAGAACAAACCTGTAAAGCGCGAAGTCTTTCCAAGAATATAACATGAGATTTTTCGTCGTTTTCATTGCTTATGTCTGTAAAAAAATACAAATCATTATAATAATAACGTTTTGAATGTATATTAACACTAATTGGTTTGATGTTGTTCCGCAAAGCCGAGCTTCAATGCAATTAGACGGAAAAATAACCATTTTAAACAAGGCAGGTGGATGTAAATGTATATATGCAAAGCTTGTCAGAGCCGTAGGACTGTACCTATATGTAATTGTTTACATATGCTTTGTTTCGGAGAATAAAAAAAAACTATAACAATACAGTCACACTGGTATTTAGAGGGAGAAAAGGTCGTCAAAGTAAGTCACGTCAGAGATAATTATGGAGATGCGTGATACAGGTATAATTCTGTGGCCTGGTGCTAAAACGGCCAAAGTCTAAAGTTTTTATTTCCTGTAAATAGCATTATAGCAATGAACAAAGTTTCAAGTGTAGCTTAAAATGGACTGCTAGAAGGTTGCAGGTAGTGCAAAAATTTGCTTTATTAAAATCTGTGCAGTCAGGGCTAATTGTAATTCAAAATGGGCTTAAGCTAACTTTGATCGTTCTAGTTTTCACTGCATTAATATAAAAAGTGATTCTTACAAAAATGGACTTTGGCCCTTTTTGCACCAGGTCACAGAATTAATTTCGTGGTCAACCTGCTAATCGTCTTTATAATAATGCCATAATGTAACATGTATATAACATATCATCACTTCTGTATTCCCTGAAAGGATAGACAGAGGTGTACTTAATATAAAATAAATATTTTTGAGACATTTTACACAACACCATCTAGTCCCTAACCTAACCCAAACTAAGCAGAGCTTGTACTACGGGTACTAGACAATGGATATAATACTTATATACTTTTTTTTTGTAAATATATACTTATAATACATAAGAAACACCCAGATAAACACAAATACTCATGTTTTACCCACACAAATATTTGTGTCTTGTGGGAATCGAACCCACGACCCCATGATTAGCAGTCCGGCACACGAACCACTAGACCACAGACGTCGTCGAATATAGACACCCACAGTTCCCCGGTAGCTTTAGATATTGTCATTAGGCACAAATCCAAACTTCGAGATGCTACTATGTCATAGGAAAACCAAATAACATCTGTCACTGTGGTCAAAGTTGCGTTGATGATGAGTGATGAGCCGTTTCGCCTGCCAAGAAGTTCGAATTTGCCGCCCGGGGCATGGGTCCCGGCTTGCTCCCCCTAGATCCGGCGCGGCCCAGGACCTATATGAGGCAGTCATAATGTTTACTAACCGATATTCTCAGACTTGTAGTCGTGTTTGTAGATGGGCATAGAGGCGAGTTTCCTCTGCTCGGCCACCTCGCGCAGGCCCCGCTCCACGTAGTTGCGGAAGTAGAATGAAGAGCCCTGCATAAACGTCCAAATGTCCACCTCGGGGTGACGTTCCTAGAAAATAAATTACCATCACGCCTGTATTCTCTGAAGGGTCTGTTACATGTAATAGGGGCGAGTCTATTGCCATAAACCGAGCAAAAATCCAAATTGCAAGCTGCTCGTCACTATTACTCGTCCCGGAAATCGAACCCAATTAACACATCCTTCACAGTTTTCGCGCTTAATTTTTTTTGCGAATTTTAACCCTTTTCAATATTTGAGGTTATCCGGAAGACTAGAGTTAGAATTTTAGCGAGAATATATATTATTATGTATGATACAGCAGTAAAATCTTGAAAAAGATTTTTTATTTTAATGTTTCAAGTCGAAATTCATTAAATTATCGTGATGAAATCGTAAGAATGCAAAGAGTAATACTGGAAGCCTTGTTGGTCCCCGAGGTTTTATGAGGGCCCTGAGTTATTTGTTCGGACTGATGAACGTTAAAAGACGTAACGTTTAGAGACGTAAATTCAGAATGTGAAGGCAAATTTCGCGGTGGCTTAGTTGGTCATAGCGTCTGGTATATTGAAACAGAAGACGCAGGTTCGAATCCTGCCCGCAGTCGATTTTTCCTTCGGTAAAATAACTTGACTGATGGATATAACATTCTTACCCGTAGGTCATACAGCTGTGACAAGGCGTCCTTATTATGTTCCTTGGTGCCGATCCTCTTCAGTATGAGCGCTAGTTCCTCATGTACAGCGCGCGGCAGCCTGCCGGCCGCCAGCGCAGAGTTGTTTGGTGGCACCGACGCTAACATTGAACCGCCGTTCAACGCATCCGGCGTGTTTTCTTTTTTTTCGTCGAACTTCAGTTGCTGTAAAAGGATAAGTTTTGTTGAAGTAGTTGTGGGTATATTTAGATGTTACATAGATGCTACGTAGGAAGCCGGTGAGGCCGGATTAAAGGTAAATAATATCAGGAGATTGGAAAAATCAACATTGTTGACACATCAGAAGTTTGTCAGTTCTAATATTCTCGTCAAACTGTACAAAGTTAGATATCATGTGCTGTTGCGGGGCACACCCAACAGCTTCCTACAACTTATTGCGGAGAGAATGGACACCAACAGCTCCTTCATGGAGTACTAGACAAAACAATATGTTAGGTGTGTACCTGATCCAGTGTGTCCATTATTGTAAAACATAATATTATACACCTAGTATACATAATTATAATCAAGTCATGTATGATTTATAATTGTAGTGTAATTTGTCTAAAATAAATAATTAGAATTTATTAAGGGGTACGGTATATTTTGCTGTAGCAAATCTTATTTAGAGTAGACATAAAGTTTAACTGGGGTTACAAATCTTCTACTATAATTATTTATGATAATGAAGATTGAAAACCTTAGTATTTCAGGTAAAAACATAAGTACAGATCATGACAATTCTTTTCTGAAAAGATTACTTTCAAAATGTTTCCTAATTATTTTACAAACACTTGTAGTTATGTTTACTCACCTTGAGTACTTTGAGAAGATACGGGTACAGATCAGATTCGTTGACATCTGGTATTTGCGTCAGGTGATTTGTGATGGAACCTCCCTTAATTTTGACTAGAGTATGCACCAATGTTTTCACTGTCCTGTAACAAAACAAGATAATAAAGTTATTGCCATAGTTTTACAAATATTTACTAATAAAGTGTGCTAACATTAGTAAATAAATAAATAATATTATTTGGGACATTTTACGCAGCACCATTTAATCCCAAACTAAATGGAGCTTCTACTATGGGTACTGGATAATGGATATAATACATAATTATACACGTTTTTTTGTAAATACATGCTTAAAATAAATAAGAAACAACCAGACAAAAAGAACACTCATGTCCTGCAATAAATATAAGTGTCCTGTGGGAATCGAATCTACTACTTTGTGATCAGAAGACGATCTCGCGCCTCTGGACCACTGACGTTATTTTATAATAATATGTCCTCATTAAAAAGTTGACAAATCGAGACAATCAACAAATACAAATTTAAAATCGGTCCAAAAATTAAGTAGTACCTAAACACTTTAATTTAATACTAGACAGATAACGTACTATACGAACATGTGACGTCAAATGTTCTGTGCGTACAAATTCTAATCACACGTTTTGCGGAAAAGGACAGACAATTAGTTTTTTTCAGTATACAAATTATAGTTAAATTCAGTAAGCATTTAAAAATAAATCGAACACCAGTCAACTACCCTATTGTCTCGAGTGTAGGTGTACTTTAACTCCATTAATTGTATGTTTGTAAACTCTCCCACGACACACGGCGTGTCCTAGGGCGTTATATTAAAAAAAGTATGGTAAGTTTACATACCTGTAAGGCGTATCACTGATATCCGGGTTCTTCTTCCAATAGCTATTAGGGTACGCCTTGTAGAACAGGTGTATTCTGTAGAGCACCGCATCATAGTCGATGGAGTTAGCGTCCCATGTGGATATCATCTTGAGCGTCTTCCAGAAACACTTGAGGAGTAGGTCCTGGTAGCGAGGATACGCCGGGTCTGACACGCCAATGGACTCGTGGAGGAGGGATACTATTGCACTGTGAAATATAAAAAGTTGTATTTTATTAAGAAGGAATGAAGGAATAGTTTTCTTTATGTTCAAAAAACAGTTCCTTGTATTTGTGATATTGGGTCGAAAATATAAATGTATAGAGGAGAGGTTACTTGGTGAATTTCACTTGTGCTTCTCAGTTTTTGATCATGTCAAAGGCGGAAATGGATCAGATAATTGTGTTTGCTCTCACACATCCTGTTCAGTCCCACAGTCCAATTGGTGTCACAATTATAATTATTTTGTTGCTGATTGTTGAATTAATACTAAGTGAGCACCTGCCTCCTCATTCTGAGAGGAGACTAGTCTCCTCTACTACGACCCGACTAGTCTCCTCTACTACGACCCGACTAGTCTCCGACTTATAAAGAAGATGTTATAAAGAAGAATAGTGGATTTTTACTTTTGAAAATAATTTTAGTTTTTATTAGTTGAAATGCTTACCATAGCAGTGGCGTCCTCGGCGAGTGTTCGAGTACTCGCACACACACGTTGTTAAGGATGCGCACGAGTCGCTCGGCGTCAGCGCCCGCTCCCGCCCCGCCCGCGCCCGCGCCCGCGCCCGCGCCCGCTCCTAGTACCCGCAGCAGCTCTCCCACCAGCGAACAAAGTGCTGCTTCTCCTACGTGGGACCCGCACCCGGCCGTCTCGTAAAACTGGGGAATGGAATGTTCTTCTCCATATGATCTGTCTTAAGGTGCCGTCAGCAACATCTATCTATTCAATCGTCTAAAGGAATGTTAATATTTTAGATGGTTCTTTTTGTCAATGTGTTAGTTATTTTAAAATCATATGAATCGTCGGAGTAGTTTAGTGGACTACTAAACAGTTGCAATGATGTTATATAATTAATTAATACCTATTAATTATAATATTACAATAAGAACGTATCAAAATAAATTTACGGGCTTCCCGTCAAATAATAACTATGCTGATCAATCGATCTGCAACGTTAAGTTGCGCTTGGCAGGGACAGTTTACAATGGGTGACCATTGTTCAATACATTTAGGCCTCTTTTACCTTGAGCACGTAAAGCTGGGGTCCCGGTTGTCATACAAATATCCACGATAGTCTTTCAAACCCAAATATTTTGAGAGCTAGTGTATCCTTAGGATATCGGTATCATCTGGAAAGTAGGCTGCGTATTTTTGTAAAATACTGATGATTGCCACTGGTTTTACTGAAAGTTGACGTAGAATAGGCCCTAAAGGCTAGGGTGATGCCGATAGTGATGAGGAGAGGGGTATGAATGTGTAATTAGTGTTACCGTGGTGAGTGCACTGGCGAGGTACTTGTAGGCGGGCAGCGCCTCTTGTGGGGGCGCAGTGCGCAGGCGCCGCACCTGTGCCGCGATGGCCGCCACCAGCCGCGCCTCGTGCGGGGCCAGCGCGCCGCCGCGACCAGACACCAGCGCGCCAGAGATCAGCGACAGCGCGCGGATCGCCGCCTACAACAACACCATTACATTATTAACTGTCACACTACGTATTATTGACTGACGAGTACGTGTCAGTAAGAGAACTGCACCCACACATTTACAGGATTGGTCAAGCTGCACACTACAGTCACTACATCAAGCAGGTGTATACAACCAAATCGATCGAAGTACAACAGTATATAACCAAATCTTAGAACATTAAATGGCCTACTCGAAGAAACGTATGTTTCAAATTCGGAATAAAACACTTACGTTCAAATCAGGGCTGGCTATCGAGTGTATGGTGTCGGCGAGTTGCGAGTCGTCGACGTGCGACGTTAGCGAATGCGGCTGTGGCGTCACCAGCGGGTGCGGCGCCGAGTGACGCGGCGGAGACATCGCTACCATGCTGGGAAACAAATGTTATTATTTTTTGTTCCCAATAAATAGAGTATAACTGGACACCCACAATGCCTGTTGAAACTAAGAATTTATATGCACGCAGAAGGTAGTTTAATTATAATTATGCTATCAACAACTTTGTTTATCTCGTACCTGTATTACTACTATAGTTAAGTATATAAGTGTATTAGGTAAGTACATAAATATACATACATCTTATCTTATCTTAGCAGTGGGGGCCGGCATAGCCAGCAACACTTCGACCAAATGTGATCTGTTGTGTTGTCCCCAGCATGGTACATTCCTTACTCTTCAAAGACGTGGTTCATGAAGGCGGCCAGCCCACTAAGAGGAAGGAACCTGTAGTCCTCTGGCTTCGGGTATCCGTTGCCGAGATGACTCATCCGTTTCGTCGCTAGGACGTCACAATCACACAAAATGTGCTGCATGGTTTCCCTGTATTCACCACAAGCTCTACAATCATTGTTCAGGGCCAACCTCATTTTATGGAGCATGTCACTTGTTGTAAAATGCCCTGTAAGGGCTCCGATGACAGCTCGGGCTTTGTCCCTTCTACTATTGAGGATGAATTTGGAGATGCGTGTGGTGCTGCTGCCGATAAACTTTCGTGAGTGCTCTAGCCCTACGCTATTGCACCACTCCTCTTTGTGTTTCATATCGGCATATACCTGTAAGGCCTTCTTGATGGCGCATGTTGGTAGCCCCATACATGGTTCTGGTCCAATCATGGCATTTGCCGATCCAGTTCTAGCTAACTCATCGGCCTTCTCATTTCCTTTAATGCCTGCATGCCCTGGGACCCAAACTAGTCGCAATCGGTTCCTGCGGCCTAGCTCATTTAGAGTTTTTATGGCATTTAGAACCAGCCTGGAGTTGACTTTGCAGGACGTCAGGGCCTTGAGTGACGCTTGGCTGTCGCTTAGAATGTAGATATTTTTATTTTCTACATTCCTGTTTATGTTTTCATTTGCGCATGCGATGATGGCATACATTTCTGCTTGAAAGACCGTAGTGAGTTCTCCTAAGCTGTTCCAGAGTTGGAAAGATTCTGAGTAAACTCCTGCTCCAGTACCAGATCCAGTTTTTGAACCATCTGTGTACCATATTAAGCTATCTCACATACATAAGCAATATATAGGTTATGGCAATAGGCTCGCCCCCTATTACATGGGACCTAAACATACCGGCGAAATGTGGGTGTACATTAGTACACCTCTGCCTAACCCTTCGGGGAATACAGGCGTGATGGTATGATATATAGGTTATTATTTAAAACTATATTTTTTTTCTAATTGTATCTGCACTTAAAACTACGGCAGGATTTTTAGTTGTAATGGTGTGGTCAAGATAATTATAAAAAGTCGATTTATGTTGAACACTAATATCTTTTAGATCATAGTTAATATTAAAACGTATAAAGCCGTTAAGTTGTTTGGTAAAGATGGTACTGAAATATCCTTACCTAGACCTGATGGGTGGTTGTGTGTGAGTAAGCTGTGGCCTGACGCCGCCGGTGGGTATGGGCTCGTCGAGGAACTTGAGGTCTATTTCAGCGACGTCCGGTTGACGTAACACGGGTACGGCCGCGTCTAGTTGCGCGATCAGCTCAGGGTCGAGCCCAAATGGACCCGTTATGACCCTCGGTTCTGGAGGTGCCCTGAAACAGATTAATTGGAATGATGCATTTTTTCAAGTTCCTGAGAGAGAGAGAACGAAAGAAAGAGAGGGAGAGATAAAGTTAGAGAGAGAGGGAGAGAGCGAAAGTTAGAGAGAGGTAGAGATAGAAAGTTAGAGAGAGAGGGAGAGCGAGTTATAGAGATAGGGTGATATAGAAATTTAGAGAGAGGGAGAGATAGAAAGTTAGAGAGAGAGGGAAAGCGAGTTAGAGAGAGGGTGATATAGAAAGTTAGAGAGAGAGGGAGAGCGAGTTAGAGAGAGGGTGATATAGAAAGTTAGAGAGAGGGAGAGAGAAAGAGAAAGAGAGATAAAGTTAGAGAGAGAGGGAGAGAGCAAAAGTTAGAGAGAGGGAGAGATAGAAAGTTAGCGAGAGAGAGAGCATTACCCATGAGAGACGTTTTACCGTATAGAATCTTCGTAATAATTAACAGTCGCTGGACTTTAGACAATTCCGAAGACTTCGCTACTTCTTAAACCATTTAAATTATTTTATTTTTAATCATCTTGCAAAAGTTAAACACTTACGGCACCGGAGCTGGTGGTGGCGGCTGTTGTTCCTCTTCCTCTTCTTCGTACTCAACGGGGGCGGCATCTACTGATATAACTCGTCTTGGTGGTTCAGGGTCCTAATAGGGGAAACAAGTAAAAAATGTTAGAACGGAGATTTTATCTTTAACAATCGCAAGATTGACAGTTGTGTAAGGTTATAAGTAGGAATGTTATGGAGCTCCGTAACCGTAACTATCAGATATCCGAAATAAAAACTATACGAAACCGTTTACGAACCGATCCGAATAATTTCAGATAGCCCCAGTCTAAATGAGACGCTTATGACAGGTTTTCGGCCGGCCAAGCCACTACACAGCCGATACACTAGCCGTGTCGCTTGCATCGTTCACATAGGAACTAATAAAAACTCATATCCGTAACTGAGAATATCACATAATCCGAAATAATTTCATATCCTTCCAATATAGTCCATATTCAGATCCGAAATGTCATATCCAGAACATTCCTAGTTGTAAGAGCTATAAATTACCTCATGTTGTATCTGTACAGGCCGGCCGGACGCGGAAAGGGGAACGAGCATAGAGCGTCGCGATTCTGCACTTCGCGACTTGCCAGCGCGCTTGATGCGCTCCTCTAACAACGACAAATCCTTGTCGGATATCTGCAATAAAACATAATTGATAAAATATAGTGATACCCCACCACGTTCCCCGACTCGTTCCTAAGAATGCAGGTTTATTAAGTATTTTTAAATTCCTACTAATTATCGAGTTTATTAACATCTGTAGTACAAGCTCTGCTTAGTTTGGGACTAGATGGTGTTGTGTAAAAATGTCCCAAAAAAAGAATAGTATTGATATGAATATGTATGAGATGACATTTGCAAACACTGTTCGACCACGAAATGTGTCAACAGCATTCTTAAAGAAAATCCTCGGCTGTGGAACACATTACATAATATTATTTCATAAGTCTCTGAGTAATTACCTGTCCGATCATCTTGTAAACCTTCTCTCCTTCCAAGAAGTACGCAGAAGCGACGCAGTTCAACGCAGCGGATCGTACGGCGTTGTCTCTATCTCCGATATGTCGCGCTAATTCTTTTAGAGCACCGCCGCACCCGCTTCCCATTACCGTCGAGCCGTAAGTTTCGAGAAGGTGCCCGATGCACTCAAGACATTCTGTAACAAGAAATATCAAAATAAATAGATGTGCTTTAAACATAATAGTATATTTTGATTTGACCAAATATCGCAAATATTTATAAAAATCGCTCACTATTTCATATTTTCATGGGACCTCAAAATACCTGAGAACTGTGCCTATGCAGCAGTAGAAAGCTGCCTAACCAATTGGGGAACTATATAGGCGTTATGGTATTGTATATTTTATGCAAATATGGGCCAGCTATGTCATGGGAATAGCAGAATATATTATAACTGTAGTAGTTTTTATATAAATTAAATGATATTAAAATATATCAGGGAGTGGTAAAGCTGCTTCACATTATGATAAGAACAGACGATTTTAATATTAACCCTTATGTAAAACTTTAGTATGTAACAAAAATTAATTCAACCATTTTTTTTATAAAAAAATACTAGACACTGTAGTGATATCAACTTACCAGCGCGTTGTCTTGCATTCTTAGACTTCAACCCTTCCATCAAGTACCCAAATAACTTGGTAACTGAGTAAACCACACATATTTGTTTGAATAGAGCCTTCACACCGTTGCGAACTGTATCTTTTGGATCGCCCACCTATGATCAAACAACACAAATGTAACTATTGCCTGATTTTCTTTTGAGATAGAACCTTATTATTGAAGCAGAAAATTGTATATTTTTTTTAGCAATTTGACTGCAAAGGTCTTGTCTAAATGACATTACTTAATGTTTCTTTAAAAAGAACCAATAGTAGTGGACATATTTATGCATAATTTGTTGAGTATATTATGCAAAATAAAAATATGCCATTGATAAGACGTAATCCTAATCAGATAATGACACATTATTTAGCATTATTATTTTCAAAACTGATGTATTTTATCTAATCAGCAATTAAGGATAAACATGCAGCCAACAGTGATAGCTTACTGATATGACCATTGGACTGCCAAGTCACAGGTTTCGAGTTCGAATCCAAGGCACACTTCTCAGTTTTCCAATTAATAATTAAATACCACTTGCTTAAACGGTGAAGTAAAACAGCATGAGGAAACCTGCGTGCCTTAGAGTGATGGACTATATTAGCCTAATAATAAGAGGAAACCCATGCCCAACAGTGGGGCAGAATATGGGTTGATGATGATGCTTATAATAATTTCAGTCGATTCATAGACATTATACATATTTTACATGAACCTGCATTCAGCAAAAGGTTAGACAGAAATATACTCCATTTCTGTCTAACCTTTTGTTGAATGCAGGTGTGATGCTATTTTAAAAAAGAACCCCTTTAAAAAAGTACTAATAAAGGTCGTATAGTTTTAACTGTTTCTTAGCAATCGACTGACATTTAGTATCTGAACGAAACCAGACAAAATAGTGTATAACTTACATAATACAGGAATATTTTTTAAGCAGTGCTAAAAAAGTTTTGGTGGTTCAATATCAGTAATAGAACACAATTTCTATTATTTGTTCAAGTTTTTTTTATTTTGTTATCCGGCTTTAAATCAGCAAAATATGGACACTATCTATTCGTAATAATTGCAATAGGCGTGCGCGGTGGTGTTACAAGGGGGGTGCAACCCGCGGGGGCGGTAGCGGGGTGGCGCCTGGGCACGTCACTTTGCCGCGCGCTGTTGAGTAGCCATAAATTAAACATTTTTCGTTATTTTTTTGTACTAAGTATCAAAATAAAAAATAGGTATTTAATAAAACTCGTTTAAGTTTAATCTGTCAAAGTTTGCGCACTGAATAAAAAAAATTCCTGTAATTATTATTATGTAACATTTATTAATAAAGGGTTAGGGTAGAATACCCAAAAAAAGTAGTTACTCACCTTGAGCACCAGATAAGGTATGAAGCAATTGGCCTCATACTCCGGCATGGTGTAGTCATTCTCCATCAGATACGTGAACACTACGGAAAGATACTCCAGACCCTTGAGGATGACTGAAGGGTTGGTGTCGAAGAACTTAAGTGTGAGCCATTTGAGGACTAGATCCAAGTTCGCCATCAAAGCTTGGCCGTTTTCGTGTAGGTCGTCAGATAAAGCCTCTATCACTTTCAGATGGTATCTGAGGATGGAAGGATAGAAGTTAGCTTAGACTGCAGGACACTGCAAACTTCGGCTTACTTGTCGTGTGCGATGATTCATTCAACATGTAAGAAAATGAAGTAGAAGGATTCTTGTTCTTGTCATACGCGTTGCGACGGGAACCTAATCTGCGGGAGTCCGACCCTTGCAATTACTAAATACTGTGTAAACTGCATGTACTATTATATTATATACGTTTGAAATTAAATCCGTAGTTTTCTTAATTGTTTAAATAGATAACTGATATCAATTTAAACACTACAAGTCAATGTTTTATAGTTTATGACACCAACGTTTTGTAACTGATGAATTGTGGAAAAGACTCTCCCTTCTTTAATTTCATAGAATGCAGGACTGTTTGTTGGTTTAGGGAATAAATATTCCTGTCAATATTTTAATGAATATTTCTAAAATAAATATAATCACCTGAAGTCACTGTGGAACATGTTGGCGACAAGTTGCTTGTTCAGGCCAGCAGTCGCCATCTGTTCCTTTAGAAGCTCGAAAAATTCCTCGCGAGGAGTTGTGAAGTTCCATTTCAATACTGTGATCAATATAACAGGTATTATTAGATTATAGAGTTATATACTTTAATTTTAACATGCTCTCACACACAATGTATGTAATGGATGCTGTTAATGTTAGTTCAGACTATGGACAGACCTGATTCCACAAATTTTCATCAAATCTCATTCAAGCAAGAAAAGTCCATTCTAAGCCAATACTTCACACTACACGGCAAACCGCTATTAATAAAAACCATATACAAACTTTATGACATTGCAATACAAATATTCAGGTAACAAGTCAACTATACACGAGAACAACAAACAATATAGTTACTGAATACCTTTAATTGATTCTTACAATTCGTTTTTTTTTCAAAATGATATTCCTCGCAGCATGAACGTTATTTGATATGAAGAAATTGAACGCAAAAGTTACATAACAAAATAGGTATCTCGGTAATGAAATGTAATCTAACCTTTTAGTTTCTGATCGTCAATGATGCGCTGGTTCTTAGCGTTATTATTTGGTAGCAGAGGCGAGCAGTCCTCATCATCTTTTTTGCCGCGGTTTGATGCTGAAGCAGGCTTTGCTGGACCCTGTATGACCAATAATTTTCGTCATAATACTAATCATGCTTGTATTAATCTGTACATAAGATACAGGAATATTAATGTTCGTCTTCAGTTCGCCAGCTTATGTTCTTAAGTTCCCACAGTCAAACAAAAATGTTTGTGTGACTTTAAGTGATTTACAAGCCTCAACCTTGAGAGATTAACTACCTTATTAGTCTAGTGGTCCCAGGCGCGACTGCTACGCTAGAGGTCCTTTTTTTATAGTACGGAAAATCCTCATGGCTCCGCCGCCACCCGGGGAGGTGGCAGGGTATGTCGGACCTGCCCTATTGTCATGGCCATGGGATCCGCGAAATTCGCCAAGACCATGACAGGACGCTAGAGGTCCTAGGATCGATTCCGATTTGAGCATAGTGTTATTTTCTAGGAAATTCTCAGTAGCAGCTCGGAGTTTGGATTTGTGCCGGTTAATGGCAATAGGCTCGCCAACTGTTACATGGGGCCTAAGCATATGGTGAACTGTGGGTGTACAATCGTTGTACACCTCTGACTAACCCTTCGGGGAATACAGGCGTGATGGCATGTATGCAGAGATTAGAGATTTTTTGACCATTTTCTTTAACTTACCTTGCCCTTGACGACAACGCCTTTTTTCTCAGTCTCCTTCTTCAGCGCGCCGGCTGACTTTACGCCGCGCGGTTCTTCCTTCTTACTCTTAGTTGGTAGAGGTTGCACTGGTAAGCTGGGTCGAGCTTTGTCTAAAGCTGCCTGTACCACCGTTTTGGAGCCAGGCTGTTGGGGCAATAGGATTTGTATCAAGAAAATGATGGATGATTTTATATTTAATAAATTATTGTGTCCCTAAAAAATGATGTTCATAAAATAATGTTATTTATCCTAAAAAGGAATGTCTTCGATGAAAAACCTTTGTTCTGTTTCTGCAATAGTGTACCTGGCAACCATAGGTGGATTCAAATCGGCTTGGAGCACAATATATTGGCATCCAAGTACTTATACAATAAATTATGCGTAGGAAACAGTGTACATAAATACGTATAAACTGGGTTTTATTACACTAATTGGAAACATAGATTATGTTTACTAGGTACATTACAGTTTATACATATTATTTGTCAGAGCTTCGCGAGGAAACATTGTGTTGGCTTTGTGGACGTTCACCCTTATACTGCCAACCCTACTATCCCTCTTTCGATTTACAGGGTCGCCAACGCGCAAGTGATTTTATAAGCGTCTAAAGGCTACGGTAGCCGCTTACCATCAGGTGGGCCGTGGGCTTGTTTATCACCTTAGTGGTAAAAAAAATGATATCTATAATGTAGTGTGTACCTTCAACTTGTCGAGTTGTTTGTGCATGGCGTCGTACCCCAGGTGCAGCATGACGGGCAGCACACAGTCAGCCGTCACCTTGCGCACGTCCACGGCGCGGTCCTCCAGGCAAGCGAACAGTATGGGCAGGCATACCGACAGCTCTTCGCGAGGGAACGACTTAGGTGGCACTACGGAAAAACCTTACAGATAAGCTTCACTTTTTTTATATAACAAAATTACTATGATTTGCGGATTCTCTCTGAAGAAGAAATAGGTCCGTAAAGTGATTGTTGGGTGTCATTTTTATGTTGTTTTAAGACACGTTAGTTTCTTGGTGATGTTTTCCTTCCAACAGTAGTGCACACTTTACACTTAGTAACTAGAATCATTATGTTTTGTCGTACATCCAATAGTAGACTCTAATAGTCTGGTGACCGCTGGAGGTCGTATACGATTCGAATCTGTAGTTACTGTAAAAGTAATAATATTGACGTAGGTGCTGTGTAAGTATCTAACCGTTGGGCAGATGTTCAGCGAGCCACTGCAGCAGCGTGGCGCGCAGCAGGGGGCTGCCAGCCTTGAGTGCGTCCAGCAGCATCTCCCCGTCCAGCGGTGCGCTGGCGCCCGCCTCGCGGCACCACGCCTCCACGCACGACACCGCCGCCGCGCGGATCCACTGCTTACTGTCGCCGAAAGCTGCATAAACAAATACACCTTATAACCATACACTTATGACATCCCACCTGTATACGATCTGTAAAGGTGTAATGTGTGTGTCATACATCTACTCAAGAGGGCCAAACGGCCTATTGCAAACCGTTTATGCTGTTGCAATCTCTAACGAATCTTCTATCATGATAACAAGTTATATCCAATTTTTTTTTTCATGATTCATGACGACAACAAAACAGAACTGTAATGTACTGAACTACTGAACTGAATACAATTTTAAAGTACTTTACATGAAATAAATACTATATTCACCTTGGAAGAAAGCCGGGAAGAACGTTCTGACATGTGTTTTACATCTAGTGCCCATGGCTGTGGCGAGAGCTTCGCATATCTGCAGCGCGCTCTGCGCCAGCTTCGAGTTGGAGTCTAGTAAGCGCGCAGAGAGGGCCGCTGGTAACTCGCCTAGCGACGACTTAATTGGAGCAGAGCTGGTGATTATCGCCTTTACTTTGTCTAGGGCTTCGTTGCGGACCTGAGTGAAAAAGATTAATTAAAATTTATTAAGTTTGATTCGTTTCTCAATATTTTATGATAGATGTGTGCAATATACTTACAACAAATATAATATTATACATAAAAACCTTGGCTAATCGTTGCATTGGCCTGAACCAGGTCGATTTAGCTATGCCGTATCGCGATGTGGCCAGTAAAAAGTCGGGCGGATATTTACTTTCGAATAAAAATATTTTCTTTCACTGGTCACAGTCCTAACCTAACCCAAATGATTCATCACGATGTGCGATGTGTCCGGGCATATCCAACGAACTGCCCACGATATACACGATGATTTTGTAGTCGTTTTGGAACCGAAAATTTTAGACTCTATATCAGTAATAGAACCTATTAAAATATAATTTAAATTAAATAAAAATATATTATTTTATTGATTATTAAAAGTAATGTCATATTCGAACAAAAAATGAGAACTCATGATAATTCCACTCAATGTTACGTACTACGATCACTACGATCGATGTCATTCAATGTTACACACACAACACTAAGCGGTAAAACATGCCTAGACACGTTATCCGCCCATTGGATGCGGCGCGGCGCCCGCTGCCTACAATCCACGCACACAGCTGTAATGTATTATGTACCTACCCCTAGTAACAGGCTGCGCGGCGCCGGCGCGGCGGGCGCTCGCGCGCCGTCGCCCGCGCCTCACCCACCCCCGTTAACCGACGCGCACCCGCCAGTTTTGCTGCAACTCGCGCGCGGTAAAGGTTGCATTGTTTACGTTTTACGTAGCCACGCGAAAATGAGTCTTCAGTATGAATATTCGAACGCGGAGTAGTTACTTGACAATGGTTCAGCTGTACACTGTTACTAGTTACAATTTGGAAGGCCAAAGCTGAGGCCAAGCGGTTGTATTCCCGGCCAGAACATTTAAAGGCGCTGCGGCTACGAGGAATTGAAAGTCCTCAAGTACCTTCAACCCCTACCAACTTGGCTGCAACCCAACGCCTTCTCAATCATGGACAATTCCGTGTGCCGGCTCACGCGCAAGGTCGAGGGCGCCTAAATGACTCGCAGGAGAACGAAGACGCTATTCTGGAGTAGGTACTTCGAGCGGGCTCCGCGGCGAGGCACGAGAATGGCGGCACAAGAATTTAATGTTAGCCAATGCTTTGTATGGAAAACATTAAATAATAATGGCTTAACATCCCTATAAGTTCCGTCGAGCTCACGTCATCAACAACAATGATGCACCGGCAAGAACTGCCCTATGTCAGCTGCCTGGCTCGTTATGCAAGTGTTGTGCGTGCTTACCCAAACAATCAGTTCCGTGATCGATGGATAGGCCACGTCGCGCGGCGGTCCCGTGGCTTGCTCACCACGGAGCCCAGACTTAACGCCCCTGGATTTTTCTTGTGGTCGGAAATAAAAAGACTCCTTTATACCCGTGAACATGAAAGTCTTAACGAGTTACGCAGTGCGATAGTGGACGCCTTTGATAAAGTGAAAAGTGATAGGCTAAAAGACAATAGCATAAAACGGGTACGTTTGTGTATTGAACGCGGCAGACTCCATTTCGTGTAGTTGCTTCGGTACAGGGAAGTGTAAACAATTTATAAATAAACTTTTAATAGGTAAGTACTTAGCTATGTACATAAGTTAATTATTTTGTAAATAGCTCAAATTTCAAAAATCCAAACGCCTGAAGTACCTACTCAGTTCATTGGCTCTGTTTCTAATTATTGATACCTACAGTAAAATAAAGATAAGTTCAATTCAAATAAAGTATTTCTGCCGGTCCTAAGCCCGTGTAAAGTATGAACGAGAAATTGGAGTAGGTACAATTTACGTAGTTGGCGTGAAAATGTTGATGCGCAGCGGCTGTGCGAGCGACTGCTGCGCCTGTCGCGGGTTCGATCCTCGCTCGGAACAAATTTGTATGATCTGTGGGTGAATGTTCTGGGCTTGCGTGTTTGTGTATGTGAAAATTTATGTTTGTAAATGCACCCATGACACAGGAGAAAATCCTAGTGTTGGGCAACGTTTTTTTTCTTAAATAAGAACTACGATAAAACCTACCTACACACAGTCTTATTCTAATTTTTTTAGTAAGAATGTAGGTATTACGTTCGTGTCCCGTATCAGCTGATTCGCTGGGCGCCATACTTGTCCTATTTGAACTGTGATTCTAGGTACCTATCTAACATCAAATTACGTCGCTATCTGCATCGTAATGCAATTTATTTTAATAATAAAATGTACTTGTTTAGCTACTAGCTATTAAATCACGAGTAGTAGGTACTCGGACGGATCATCCGACCGTCCGTCGCTGTAGGTAGGTGACCAGCTGATGAGCCGACTCGTACCGCGCCCCGCCGCGCGCCCGCGCCCTCGCCGCCGCGCCCGTGCCACCCGCCGCGCATCATTGATAAATGGCAAGCTTGAGACTGAGGCGGTTTAAGAATGAAATATTCGTGCACTACTACGAACAAACTCGAACAAGTGAATTTTTTTCTTGAAATGCCAACTTTTTTATTATTAGCTGTACAGTCAACTTAATATTTTTTATTTGTACTACTAATTATCCTAAGTTACCACGTTGCGGTTCCAAAACGACTATAATTTCACGCTGTATGTATAGATAGATTATTGGAACGGAGTTCCTTATCGCGCGTTGTGAAAGGGGGCTAGACGGAAAAAATTCTTACGAAATTCAAATATTGTTGACAAGCATTCAAATATTATTGAGTGAATGACAAAATTTGAATTTCGCGCGTTGTGAATTGTTGAGTGTATACAGGTTTTTTTATTTTTAATTATTAAATTTTAATGAAAGGAACTTCGTTCCATCCGGGTGTCCCTTGACACCTCTCAAGTTTTTTTATCTATGAAACAGTATGACTAAATCATTGCTTACCTTCCAATTTTTGTCATTAATTTCACTAATGAGTGCGTCAGTAATAAGAGGTGCTATATCAGTGCGAGGTCTGTTGTCTTCTACGACAGGTGGTTCATCTTCCGCGGCGTCTTCAAACATCTCCTCTATGTCGTCACCCACTGAAGCCTTGCTTGCAGACTGAGGGTAGAAAAGTAATTGTGAATACAGTAATAATGTGACAGATTGGTAGTTATCTAATGTTATGGATGTTAATAGAAAATTTGTCTTTGGTAAGTGATTAGCTTCAACAGTACAGTTAGCAGGTTTGATTTAAACACTAATACAAATATTTGTAGACATCTCAATGCACTCATTATCTAAAAATTCTCTCGATATATTTTTAAAATACATATATACATATATCTTGTTGATTTCTTTTCTATTTTTAAGAAACAAAATTATTATTACTCTAGCGATGCCTTCAGGGGAACATCAATATTAACTCTACAAGATCCACAAGTTCAACTCACCTTACTAACAGTGCCGATCTGTCTGGTGGGCGTGGGCGGTGTGCTGTTGGCGTGCTTGTCGAGCTCCAAGCTGATGAGCTGGCGCGTGGCCGGCTTCTCCGTGTCGAAGTGGTTGATGAGCGACGGGCCCACGTACAGCGACAGGATACCCAGGAAGTTCACAGCCGAAGTGCGCACGTTGGGGTTTGTCGCTGTTAGGGCCTTCTTGCAGTGGGCAATTATTGATTTTATGTTCATGCTGTAATAAGGTGGTTATTATTATCTTTTTGTCATCTCCTAGGAGAAAAAATCAGCAACCACTTCAGTGAGCTTTCAATCCTGCGTTGCATGAAAACGATTTGATCACATATTTTATCTTTTTGTATTTTTTTGGCATTTTCCAGGCTAAGATTTTAAAGTTATTAAGCAAAGTAAAAATTCGACCTGCCCGCGGTCGAATTTTCCCTTTGCTTAATAACACGTATTTTATTATACACTCACACCTTTTCTCACAGAGAAAGGCAGCAAATGCAGAGCGCCACTTGTTATTATTGAAAATTCATTGAATTTATCATTTTAATGTTCAAAGCTTCGGTCCCTCCAGCAACTAAGTGTACTGTTTACTTTGTATCATCTCAAAGCTCTAATAAAAATCGCATCGTCATAAAATTATTGTTATCAATTTGACACAACAACTAATTGGCCTAGACTGACCTTGTAGGCTTTAGAACTTTAAAAATTGGAGCAAAAAGGTGGAATCACTTGAGATTAAAATGACGTACTTGAAGCCAAACTCCTTGATCGCGTTGGCCATCCAGTTGAACATCTCGGACTGTACTTTGGGGTTCTTCTGCGAGTCCATGGCGTATGTGAGTCCTTCATTGAGCACGTGTTCTAGACCGCACGCCTCCGCTAGTGACGTCAGGCAGTCCGCACAGATGGCAGAGCACGAAGTCTCGCCTAATTTCGTCACTACGTCTTGGAGAACGAAGTCTGCCGCCGTCCTGATAGGGAGGATTAATAATAATTATGTTAATACTAGATGTTGCCCAAGGTTGAGGGCAAAAGGTAACCTATTTCCTTAGCCAAGGGTAATCTATCTCTATACCAAATTTCATCAAAATCGGTTCTTCAGTGTTTTAGGAATGAATGCGTAATAGACAGACAGTTACTTTCGCATTTATAATATTAGTAGGGATTAACTGTGCCCAACATGAATTTCAATGCTTGTAGAACATAATATACTAAGCTGACACATCGTACCATCACGCCTGTATTCCTCGAAGGTTTAGGCAGAAGTGTACTAATGTACAGCCAGATCACGTATGTTTAGATCCCTACGTAATAGGGAGCCTATTGCCTAACCTATTGCCATTAACCGGGCACAAATCCAAACTCTGAGCTGCTATTGCGAATTGCATAGAAAAACCCAATAACGCTTTGCTCGACCTGGGAATCGAACCTAGGACTTCTAGCGTAGCAGTCGCGCGGACACTACGCTAATAAGGTAGTTTACAGTTACAGCAGGCAAAGGCAGCAAAAACAAATACATATTCTCTCATTCATTCTTATATTTATCATCATTTCTTATTCCATGAATATTTTTTTGTTAACTAATAGCTCAATCAGCTCATTTCTGTCTACATAATCGCAAAGCGGTTTGATACAAATGCACTACTCGGTAGACATTTCGAAGCTATCTCCAGAATCTAAGATCTATGTGCGATGCGTAGCTAACTTTTGGTCGAAAAGCACATGTAATATCCAAGTAAAACATGTAAGAAATAACCACTTACGTAGAAATTGGGAAATTTTCTGTGATATACTTGCAAGCCTCAAGCCTGGCCTTCAACACCTGAACATTGGTGTCTTTCAAACCAGGCTTTTTGTTCAGCGTACGGTACAACACTTGGGAGGTCGCCTCGCCTGACGACAGACCTTGGACAGTAGAGTGGAAGCTCTGGACGGCTGATAGACGGTTCTTCCAGTTGCTATCACCCAAACCTTGAGATATAGAAATAAACTATTTTAATTCTTTGACCTCACCTGAGTAGAGATTATAGAGTTTTTTAACAGCATTGAAATAAAGTACAAATTTTAATATTAGGGAACTTCAACTCATTTTTCCTGACCTACCTATAGTTCAACATTTAATATCAAATCAGCTTTCACCAGCTTTTTTTAAATTATTTATTAACTTTACTAGTTGCACAGTTTCAAAAACCTAATTGAATTGATCCTATGGAGAAGAATCCGACAAGAACCTCAATGGATACTCATCATCACATACTGTCCCACTGCTGGGCACAGGTCTCCTCTCAGATTGAAAGGGATTATGCTATAGTCCACCACGCTGGCTGGATACTTCAACCATGACTGCTAACCATACTAAGACTATTAATTAGCGCAGCTTTTGACTTGACTACAAGTTATCCAATCCATACCTGAGACGACATCACCAGGGAACAGCATCTCAGCTTTAGCGTCGACTTCTTCCTGTGAGAGCTCTTGTTCTCGAGGCGGAGTTGGCTGGCCTCGAAACGCCGGCGCTTTCTTAGCTGGAACCTTAGCTACAAAAATATAATTAAAATTATTTGAACGCGACGTATTTTTTTAACAAAATGACAAAGCATACAGGCCGCATTATGGTAAGCAACAGCAACCGCAGTCTATAAAACACCAGCAACAGCTGTAGTTGTATGCAGAATAGATAAGTATGTAATATGTACACGCAAAGCGAAACGTGAATAATGATATTGTAATATAGTTCGTCTTACCAGAATTCGGTCGTCGGACAGGTTTAGGTTGAGAAGAGCCGGCAGAGGGCTTGGCATCGCCCTTACCGGATGGTGAAGCTGTGGGTTTCGATTTGGTTTCTTTTTTGGGTGCAGCCACCTTAACTTGTATTACAGCCTAAAAACAAAGATTTCCTTGATATAACATGTAGAATATTATAGCTACTATTGTGATATCATGCAGAATAGCAGATTACATATATAATTTAGTGTACAGACGCCAGCAGATCAAGCTATACAAAACTGTCAAATTTTCCCAATCGAATATGTACCTTATTGTTACGAGTTAAAGTTGAAATTCAATCAAAGAAATTTGACAGATTGTGGTAGCTTGATGTACTGGCTTCTGTACAATTCAACAGAAAAACTACACATCACAATATTTAACCCTAGTACAGCCAATTACATTATTTTTATCATTTTACCACTAAAATCACGGCAACTTTGGATCTAGGTCCCAGCAGCCAGTTGTAGTGACCTTATCAGCAATGAGAGGGTACTTACAACATAAGTACTATCTACAACCTCATCATTGCACTGTTACACTAACCAGCAGCTTCCGTACCTTATCTGCAAACTCTTTGATCTTCTGTTCCTTCAGGTTGTCGAGTTTGCCGATGTGTGGGGCGATGTTCTTCTCGCCAACTAGTTTGGTGGCTGTACCCAGCGCTTCAGCGGCCGCATCACGTACGGAGGGGTCTGAAAAGTTTGAATTTAAAGATGAATATCTCACATATTAGGGTTCTATTGTTTGACGACGTCAGTGGTCTAGTCCCTGTATAGTCATTGTATTGTCATTCTTATCGTAAAGGATGGCCTCTGAACTTACCAGCACTTTCCAGAAGTTTCAGCAACCCGGCGACATACGCCTTGATAAGTTTCTTGCTGAAGGCTGTAGGTTGAGTATGACATAAAGCTCGAGCTAAGAAGAGCGAGCTCTCGGCTTTTATTGAAGGGTTCTTGTTGTCGAAGGCTGCTAGCATGTCCTCCATTATCGCTTCGAGGTTTGTCTGGTGAAATGTAGTTCTAAATCAGCGAGGAAACATGACACTCACTATAATTATCTTTTTGTATTTTTCTTGCATTTTCCATGCTAAGATTTTAAAATTATTTTAGTTACGTTAGGCCATAAAGACGGAAATTCAGAATGTGAAGGCAAATATCAACCTGGCGGGTGGAACTCGCAGTGGCTTAGTGGTCATAGCGGCTGGTGTACCTAACCAGAAGACGCAGGTTCGAAACCTGCCCGTAGGCCGTGCTAAGATAGCTCACTATAATTCTTATTCTGGTATATTGGGACAGTCCTGATACACAAGAACAAGCTATACATATAGTATATGCAAGGGCGGGAGGCGGAAGTGTACATATGGTAGAGAAGGTGGACGACTGCCTTTCAGTCTAATCAAGTGAGACACGACTATCACCATACAACTTCCGCAAGACGTTTGGTTAAATCAATACCAAAATAACATAATATACTATCACACTTGCAGGTAGAGGTGACTAATGTACACCCACAGTGCAAGGTGGTATATCCACGGCCAGTATGTTTAGGACCAATGATGTAGTAGGGGGCGAGCCTATTACCATTACCCAGCACAAATCCAAACTCCGAGGTGCTACGGAGAATTTCATAGAAAAACGCCAATAACAGCAAAATCCGTTGCGGAGACAGCGACTTCGTTTCACACGATAGATAATAATTAAGATTGAGGAATTTTCTGGAAATACCATATCAACGCGAGTAACACCGCGGGGCACAGTTAGTAATATAATACTCACAGAAGGATATATTGCATCAATAGCTTCTCTAAGGGCAGTGACGACATTAGTCTTCTTTTCTTTGAACTTCTCGAGTATGGCTTGCACGCAGGCGCATGCGTACGGCGAAAACTTGTTGCGCAGACCACTGGCTACCATGCCCAGGAGGCGACCGCCTAGCGCTACCAGCATCACGTTCGAATCCTTTGATATCACCTGAAAGAAACCAGAAAAGAAGATCTTTAACTAACAACATTAAAATAACAGAGCAGTGATAGCCTAGTGGTATGACCATTGGACTGCCAAGTCGAAGGTCTCGAGTTCGAACCCAAGGCACACACCTCTGACTTTTCGAAGTCATGTGCGTATTAATAATTAATTATCACTCGCTTAAACGGTGAAGGAAAACATCATGAGGAAGCTTGCATACTTTAGAGATTTTTCTCGACGGTTTGTGAAGTCTGCCAACCCGCACTAGGCCAGCGTGGTGGACTATAGCCTAATCCCCCTCAATATGAGAGGAAACCCGTGCCCAGCAGTGCGACAGTATATGGGTTGATGATGATGATTAAAATAACTGTGGTATTACTCAACTTAAGAATTACTCAAAGAAGAATTTATTTAAGATACTCAAAAAATAATTCTTGAGTGAAACTTTACACTCAACATTTGTTTTTTTTTTTACATTTTTATTTAAATCCTGACAAATACTTAATCATAATAAATATAATTATGATCTAAAAGATATTATAACCTTCTTGAATTATAATAATAATTACATATGTTATTCCTGTACATTATAATAAATTAATTTTTGTATGCTGGAGACAGCAGAATATTCTGTACTTACAATAATTGCAGCTACTCTGTGACAATATTTGAACAAATAAATGATTTATTTATTAGTCTCTTGTATTCAAACATTATGAGGTTGGTAGGAAACCAACTGAAGCTTATTTTAGATTCTCAGGAATGTTAGTTATTTACTAATTTTAAGTTCATATTGACATTGATAATAATCTTTTAATTTAATTAACCTTTGAATTTAAGCCAGAATCCCCAGATTAGTTATCATTGTATTTCTTAATGAAAGATTCAATTATCTATTCTATTCAAAAAACAATTAGCAAAGTTAAATTAAAACAAAGTCTCAAAATTTAATGGTATAAGAAATATTGCACAATTGTGGGAAAAATTACTAAATTATGAGAAATAACACAATCAAATAGTCTTTTAACACTAATTAACTAAATGTTGTAATTGCTCTATTCATTGTATAAAAATTAAGTATGTCATTTGTTTTTTTATTGAATTTGCCATTGCCATTTACAGTTATCTTGCCCAAGTGTTTTTCTAACCATCATATATGAAATTTTTTTTTACTGTTATTGCATCGGTTATATAAAAGATGAAATATAAATATTTATTTGTCAATGTAGGTAAAATTTACAATAGATGTTACATGGTGTCCCTTCTGTATAAAAAAAATATAGGATACGAATTATGTTTAAACATTACTCTCCTAATAAGGAGAGTTGCTAGAAAAACAAGTAAGAAACTCCGCATCTCCTACGTAAACTATTTATGTAATAGTATCGGACCCCACAGAAAATCATAGCATAATAACCAGCAACTAAATAGTTTCAGAGCAAATGCATGTAAACATATAAGCCAATATGAACTGTGAATCCAACCAAATGTTAACTAGCTCTTGCACTCTGCACCTTGTCGACGATCAAAAATATCGATTTTAAAATTATAAATGCAAAAGTAATCTTTCTGTTACCATTTTAGAATGCATCGGGGGATAGGCTATCTCAAAAAAACACAAAAAGCAAGAAAAAATAATAAATAAAGAAAAAATAGAATACCTTCTTCAAAGCCCTGACTAAATCCGCGTAATCTCCTGGTTCAAGTCTGGGGGCAGTCTTGAGCAAGTTTTCCAAGGCATCGAGAGCCTCTTTCCTCTCCTGCCACTTCTTGGCTTCCAGTTTATCGTAGAAGTCTTTTGGTAGTTTGGAGAGAATCTCCACTGGATCAAGTAGATCGTAAGGGTCCATGTCCCCAGAATCGCCAGCGCCGGTTTCAGCATCATCGTCTTCTGTGGCACCTAGAAAATTAATAAGTCAATGTTTTAAAATACACCCCAAAATGTTGTTAAATACATTTTCTCTCAAGTTCATGTAACTTGGAGAAAATTACCAACAATAAAGTTCCTGGACTAATAATGTGGGTCCAACATATTAATAATAAGTTCCTAAAATCTTTACAAGTAATGGTTAGTAGTAGCTTTGTTAAACATGTCATGGTTATTACCTTACACATTATTCAAGGGTGGTTTTCCACACTAATAAATATAATTAAGGGCCTGGATGTGAATAAAAACCGATCTTGAACTCCCGAGTTTGAGTTTAATCTGTTGTGTTGTCCCCAGCATGGTACAGACGCCAGCAGGTCAACCTATCCAAATCTGTCAAATTTTCCCAATTGAATATGAACCATATCACTTTGTAATAAAGTTGAAAATCAATCAAAGAAATTTGACAGGTTGTGGTAGCTTGATGTGCTGGCGTCTGTACATTCCTTACTCTTCAAAGACGTGGTTCATGAAGGCGGCTAACCCACTAAGAGGAAGGAACCTGTAGTCCTCTGGCTTCGGGTATCCATTGCCGAGATGACTCATTCGTTTCGTCGCTAGGACGTCACAATCACACAAGATGTGCTGCATGGTTTCCCTGAATCCACCATAAGCTCTACAAGTTTCGAGTTTAAGGTAGATCCAGGAAGGGGATAATGTAACAGATTGTTGTACCGACAAGACCACAAAAAGGTCGTTACCATCAGCGCAGTCAGCCGCCGGCGTGTCTCTCACTCTATTTTGCTGTGATCTGAGGTAGCGTGTCGGCTGGGCGCCGCCCCCACCAGCACTGAACGCTTCCCGCAGTTCTTGCTGTATCACTGCTTGGAGCGACGCTATGTGTGGCTCTATAGCTGCTCCTATCCATCTGCGAAAACAAATTGGATTGTTGTACCGAAGCCAGCAGGTCAAGCTATCCAAAACTGTCAAATTTTCCCAATCGAATATGAACCTTATTGCTTTGTATTAAAGTTAAAAATCAATAAAAGAAATTTGTCAGATTGGGGTAGCTTGATGTGCTTGCCGTGCCGTTTGATGAGTACACTTACCTATGCATTTCAACGACAAGTGCCTTCATTTCATCCCTGACGCCCTTGTCCCTATCAGCCAGCAGTATGGGTATCTTCTTCACCATGGGCTTGATGGCTATCACCTTGTTACCGAACTGCTTCAGTGACGTGTGCAGAGCGGACACACAAGCTGCCACCACCTTTGGATTCTTCTGCTCCATCCCTTTGATCAACTCCTCTTCTACGACCTCATGTTTTTCTATTTCTACGTACATTAGTGTTATCTGTAAAATATTATAGTATATTGATTTCTGACATTTACGCGAATATTATACATTGAAATAAAACTACTTTTTACGGATTTTATCGCCTTATATTGATATTATTAATCCCGACGTTTCGGACCCTTTACACCGTCCAAGGTGGGTAGACACAAGTTTTATTTCAAAGTATTATAGTATATTATAATTATATCAACCAAGGTAACCTTTTAATTATAATGTTATTTTAAGGGCAACAAAAAATATAGAAAAAAACAGTTTTGTTATTGCGTTTTAAAAGCTTCCTCAACATTTTTCACTTTGCCACAGGGTTAATGACTTTTACAAAGTGAAGAATGACCCGGTTACACTTCTACAGATTGTTTTGAATAAAACCAGGCTAAGTTAACCACAGGTTTATAAGTTTAAAGTCAAAATGCGATTGTGGTTAAACATTGTACAGTCAGCAACGAAAGTCGTTAAACACGTTGCGATCTTCAATATTATTTTTAATAAGTATGAAGTTACTGAATTGTGAAGGCAGACCTTATGCGAAATATTGCATAGATGACCATTAAATATTTAGGTTAGAATATAATAAAACGTTATTGTAGGGTACAATGGCGGTCTTATCGCTAAAAGCGATATCTACCAGACCACCTTTGGATGAACATTTGAAAAAATGGTTACCTTAATAGAAAAAACCTCTTGACAAGTTTTGGAGCTGTAATGTTTTCAAAATTTAGCTGTGTTTAGCTACTTTCATTGCTGACCGTACATGCACATTTACTTTGAAAGTGATTCATGCTTATTGGTGGTAGTGGGAATTGATTTCCAATGAAATCCACATTTCAACAAGTAAATAGTTTTTGACTTTTATAGTTTTGTTACACCTGTATTCCCCGAAGGGTTAGGCAGAGGTGTACAGTAATTTACACCCAGTTCTCCGATATGCTTAGACCCCATGTGGGCTTCTACTGAGAATTTCATAGGAAAACCTTTTCCTATGAAATTTACTGCTCGACCTGGGAATCGAACCCAGTACCTCAAGCGTAGCAGTCGCACTTGTAACCTGGCTGATGAGATAAAAATGCATGAGACTACTCTACATATAAAAACTGAACTCCTGAATCTCGTAAGCTAAGTCGCACCAGTTTTAGATTTGAAATATTTATCACAGTACTTACGACTACATAGAATAAAAAAAATTACATATTACCAATATCTGGGCTTACAAGATATAGAAAAAAAAGCGGCCACATCACAGTAATTTTAACAAAACTTAGCCATTATAACATGACCCACAAACAGACACAACTGACCTGTAGCGCGAGGTCTTTAGTTTTGGTCTTGGGGGCAGCGATGCATTTGGCGACGATGCCAGACATCACCTCGCCTGTCGTCTTGCCAGCGTGACCGCAGTTCTCCACGAACACCAGCGCGGCTTCCATACCTACAACACATTAAAGACAATTAACACAGCCATATCAGGGTTCGTAAGAGTCGGCAACGGATCAGCAACTCCTCCGGGCATGTCCATGGGCGGCGATGACACACTTAAATCAGGTGGCTCGTCTACTTGTTTGCCGACGTTAAAATCATCATCAATATCAGCCACAGGAGGTCCACTACTGAACAAAGACCTCCCCCATGGACAAAACGTGTTAGTCTAAGTATATGTGCACTGATAACTTTACACATAAAACTGGCGCTCGAACAATTTGGGACTTTAACGATTCATGAATGAGGTTGAAAATGCCAGCGCCAAGACTGGCTGGTTCAAGATTTTATACGTCTAAAATAACTCATTTAGTATTTAGGACAGAATTATACTAATGTGACCATGTAGCATATTATTTGATAAGTTTTTTTTTTGTTTAATGACCTATATTAGGTACAATACATTTTCCTTAAAGCGTAAAAGTCTACCACCGATACTATAAAGGTGCCATTGGCATGCAGTGCCAAATAGTACAAGTAGCACTATGTCGCGTACGGAAACAGTATTTGTTCCGGGTCTGAGTGTTGTGTGCATGATTATTGTATTTCTAGAAGTGCAATACGGAACAAATCGAAGCGATTGACTGTGTTAGAATTCATTTCAACTGAACTTGCACTTAGACTTAAGAGTCTTGGACAGGGAAGATAGGGTGAAGTATAAATTAAACCGGAATACGATTTAACATACTATCACGCCTGTATTCCCCGAAGGGTTAGGCAGAGGTGTACAATGGTGTTAGTTCACTTCCTGCCTAACTGTGGATGTCCACAGTTTAAGTCCCATATAATATGGGGCGGGACTATTCCCATTAACTGGGCACAATTATATCCAAACTCCGAGCTGCTACTAATAATTTCATATTCATAGAAAAACCCAATAACACCTCTCGAACTGGGAATAGAACCTCTAACGTTGCAGTCGCGATTACGACCACTAGGCTAATGAGCAGTTTTAAGATTTAGACATTGACATCTTAACAGCAGTAATTCCTATTATAATAAGACCATATTAATAGTTTTATTTGTATCCCATTGCTAAGCAAAAGCCTTCTCTCTCTCCTTCCAAACCTTGATTCCGCGCGACTTCCGGCCATGCTAGCAGTGACTTAGCCTAGCAACCGTAGGTATATTAAAAATAAATACTTGTAACTTGGTAGCGTGACTGTGAAGGGTTTCCGTGAAAATATTTATCGGGCGATGCCCTTAATGTGGCGACACTGATGCCGCACAACAATGAAAAGTACAATCGATCGCCATGTTTTGGTAAATGAGAACAAATTCATCAATGTAGCAGCGATTTCATTTCAGTTTCTTCTAAATTCAAAGATGTTATTAAGCCCGTGATACTGCCGACGTATATTATATCATTTATATTGAAACCTCAGGCGCATATTTGCCAAGCGATTGCAAGTATGGTAGACACTAATCAATTAGTAGGTACAAGTTATAAGATTCGCTTACTAAGCGTGTACATAAGCAGACAGTCCGCATTTTAATTGCAAGCTGCCTGTAAATGGCATGCATTTGTGAGCTGCATAATAACCACAAATTGTAAAAAAATATAAGTATAAATTTACTAGTAGGTAGATCAAGCCTTTATTACGATGCCATTAAATGATAAATTATACATATTTATTACTGTAAGTAGATCTTTTAAAAACACTTTTACAAGTCAATGATATAAATATTTTTAAAGCTAGATGGCTCCGGCATTTCCTAACTGACGACCTCCGAGTAGAAACACCGAAACAAACTCAGATAATCATAGTATTTTTTTAAAGGCCAAACAGAATAGTAACAAATATGTGAGTGTTACAAATGTCTGAAATGGCCTTTTGAAGAAAGAGCCATGGCGGCTTTGAGTAGTCCAGTCCGAGCCGACGCACGCATGCATCAGTCATCGTGTAGCTCTATGGTCGAGCTTAGGGGGGAGCTCAACAACCCGTCGCACGACGATACCAGATCAGCGGAACATTTGTGTAGGCCACACGAAAAATCTTAAAGCTACCGCCATTTGTAGAAAGAAAAAGGTACCTGCGCCTATTATGTCTCATGCTGGTGCATGGATCTACTATATCTAAGCTGCTCGCTTAATGCCGCTGGTATCTACTTGCTTGGTCGCGTGTGACTTTCGACATTCGTCTGTCGAGGTCATACTCAAATGAAAGACGGCACACTTACATTTAACTGGATTCAATGACTAAACTACATTCAAACCTTACTTATGATACGCACGTGCTGATGCCATACAATAAGAGGTGGACTGGTCATGCCCATGTGACCAGACATGTGACCGAAGAAACCTTGTCAATAATTACTAAAAACGTTTCGAACATTGAACAGCTGAATTCGATTATAACAAGTAAGTTTTAAGTGAGTCATGGCTTCGTTCTAGACGTCTTGAAGAGGATAATGACCTTTTACGGTCAACTAGAAAGTAGTTTCATAATTTTGAGAAGACAATCCCAGTTCTTAATGTGACTTGCATAAAAAAAAGCTTTGGAACGAGATCCTACTATTAGAAAGTAGCAATTGGCAATAATTTATGATGACTTTTGGAAGTTAAGGCGATTTAATCATCGAATTCTTATTCGAGTGCCCATGTAGAGGCACAGTAGTATCACTTCATAGATCTTTTGGTCCCAATAAGTAAATCTCAACTATTTGTAACGGTTCCGTTGATCATATCGTCACAATACAGAATACTAGAACAATTCTAAACGGTACCGATACGAGATGTGGTACATTTAAAAATATGACCGTAAATGTTACTATGGGCGGAAGGCGCGTGTACCACTACTCTCTGTATTCCCCGAAGAATTAGACAGCGGTCCTAATGTAAATCCACAGTTCGCCGGTATGTTTGAGTCCCATGTAATAGGGGGTGGTGAGCTTATCGCCATTAATCAAGCACAACTCCAATCTCCGAGCTGCTACTGGGAATTTCATAGAATAAACCAATACCAATGTTGAACCTGGGAAATGATCTCAGGGAAATTGCGTTTATAATCACTAGGTCAATGATGAATTCATAAACTTGTCCGAGTATAATAACAACTTCAATTCTCCATCCACAGGCCGTGGCAATGTTATGATTCGCCTAAGGATCCGAATGGTGCGGGAATCATATCCAACATATCCCGCCACCCGCGGAGGCGGTGTGATTGATAAAACCCTCATTTCCCTTCTAGAGTCTATGATCAGGGCCAACCCTGACGGGAAACACCCCAAATTGTGGCGCCTAGCGAAATGATTTGCTCGTAAAAACGATTACCATTAGCCTAACCATAGCCAAGATTAATCTATGACCATTGAGGTTGCAGCAAGCCACGTGATTACCTTTCAGACTTTACACTCATAAAACCTACTTACAGTGAATAATTCTAAGAACAAAGTAATCTTTAAGAGTAACTTTTTGTATACTTTTTTAAGTAGTAGTCAAAAATCATAAAAAACTGACCAAACATAAAAAATTCTTCAGTAAAAAGTGATTATATTTGCATGAAAAATATGTAATTAAGTTTCATAGCAAAACATATTCATATTATTTATATTGGTAATATTTTGGTAGATTTAAAATGTAACTTGATAAGTGTAATTAAGAAATCCTATCCATTTGATTACTTGTTTTTATACAAAAACTAATATACGTAACAAAAGTAGTATCTTTAAATAGTATAAAAAAGTCACTTCCCTTTGTTCCTTTGTATCGAATATCTGATAAAATAAAAACAAATTGAAAAAAATAAAATAATTATTTGCACATAATTACAATCTTTGCTCTGTTTTGCATAACATACTTGTTTGACATTTTTTTACTGAACAATTTTTTTTTATTTTTTTTATTGCCTACAGTGGCAGACAAGCAGGCGGCCCACCTGATGGTAAGTGGTTACCGCCGTCCATGGACATCAGCAACGTCGGGGACAGAGCTGTGCCGCCGCCTACTGTGTATGTTAATTATAATAATAATCATGTTTAATAAACACTACAAGGTCAGTAATAAATAAATAGTGCTGCTGAGGACACATTCACGCCTGTATTCCAAGAAGAGTTAGGTAGGTGAACTGTTGGTATACTATTGTACACTGACAGTTCACCAGTATGCTTAGGTCCCATGTAATAGAGGGCTAGTCTATTGCCATTAACCATGCACAAATCCAAACTCCAAGCTGGTGCTGAGAATTTCATGCAAAAACCCAACAACACTTTGCTTGACCTAGTAATCAAACCATGAACTCCAGCATAGCAGTTGTACTTATTATTGATGAGGGAGTTCAATTACCTACTAAAATTATTAAATGACAACACATACCTCTTTCCTGAGCCACAGCATTGCTGTCAGTGACAAATTTCTTGATAAGTCCCAAGTATTTATTCCACTCCGGTGACTTCTCATCGTCAATCTGGTTGAAGAGTTTGATAGCCTCTTCATAGCCTGCTACCCTAGCCTTCCATAGCTTATGTACACATTTTTCTTCTGTCGGCAATTTCTTATATTCATTCTCATCCTCCATTTTATGTTAATGTGTCTTGTCAAATTTTGATCCTAAACTGGAGACAGAAGTCTTTAGTAATTAAAATATTTTTTTAATAACTAGACTTTTTAACAAGAATTTTCATATTTCATTTTGTACATAATTTAGGTCACAAGTTAGGTTTTAGGTGGTTGGGAGTTTAATTGTTGATGCTTTGCAATGGAACTGATTTTTATTATTTCATTTTTAGTTACTTTATGCACTGTTGGTGAGGTAAACTAACTACCTACTAAAATTAACTCTAATGTTAATTTTTAAAAATATGTCACTTGATAAAATTAAGTATATATTTTTTTTGTTAACATTCTATCGGGCGAAGTAGGTGAAGCTGTACTAGTAGACTGAAATAGGTCAAACCAAAGGGAAATAAACTCTTGTTGTGATGCCATGCTTCAGAAAACAGACATTTTACTATACTTCAGAACAATAGTAACCAATTTTGCTAATATAATAAATTATTCTTTTTGTATAGGTAATTCTATTGAAGTGATAAGGATGTGACAGGGGTATTGAATGCATCAAACACTAATGTTCTCAGATACTAAAAACATAATACAGAATTACAAGTCTCACAGTGTAGTAATGTCAGTCAATTTCAGACTTGAAATGGAAGTTATAAATATCAGAAAAATTCAAATACTTTATTTAAATACACACACTAATCTAAAATCACGTATAACTATTATGTGGTAATCAGCTGATGGGAGCTTAAAAACAATTAATATTATCTTTTTGTATATTTTTGGCATTTTCCATGCTAAGATTTTAAATAAAGTTAATATTATGTTAGCAGAATTAACTACATGAAGGATTGATCATGGTAAATCTGATTGTGAACTTTTCTGTAAAAAGTGTTTTAGTGCATGTGTACAATAACAAACACCATATGTGGGTATGTGTATATTTTAAACATGTTTCCTTTAAAGGATTCATGTTAGCCCTGAATACAACAAAGTTACATGTGGATAATTTACAATTTGCGTTTGACCTTTATGTACAAGACTACAGTTTCCTTAACAAGGTCAATAGAACATGTTTCTGCTAAATAAGGGTAGGAGAGGCATTATGTGTAAAAACTCTGTTATCATGTAAAGTTATCTGCATCCGAAGAACAATACTATGGTAAACAATGCCCATGCAACATCACCTCTAAGAATTAAAACATCAATGAATAATTACTGACTCATAGAACATGCAATCTACATTAAACTACCACTAAATACTAAATAACGTGGAACTATTGTATAGCAACTTTCTTAACGCGTAGGCCGTAGGTGTACATTTACAACGACTATCAATTTTATGAAGCACAATAAATATGAAACAGTGATTCAACCGACACAACGACACCTGCTTTCGAATATAATAATGGCTACCTGGCCAATATTGCGGAACAAATACTTAATTACGAGCCGGTTCATTTATAGCCGTGCCCGTTTTACACGGAGATGTGAAATTGGATCGCATCTCTGCCGACTGAGAACGCCCGACAAACGGTCACTTTCTCACTTTACAAACAAATCCAATCGAATGACAGGAAACTTACCGTTATCGAGCTGTTTGCTGTGTCCTCTCGATAAAACTAAATATATTTAAACTAAACGACATAAACGATAGTTAGCTCACATTATCCAGCAACAAGCAATACTTTATCCGACAAAAAGAAATGCTTTTTTCTTTTTCGTCGTCGTTTTTTTAAGTTTGCGAAATGAAAATGGACGGAAGATTAGTATTGCCAGGAATAGGAATCACAATTCTCTAAAAAAACCGTATGCCACAGCTGTCAAATTACTCTTTAAAATACAGTGAAAAATTGTAAAATCTTTCTTTAATAATTTTAGGGTAATACTTTGATTTGAATGAATAATCAATTGTTGTGTATGTCTGTAGTTGTACATACATACATGCATACACTTAAATCCGTTATAAAGTACTTGTCTGAAAGCTTAACGAAAGTAAATTATCAAAAGCAGGTGGTCTTTGATTGAATTATGAAATAAATTTAAATAAAATTTTATTTCATAAAAAGTTCGTATTCAACCATAAACAAGCTGTATACGGTTCTCAGTTTTATCTTGGCAACATTTTTAATAAATTTCATTCAATCGTTCTATTATGTCACGAATGAACTGCATGAATCTTTGATTATTTGTTCATTTGTTCGGTTTGGTTCATTCTTTTGAACATGACATTTTTTAATTTTTTTTTTTTCAACAAAGCAAAGCAAATTATAATAGTTCGTTCTGAGAACATCAGCGAGCGAGACGTATGTCGCGTCAATATCGTGACAACTGTGCGTTCGCAGTTCTAGCAGTCGATAACAATAAATAATCCCGCTGAATGCAATTGTTTTGATTAAATTATAGCAATTTGTGAGTTGAAATGTTGATTATGATAATGGAGTAGTTGAACGGGGCGTTGATATTAGTTATTATAGACTAAATAAACAACAGTGTTGTGTTTTCGTCCGGCGTTGGAGCGTAATCGGAGGGAGAAGAGAAGGGAATTCAACAGCTGTCTGTGCATAGTATGCTTCATATTATCATCGTGAGTATTTTATGCTTTTAAAACCATCGAAGAACCTAAATGGATTATGTTTGCTATACATTTGTAATATTGTACCAATCAGTAATATTGATACTCTTCATACTTTCTAGTAGCGTTCTTTGTTTTCGGAAGGTTGAAGTCAAAATTAGTAAACATTGGATTGGGCTTTGCTGTGTAAGTAATAAAATTTATTTCTTGCTATACCTAGTCATATCTAAGGTTACGTAGGTAACATACCTACGAGGTACCGAGCTATTGCTTTTTACTTGTTTGGGTGCAAAGTTGCAAACAAGACGTCCGACGACGGATGTACAAATTATAGCTAAATGTATAGTAGTAAAATTAATAGTTTTTAGTATTAGTAAAGTACTTAATAATAATTAAATTAGTATCAGTTCTGTAGTTCGTAACTACCTAGATAGTGCAAGTAGGTAGGTAGTTTTACTTACTCCAGGGTTTACATCACTCTTTACTTTTTTTTTCAGAATATAGGTAGGTACCCACCTAGAATTTCATAACGAAAATGCATTGTCACCCTTTATTCTGTTGCCAATATACCTATCCCATTAAAAAAATTAACACATCACATATCGTTTTGCTTTGTCCACCCACAAATCAGAAGGTAAGTAGGTAGGTACTTACCTTACCTACCTAGTAGTACCTACCTACTTACCTCAAGTGTTAATTTCGCGGTTTTTTTTTCATGAGGAATTGCTTTACGGATACGGTATCTCTACCTACCCTTCGCAAAGGGTATATACCTACTTACATTTGTTGCGGAACTTAGGTAGGTACTAAAGTGTCTGCCAAGAGTCAAAGGTACCTATAGCCCATTGAGCGGCATTGTTATACGGAATGGCGCCGTCCGGTGGGTCAAAACTGGTCCACTTACCTTAATGTCTCTTTTCATAAAACGGTATGATCAACTGACCACAAATATCTTCTTTCGTTTCCTAATTATTCTTTCAATTAAATTGAAATATTCGGTGAAGCGTTAAAACCGTTTTCAATTAGGTAATTAAATAAACTGTGACCCGCCAGAGGGAAACAATTGTTTTTCTAATGTGTCTGCTAATTTGTACCTACCTAGTTTTAATTAACAGAACACATCTTACTAATAAACGTACCTACTTGGGCCACAGAATAACTAATTGCCTAGGTGCATTTTTTTCCTAACCCTGTTCGTCTCTCGGCTAGGCAGTGACCTCCTTTACCTCTTTGCAGCCCGCTCTTTTCCACTTTTTAGCGGCCCAATCTAAGGGTGCAATTACCTCAGCCTGTCACGGTCGTCATAAATCCCATGAACATGAAATACCTATAGGGCTAGAGAAGGCAAATGCGGTTTTTAGTAGGTAGGAGCCCGACATACCTTGCCACCTCCCCAGGTGGTGGATGATCCATTAGGATTTTTCGTACGATAAAAAAGGGTGCAATTACCTACTTTCAGGAAATCAATGGGTCTTTAAATTATAATAGGTAGATTATTTTATACATTTATCATGGCCATCAGTCTATATTAGACCACTGTCGGACATGCGTGGGCCCTAAGAATACTAAAAATAAAAATATTTTTAAAGAAAATATCTAAATACAGCGTACACCAGCGTAACCATTCGTATGTGTCACTGCATCTTCGTCAATGTTATTCCAAGGGCTTTTTAAAAAACAAGATTGTCATCAATCATCTCGAAATACGCATCGTCATCGACACTTTCTTCGCCCTACATAGGAATAACGAAATAAGTAGAAGGTAGTCTTTTTTATACCAATAAGGTGGCAATCAAGAATACGGCCCACCTGATGGTTGTGGTTACCGTAGCCTATAGACCCTTGTAACACCAGGGGTATCACTGGCGCGTTGCCGACCCTTTAAGATTAAAGAGGAATAGTTGGGTTGGCAGTATAAGGGTCAAAGTTCTCCCACTGACAACACAACGTTTCGCGTAGTCTGCTCGGTTACGCCATTAAATTGCGAATTTTTATATAAACTATGTTTGGAACGAAGTGGCTCCTTCACAAGCCATCAAGTCAAAGTCAAATGTTTTATTTCAATTAGACCAATAAAGTAGCACTTTTGAATAGTCAAAACTAGTTGCACGGTTCCAAAAAGTGGGTCTTATGGCGAAGAACCGGCAAGAAACTCCATAGACACTCTTTTTTAAAAACAACATGATTGCAATGTTAATCTTTATTTATAAGTTTGATAAGAATAGTTAATGAGAGCAATGCAGTTTGATGTTTACCTACTAACAGATTAATCCAGAATAAAAAATGATATAAATAAATAAAAGAAAAAGATTGCCATTGATATTAAGAGCTGACCAGCCCCGACAGACGGCAAGAAATAAGAAATGGCGAAGAAAAACTATCGGCGCTTCTTATCGTCATCAACCTATTTACTGTCTCCTCTTCGATTAAGCAAGATAAGGCTATAGTCTACCACGCTTGCGGGCTGGCAGACTTCACACGCCGTCGAGAAAGTTTCTCAGGTATGTAGGTTTCCTCACGATGTTTTCGTTCACCGTTTAAGCGATTGATAATTAATTATCTATTGATAACTCAGAAAAGTCAGAGGTACGACTGCCTACGACTTGGCAGTCCAATGGTCATAACGTTGCTATACCAGCACTTCTTATACAAATATTATATTCTAACTTCTTAGACATCAAAATAGTAACAAAACAAATAAAACTATACAACGTCATATACCGTATCTAGTGATCTAAAAAACCAAGTCTATAAAATTTTAAAATAGGCCATATTTTTACATCTTATCCCCATTTCCCGTGTTGCTGACAAACAAATCGTTACGTGACCATGGGTGTTTAATATTTAGGTGGATTATCCAAATGTTTAAAGAGCTTCAATGAGACGTGACCAAATGTGTTTTTTTAAATTCTTAAACCGTTTATGGCTGCTTACATTAAATATTGTCTTAAACTGATCTGTCCTAATTGGATGGCTGTAAACATCTACAGAGTCAAACACGGATAACTAGGCTAATAACTGGCTAGATAACCTAATTAGGTACTACATTTGTAAATACATCCATTAATGAACCGTTTATATGCATGCCTTTAAAAGCTAGGTACAGGCTATACGATATGCTTATTTATTTTCTGTAAAAACGGTACGCGTCGAATTTAAAACCTCACTTTTTTTAAGTCTGTTGACAAAGGACCGAGAGAGATTATGTTTGAAATTTTTGGAAGCTGACTTCAAGTCAGTTTTATAGCCGACTGTGACAAGGCTTAAGCTAAGCAGAGACTTAGTTAATCAGCATTGATCAATGACAAGAGTCGCCTTGTCTTACCTTAGTATGCTACGTTAAATCAGATCAGGTCAGCTCTATAGATTTCCGCCTGAGACTGACAATTAAAACTCGAATGCTAATACTTGCTGTTCTTCTGTCAAATAAAGTCGTCAATATAATATGTAATTTATTAGCCAGTATCAGGGAATATCATCTATAAAAATGTAGGTACTGATCCTAAATCTCCAAAGAATAGCCTGGGACATACAGCTTCCAAACCCTGCTTAATTCGGGTTGGTGGATGTTATACATTCGTTTGTGAAATTTTGGTGGACGCGCTGATTTCCTCACGTAATTTTCCTTCGATTGGCTGTAAACAAAAACAAAACAAATGATAGCGTTAGTTAGGTTGGAGCTCCCTAAATTATGGTCGAGCTACACAATGACTGATGAATTCGTGCCGTCAGCTGGGACTGGTCTACTCGAAAGACGTTACAGCTCCTTCTTCAAAAGTCCATTTGAGTCATTACCCTGAACTGTAACACTCACAAAAGAGACCATGATTTTCTGAGTTTGTTTCGGTTTTTCTTCTCAGAGATCTTTAGTTAGGAAAAAATGCCGGAGCCATCTAGCTAAAAGAATTAAAGCATTGACTTGTAAAAGTGTTTTTAAAATGTATATTTATAGAAATAAATATAATTTAATATTATCGTGTGACACGCAACGGTCGGTTTTCATATTATGTTCTCGCCTGCACTATGTGATCTATTAGTTATGTAAGTTCTATCATTTCACGATAGAACAATACAATGTATTCATCGATATTTACTGACTGTCTTCTCGATAGAGTATTGTTAATATATCTCCGGTTACGACCCCTACGGCCATACTTTATTAAATAGATACGAGATGAAAAAAAACTGTTATCAGAATTCCGTAATTGATTATATTATTATTGACATGAATCGACCGCAGGCGCTTAATGACATGTTTCAATATTATATTCATTAACCATCATTCTACTGCCTCATTAGTCTAGTTGTCGTAAGCGCGATTGCTGAGCAGCTCGAGGATCGAGTAGTGTTATTGAGATTTTCTATTAAATTCCCAGTAGCATCTCGGCGTTTAAATTTGGGCCCACTCAATGCCAATCGGCACGCCTCTCTATAACACGGGACCTAAACATTCTAGCGAAGTGTGTGTAAGTTGATTGGCTTCCAAGTTTACCTTTTATGGGTGGATATCAATAATATATTAAATTGTTAAAATGTGCTTGGTATACTACTATATTGTGTACCTACCAATCTTTATTATTTAAATCAATTCATCATGTATCTTAAGTTCACTTCTTTACAATATTATAGCTGCCCCCGCGATATCATCCATCTTTTTTCCTTTTGGTAGTTCCTAGTCTCCAATTGGTAGTAGCATGAGGTTGTATAGCCTATATCCTTCCTCGTTAAATGGACTATCCAACACAAAGGGAAAAATAATTTTCAATATCGGTTCAGTAGATCCGGACACTTACAACCTCACAAACTTGACCTCTTTATAATATTAGTATAGATCACTCTCACTCTCTCACTCATAATGGCCCCAGTAATCGGCTCGTGTTTTTAATCCACGCGGGCCTTCTCGTAGGAAGTGAGTAGAGGCCTCGTCTTTTGAAGGGGTCCAATGAACACTGGACCGTAGCCTGTAACGGTCGTGGCGAATATCACGAATTCCATGGCCGTGACATATAGGGAAAGGGAAGGACAGTCCTGGTTTTAGTCTGTAGGAGTCCAATGTACCAGTGTTCATACAACACTGGCACCTCCCCAGGTGGCAGAAAATCCATGAACATTTTCCATGATTGAAAAAAGGCTCATAATCGATTCATTTAGTCGAATCATAATTATCGATTCATTATTTTGTTTACTTTGTCTAGTTAGTACACCTGTTCTAACACTGAACGGTAGTTTCCATGGTTCTTCCGCGAAGTTTTTCTCAGTCTATTCAATTAACTTTTTGTCCTTAAGTACGGTAATTGAAGTTCGGGTAGTGTAAGGCCATTAATTAGAAGAATCGATGGGAACTCTCGGATGGTTGGGTTCATCAAATTGTGTTAGTTCCGATGCTAGATTGGTTTAACAGCATTATAGCGAAGCTGAGTAATGGAGCGCGCATCGTGATCCAGTTTCCTCGGCTGTCTGACGTTAATGTCGTCGCTATGTCTGATACAAAGAGGGAATATGAATATTGAATAATATCATATTGCAAAGAAAATCTTAGGTTACTTACTTTTTGTTTTGCAGGGCTAAATGCATGCCGCGACATCATTATGTAGACATAATCAATATCAAACCGCATAATGTGTATTTTGTTTGATTGCTTGTTTCGTTTACAAATCATCCATTATGAGGTAGGTGGCTAATTACTTGATGTGAAACGTTGTGGTCACATTTCTTGTTTCATGGTATTTACACTGGCTCACTCGTGCCACGTCGGGAGACGTAAAATCAATAGGAATGAGGTGTAACAACGGTGAAGTAGCTGACCGATTAGAAGGCAATTATGGTTTTACTACGATCTTTTCAAAAACCTACAATAGGTGGCCTTACCTGCTGCCATCATCGTTTGCAACTGCATTATGTTTAACGCACTTGAACGAAATCATACTGGATTTGGTGTAGCTGTGGGAGATGTATTGAGAGAAAACCACGCCATCACGCATGTTTCGATCACATTAAAAGGAGTCTGAGTACTACATAACATACCATTACGCCTGTATTCCCTGTAAGGTCAGCAACGAAAGTCGCTGAACATGTTGCAATCTTCAATTCGATTTTTTAACATAAACCTGTGAAGGTTGTGCGAAATCATTGCATAGGTGACCATTAAATATTTACCTTACCTTCATAATAAAAAAAATATCTTTACAAGTTTTGGAGCTGTCATGTTATCAAAATTTAGGTGTCCTCAGCCACTTTCGTTGCTGACCGTACTAATGTATACCCACAGTTCGCCTGTATGTATAGGTCCCACGTAACCGAGCCTATTGGCAGTTGTAATATAGCCGCAAAATACATAATAATAATAATCATGCCTGTATGAAGGATAGGTAGCGATGTAAAGATGTACACCCATAGTTTGTCTGTATGATTTTAGGTTCTATTGGTGCATCCATACAGCAGTTACTTTTTATTGAGCAACGTTTCCAAGTGTTAGTGGGCAAAATCCGATAGAAAAAAGTTAATTGTTGTTAGTATATGTTGCCGTAAACGTTTAAGAATGCTACCTAATGTTATCGTGTTGCATTCTGTTGCTCCACAAAAAGTAACTGCGGTGTGGATGCACCATATGCAATTGGAGGCGAGCAAATCCAAACTCCGAGCTGTCAATTTTATGGGAGGCACTCAGCAGCCGCGCTAGCGACCAATAAATGACGATCATTAAGCAACATCTAAATTAAAATGATGCAGAGGTCAGCACATCAAGCTACCCCAATCCGTCAAATTTCTGTGATAGATTTTCAACTTTAAAACTAAGAAATATGTTTCATGTTCAATTGGGAAAATTTGATAGTTTTTGATAGCTTGACCTACTGGTGTCTGTACTTCACATTTTATTATGAATTCAATAAACATTCGATGGTAGTTCTTACCCTTTAGTTTAATCGATAACAAAAAAAGATTTATTGCAGACAAGTAGCTTTATTATTCACAAGTGAGTGCGTTGCCCGAACTACGGTGTGATCGAGATTATATTTTTATTGGATTAAAAATACACTTCGACCACACGCAAATGCGAGTGTTGATTCCAGGCTTCTTGCTAAATGTGACCGGTTCATTGATCTTCAAGCCGCCTCATTTAAATAAATATAAATAATATTTTTGGGACATCTTTACACAACACCATCTAGTCCCAAACTAAGCAGAGCTTGTACTATGGGTACTAGACAATGGATATAATACTTAAATACTTTTTTTTTGTAAATACATACTTATAATACATAAGAAACACCCAGACAAACACAAGTACTCGTGTTTAATCCACACAAATATTTGTGGCCTGTGGGAATCGAACCCACGACCCCATGATCAGCAGTCCGGCACTCGAACCGCTAGACCACAGAGGTCGTCATCTTTAGGTGTATTGACACCAGATACTTCACTAAAGGTCCAGGATTAGAAGCAGGATAGGCCTAATTACTTTATTACTGAACAAAACAGCTTACATCTAATAAATTTCATATTAATTATTGTTTGTTTGTAACACAATGTGATTTAATTGCAACGAATTATAGAAGGCACTCATTCTGAATATTTTATTTTTATTTAAAACCTGCTTTCAATTCAAGCCTTAAGCCGTCTGCGTTCGGTCGAAAGTGTGACGTACTTTGTGACGTCACGTGTCTAGCAAATTATCACCAGGTGATTTAAATCTTGGCTTAATACCAAATTTTATACTTATTACTTACTGCACGTCATTTCATCTAAGCTAATATCGTCGCCACGATTTTAAAAAATATAGGTAGCTAATACTGGTGTTTGACTTTCGTAAGATGTTGAGACAGTAGGAACCAAGGTATCTTGATTAAAATCAAACATGTTGCTGGTCACGTATCCGGCACACCTTGTATCGAATATGGATAATGCAATCCTCGCTACAGGCGGCCATGTTGCAGTCGCCATATTTGTGAATCATGCGCACACGCGGATCGCTGGACTCTTTATTATCTAAGGATGCAGTCTTGTCTTGAAGACAATGCGTTTCGTCGTTAAATATGAATAGCGTAATTAATGCATCCGTTTTAACTACATTGTTATGTGCGTGTTTATATTATCGTGTAACTTTATAACTTATCAACAAGACAAAACATTAAATGTTTTATATTAGTTGGCATTGCGTATATTGTGTTAAATGAGAAATGTCTTAATGATTGCTCAATTTGAAGTTTACTGGTGAGTTTTCGGGAGATTGCAAATTAAAAAAGTTGGTTCAAAGGCTGGATTGTCATCCACAGAGACAAAAGTGGGAGGCCTGTTGGTAAAGGTGTATTTATATATCCTTAATGAATTGGTATTTATATGTTTATATATTTTAGTTTGATATTTATATGTTATGTATAATATATGCACCGTCAACCCCATGTTTTATGTTCAATTCTGTTAGTCCATCATATGGTTGGCTGGAAGAAATCGCTGTTTGAAATGTTCTTTAATTTGATACATTGTCGACAATAAAGAGTAAGTATATTATTATAGGAAACACAAAAAAATATAGATATTCTACGACACTCCTAAGAAAAGCTTTTATACTGTAATGAGATTTAGTATCGTGTCATGTGAGCATTGCTGGGGATTCCTTGTGCTCCGATTTGATTAATGTCATGTACGCGGGGCACGCCTTGCGAATCATCAGCCTGTTGATGGAATAACTAAGTTGGGATATAGAATATAGTTGTGGCTCGCGGGTTTACCTGCATCACAAAAGGCTTTTTGAGACAAAAAGTAGCCTATGTCCTCCTCAAATTAATAATCTAATTCTGACCCAATTTCATCAAAATCGGATCAGCGGTTTAAGCCTGAAAGTGTAGCAGACAGACAGAGTTACTTCCTTTAGAATATTAGGGATATTAGGGACTAGGGATGTTTATAATAATAATAATAATAATAATTTTATTTCAGACAGTAAATCAGTCCATATTTTTCTAAAGATACCTACAATTAAATTAAAATTAAATAATATAAATAGTAAATAACGAAATTAAGTAGTAAATGAATTAAATCATGTCAGAATCATTTAATTCATTTACTACCTGCCCCAAGCTTGATATATGGGTGCATGTAAGGCCTGCCAGTGCTGCATGAACGGCCCGTCCAACCTGCTGGCAATAACTGAAAGGAGACCGTTGCCGCTGCCCCGCACTCTACTCGCTATCGAGGTGGCCCTCTTGCGCATACTGGCATAAAAACAGTCAATGCGGACGCTCGCGAACATTCCCGATGCGCTGCAGAAGCGAGGCATCCGGAGCAGCGCCCTCAGCGCGTTGTTATACTGAACGCGGAGAGCGCTGTAGGATCTCTGCAAATATGATACCCACAGACTACTCGTATAAAAAGATGTGCAGTAGGCTCGGAACAAGGTAATTTTCACATCCCTGGAGCTACGAGCAAACCTGCGGGCAATCATATTCGCCCTCACCGACAGCGCTCTCCTTTCTCGCTCAATATCAGCGTCGTCCTTCAGGTCGGACGTTATAATATGGCCCAGATACTTGAAAGTATGTACCCGCTCCAAGGGCACTCCATATAGCCTTACTGGTGGAACCTCCGCCGGACATTTACAACCCGCATTGAAAACTATAAGCTCACTCTTTTTGACGTTATATTTTAGGCCATGTGTATGAGCGTACGCTTCGCAAATGCTTATAAGCTCTCTGAGTCCCCCTATTGACGCGCTCAGCAGCACCATATCATCAGCGTAGCTGATGTTGTTAAAGCACACATCATCAACATGACATCCAACATGGCGGCTGCTGAGCTCGGCAACAAGTCCATCGATATACAGGTTGAAGAGCGTTGGAGAGCTCACACCTATATTTGCGAATACAGATTGATATCTTTTGTCATTCTCAAGGCACCAATAGCGAAATGAAACCAATTTTTCTTTTCGTCCTAACCTCTGTATACTGCATCATACTTATTACTTGAAACACGAAACAATTTGTAGATTTAAGCAAAACCAATCAACAAGTCGGTAAACAGGTTTACAAGCAAATTCATTACAATAACTTACATAGATGTATGACATCTAACGACTCGGTTTCTCCTACCGCCTCATGGCCGGTAATAGGTATTATTACTGATTTACTTGAAACATTGAGCTGGGCTAGGATTGACTTTCGTATTTTCAATGTCTCTTCCAGGTTTTAATGAATGGGTTGGTTTCGGATCATGCGATCTACTGACCACTATGATTGATTTGGTAAATGGCGTCGCCCATAGCGTATTGCTTTAATGGAATCTTGAAACTGATCAATAATTAAGGTTTTATTGTTTTTTTTAGACTATAAATTGAATTGTCTGCTATGATTTTTATTTTAAAAAACACCACTCGAATTGATAAAACAGACAGAGGACGCTGTGACTGAAGCAGTATCATGACATCCTTAAGGTTAAGTTAGAGGTCGAGTTTCGATAAGCAATAAATATTTCATTAAATAATTTCCTTATTCAGCTACAAGGACCGCAGAAGAGGTTATCTAAAGTAGGTATTGTCTAACCAGTTTTCAAATTGATGCTATTAGAACGTTGAAGCACCAATGTAATGAGTAATTTCGTCTTTCGATAAAAGTCCTTGTGTTTTAGGCGGCAGGCGAAAATGTAACGGTTTAATTTTATCAAATAAGCGTAAAGTAGAACTGTGTTAATAATTGTTTACAATAAGTGTATACAATATGTACCCACTTTCGGTCCTTATTTAACTTGCAACATTTTTAAATGTGCTTACATTATACCCACTTATACGTGTAGGTATAGAATGGAAACCACCTATTTTAATGGCCGTTCAATTTCCTGGTGGTTTTTCGTCGATAACTGCATGGAAGCTGCGGCAGTCGGTCGATACTCGATAATGTCGCAATAAACTGGCTCGAGCCCAGTTTTAAGCTTTATCTTATACAGGTCAATGGTTTCAGTGTATCCGATCGAGTTGAATGACACGAATGATCTAAATCAGCTGGCCGAAATGTTCGGATACGAACGATAACACAAACATTACCAGAATGTGGGAGCTCATATTTTATTTACGAAATGTAAGTAAATATGTACATTATAGTATATCATATACATCGTTTGACCTATTTTTACTTCTAGAAATCGGTAGATAGATGAATACATCCGGGCATTACGTGCTAATGATTCACGATGTGATTCACCGTTCGCTCTGTGGTGAATTTTAAGTCAATGTCTCATTATTTTTTTCTTATTTCTTTCTTTTAATTTCAATAATAAATTGTTATGGCAGTTACATTAAGAGACATTCAAACAACAAACGAGTTTTCGATAAAAATTTCATTGTGCCGAGAAATAACTACAATAAACAGCTCTCTCGATCCGACGGCGATGTAGCAAATACCATTAAATTTTTTGCTCTTATTGTGTACAATTGTTCATACTATTCTAGAAGTAGATAAGTATTTATTTTGTTACATATTTTCTTAGTGGCAGTGGCAGTGTTAAATTCGATCATTATAGAAGCTATCACCGCTAATTCAATAATTACTAGGTATTTATACTATTGATGTCACGCAGAAAAAAAAACAAAAGATTGTTTGAAAATCGAACGAGTCGTTTAAAAACAACGTTTAACAATAGGAAGCGTTGGCAAGTTCCGTTTGGTCGCGCATGGCATAAGATTAAGAAACCGTTTTCGAATGAACTTCCTGTGATGAGGACTATAAATAAACTTATATGGCGGTACGGAAGCACCATGACCTCGGTGACGATACCTAAATGGAATAGTGAGTAGCTTTGCCCGCTATTTGATGTATTTTCACTAGTTCCAAGGAAGCCTTCTGATATACGGCTATAACTATGGAAGTGGGTTATTTAAATATGTTTCAGTCGAAAATTTCATGAAAACTCGCGTAGATTTCAAAAGGATCGTTAATGGTAATATATTCTAGGTAAGTTCCACCTTATAAGGTGAAGCAGTTTCCCCTAAAGACTTTGCTAGCTAAGCTAAGAACACTGCTTGACCACAGCGTATACATTACTTGTCACTTTAACTTATTTGACGCAGCCGTGGGGCACGCAATTTTTTTTTTGGTTATGTTTCATAATGTCTGCATTGTCCATTCATGACTGTGTCAATAAATATTTTTCTTTCTTTCTTTCTAACTTCATAAATAACATCATACTTCGCTCAATAAATGTATCAGGTACATACAGCTACTTCAAATATGACGAAATTAGAACATTTCAGATATAGGTCACTGCACAGCCATGTAGCCACCGCATGGGTGCGTTTTGCAAGGTTCGATTCAAAAGTCCAAATGAACCATTTGGCATGACATACGGCAAACGTCTGCCAACAGACACGCTAGAGAGCTTTCAATCTACATTTTAATTTGCTTTGATTGTTGCATTCGTGTTGCTTCGTCCATCTATGAAGTTGCTGATTGCATTTAGACACTTTTAGACGTCGAAATATTTTGACGTGTTGCGTTTGGATAAACGAATCTGTTATATTATGGCGAACGGGAGAAAACGTTTTGCAAATGAAAGATAAAATTTTGTGCCTTGTCGGAACATGGATGCATCCAAACGCATTCTGCAGTAAACAAAGCCCTATTTGCGTTTAAATTGTACTTATGCTAGTTCATAATGAGTAAAGCCCTCATATTCACACTGGTAGATATAACAGCACGCCCTTGTTTTGTGCTAAGTATAACCGTCTAACACTGCGATAATGTAATTTTAGGAATGCTAATTACTAGGTACGTTCATACTTCTAAACTTCCACTATGCAACTGTTTGGTACGATTAAAATACTGTTTAATAACGTGAAAGGAAATTTGGACATCGGACACAAATGTATTAACATAAATAATGGATTTTGCAAATGTATTATTCAATCTAATACTGGGAAGGACCGCTATTGTGGAGGAACCCCCTTTCATAAGATTATTTTTATTGTATTGAATAAAAACGAGGTTTGCTGAGTACTCTACAATCTTGTTATATTTTAGGTTATTACAATTCTTATAATGATAAGTACTTTTGTAAGGCTAGTCTCCCTTGATGTATTTTTGCTATAATCGGGGGATGAGAGAGATATGCAGCTTCTTATTGTGTTTCTTCTGTTAGTAACACTTGTTGCTATAGCAACTCATTCCAAGCGTTTAAACAAACTGTGCACCCTTCACCTATTAGTAATAAATAGCAAGTATACTTATAACAAAAAAATCAGACTGAAAGTCGAATTTAACGAGTCATGCAAGGTTTTCAGTTCAACTTCAAGTTCAGCGTTGTAAAGGAGTATTTAATTGAAATTTAGTACTTGGACTCCGCGAGTGACGATAGAAATAATTGCTCGGCGCACCCTTGGCCGATGGTCTAATTCTTACAGGACACCCGAGCCCATCAGTGGGATTTAATGTTGATGACCATTAACTTCGATACCCACTGAACATGCTGAGTGACTTATCTTTTTTCCATGGGCGTCGCTATGTCGCTCAGACACTATAGAACAAGACTGAACTGCATGTTTGAGGTGCTTACATACCTCCTTTAGATCCAAGAACCGTTACAAAATGTATAGAAAAAAGAAACATCTGTAAAAATGAAAGCGTATAACCATTTTATCACAAACAGATGAAACATAATTTGGAGCACAGCATGTGGTATTTTTTTTCAGCTCGTCGCATGGATGTTGTTATACTTAAATGGGATAGTGCATCACTAGTTCACTACCCATTTTAATACAGAACATAGTAACTGTATGTATATATATATGTGTGTCTGTAAAATTTGGATCAAGAATTCAACCTGCTTTTGAATTCTTGATCCAAATTTTACAGACACTTAATTTTAAATTAGACAACTTTGCTAAATAAATAAATTACTAAAGTGAAAAAGTAAATAGCATAGAAGTAAAGTTTGGCTTATTTAAATAAATAAACAATTTGTATTCTACTAAAATTTGGCTTACCCTATCTCTGAAAATTATTCAGCAGCTTTATCCATTCTACTTATAAATAGACAAATCCAGGTTCTCATTATCTCTATCAAATAATAACCATATAAATTAACGAACTACCAGGCCATTAGTCAGTAGGTCAATACCTGCCTGACGTGATGACTCGTGTATAATGCTGTCTAGTTATTTGACCGCGACGCTAAGAGGCGCCAGCTACGATGTTGGCACGTCATTATCGGTCAAAGCGCCAAATGATGCCTGACATTTGATGTTAGAATCTCAGATTACTCTACAAGGAAACATGATTATGACACCACTAGCTGTTTCACGTTGTTTTACTCTTTTTCTCAAAGAATATTTTGAGACAAGGTAGCCTATTTCCTTCTTAAATATCCAATTTGGCAAGGACATCCTTGCCAAAATATTTATTAAGATTGGTTCAGCGGTTTAGTAGTGAAAACGTAATAGACACAGAGTTATTTTCGCATTTATAATTTTAATATAATGGCACTTCATTACAATATTAATAAACTGTTCGCTTTGTTTACTTATCTACACCTTGCTGTCTTTTCGAGGTGAAATAGATCAAGGGTCTTGCGCCATTGGGATCAAATTTACAATTTAATTGACATCGAGGTTGTCTTGACTCGCTAATAAACTGGCTGGAGGCTATTCAGAGTATCTTCTACCCTCGCAAGGATATCAGTATTCGATGGTAATTTTTACCCACTGCTTCCTGCAACGCATCCTGCATTATTTATAAAGTAAATCAATAAATAATTCACTTTTCAACTACGACAGATATTTGAATATATCTTCAGTATCTAGCAAGCGTTCTGGTTTGTATTAGCAAAGATTAAAGGATAGACATGATGATAGCTAGAATGAATGTGCAGATTACATAATGGTAGGTACACTGCATTCGCTCATAGACTATTAACTGGCTTGTTATTTCTATTTGCTTTGTATTTTGCGCTCGTTCTGGCTGAGGGGTAAGCAGTACACGTAGGTCTTTAATATTCCTAGCGTCCCTTGGCCTGCTTCGTTATAAAAGATTTGGTTGATTGGCCGTGTCGAACGAAGTATCGACCATAATGTTTTTGGGGTTCGGCTGTTGGCTAATTAACTACGCTGATCACTTGATCTGCAACGCTAGATCCATTCTTAGCATATTAGATACACCTCCGTGTCTCTGAAGTCACCAACACCTGTGTGTCAAAGTCAATGATAAAGCAATGGCAATGCGATAGATAATCAGATTTTTCGGATAAGCACAAAGCAATATCTTCATTCTTATTCCTGGAGTTTTCAAATACTAACTGCCATTTTAGAATATTTGCTGAACTAGTTTAACCCTCTTTGTAAACTATATTTATAATGCCTTTGACTTTTATACATTTTTACGAAATCCAATTGTGAGATAGCTTGGCCTAAATAACACACTATCTTTACAGGATAACCCCAATACAATAGTGGTTTGCAAACACACCAAATAAATTGAAAAATCAACTTACGGCTATATATTGTGTTAGTGTGCGTGTAATATATGCTATTTCTAAATAAACGTGAATGCCATAGCATTCCCAATGTTTGCTACAGAAACCTAACCTTGGGATAAGACTTGGACAGAATTTTAAGCGGATATGAATTGAGTAGGTGTGTCTCATAATAATAATGTATTCCTTATTGGTAATAAGTTTTGAGTTTTGATATCGTAAATAGTTTAATCAATTATTATAATACTGTCATTAACACAGCGGGTAAATAGCTATTGTTTCTTATCAACTTTAGACAGCCCGCGCGATCACGTATCTATCTACCCTCGTCGTACTGATGTAAAATCTAAGTTGTTTGTTATGTTTTATAAAAGTTGATGATACTGATGCACGGTAAAACTCGAATGAGTTTATGTTTTAGAATATTTATGTAAAGTAATAAGTAAAACAAATAAATAAATTTAAAAAAAAACCATCTACCAATTGACGACATGTTTGAGCGATCGGCTACTATGCCACTGGTTGTGGGGTCGATTCCCGGTAGTTTCAGATTTGGGTATTTTTGTATGTGATAGTGGCAGGTAGTGTTTGTAAACGCAACAACGATAGGTACAAGAGAAAATCCTTGTGTGAAGCAACGTTTTTTATTTAAAAAAAAGTGGAAGCTCTTGTTTATGTCAAACGGTATTTTCTATTAATCGTGATCTAAGTAACAGTGATTCTCTTAGTATATCGCCCACTAATTGCGTAATTTGTGAACGTTTTGGCCATGGCTCACTGACCATGGCAACGTAAGACTGTACCTATAAGTAATGTTAACATAATTAAAGGTACCTCCTACCTACACATGGCGACACTACAAGAATAAACAATAAAACTATTTTTAGTACAAACAAATATTATAAACAACAACAAATAGACGCCAATGTTATCCCTCTACCAAAAAAACGTAATCCTGTATCGTTTTCCGAATATCGCCCCATATCCATTTTACCCTTCCTATCTAAAGTTCTGGAACGACTGATTTACGATTAATTGAGTACCTTCCTCTCTAAAAACAATCTTCTCAATTCCTTCCAATCAGGCTTTCGTCCAGGACATACTCGTAGTACAACCACAGCTCTTGTGCATATTACGGATGATATCAGGTCAGGCATGGAAATCGGTAATCTTACGGTAATGGCGTTACTGGATTTTAGTAATGCTTTCAATGCCGTTGATTTCGATATTTTGCTTGGCATACTACGCTCTCTTAACATATCTCCATCGGTGATTGACTGGTTTCATAATTACCTGTTCGGTCGTCGGCAACGTATCTGCGTCGAAGATAATTCGTCTTCTTGGTGCAGTACCTTAGCCAGGTGTACCACAGGGCGCCGTTTTATCTCCTCTACTCTTCGCAGTTTTTATAAACTCTATCTCTCTACGACTACTTTCTTCCTACCATCTTTATGCAGATGATTTGCAGATTTACTGTCGAGCTCTTCTCGGCAATTTGTCGCACGCGGTCCACACTATAAATCAAGATCTGGCTTGTATCTGTAACTGGAGTAAGAGATATGGACTTACGGTCAACCCCACGAAGACGCAGGTTATTGTCGTTGGTAGCTCCAAATCCATCTCCAGGATTGATTGGTCGACTCTTCCCCAAGTTTCTTTTGATAATATTGATATATCTTTTAGTGATATAGTTAAGAAATTGGGGGTATTTATTGATCGAAATCTTTCCTGGACGGCTCAATTAAAGGAAGTGAGTCGCAAACTGTTTGCCTCTGCAGCGGGTCTGAGAAGACTACGCAACTTCCTGCCAACTGCGACCAAAGTTGCGCTTGCTCAATCACTTCTTCTTCCCATCCTTGATTATGCTGATGTCAGCTATCTTGATCTTACAGAGGAACAACTTGACAAACTTGAGCGCCTTCAAAACTTTTGTATAAGGTTCATATTTGGTTTACGCAAATATGACCATGTTTCTGAATTTCGTGTTAAGCTCAAGTGGTTACAAATCCGACTTCGCCGGAATGCTCATATTCTTTCACTGCTTTATAATGTGCTTTTCCTTCCCTCTACCCCTTATTACCTTAAAAAACGTTTTGAATTTTTAGGCGACACACATTATTCCTGAGGTCATCGGACAACTTGAAACTTAAAATGCCAATGCATTCCACAATTTTTTTTGATAAATCCTTTTCAGTTCAGGCTGCTCGGTTGTGGAATGCATTGCCTGTACCGATCAGGCGTGCCCAATCACTCCCTGTGTTTAAAAGGTTAGTGAAGGAACATTACTTATCGCTGTAATCCTAACAAAATTACTTACCTCACCGTCGTTATTATTATTATTATCTTGTTGCATATTATAGTATATATATATAGTATATAGTACGATATTGTGTATTAGTATATAATATATTATGGATTTAGTATATAATTATATATGTGTATATATATTTATTGAGTTATTATGTATCTATGTAGGGATATGTGCACCGTGGTCAACCCCCAGTTTTAAGTTCAGTTCAACTGTGTCCATCCTAAGGTTGCCTGGAAGAAATTGCAGTTAGCGATAAGGCCACCCATTGTAGGTTTTTTTTTACATTAAATACTTAATTATATGTATCATTATGGTGTACAATAAAGAATATATAAATAAATATATTTATTTACATAAGACGTGCTCTACATAGTGATAGGTATAACATGACAAGCTAGACAAATGTCACCTAATTTTTTCTACACAGTGTAGTCTATTCCTTGCTACTTTGATCGATCTATATGTCCGTAGTCTAAGACAGTTTATCATGCAAGTCTATGCACATGTCATGTCAATGCGTTCTATCACGTGATACGTCATGATCTCGTTAATCGTTAGGCAACTGACAGACGCTGTACAGCCGGTTAAGTCAAGAAAGCCATTTGACGGACGCTATTTGACTACGAGTGCGTTTCTGTTTATGTTCTCAAATCAGCAACCATAACACGTTTTGTGTGTACTTGATGACATAATGTAGGCCTTAATGTGCCCTTTGATGGTCAGTTTGTAACACGAAACTCCTTCCTAACACTATTTGAGAGGTGCCGCTACTAGGAACTTAAGACAGTTGGTCAGTTCGACCGCGCTCGGTGAGTTCCGTGCGCGCCACGAGAGTTTTATTGAAGAAGGAACTATTGTGGTAGCAATATATTGTGTGTACACAATAAACTCCTTTATTGACGAACTCCCACTACACGTTCATATTAAAGTTAAATTATTAACACGTTTTGATTTCTGACATTTACGCGAATATAAAACAAGTGAAATAAAACTACTTTTTACGGATTTTATCGCGTTATATTGATATATTATTTATCCCGACGTTTCGGACCCTTTACGATAAAACGTAACGTGTAACGCGATAAAATCCGTAAAAAGTAGTTTTATTTCAATTAATAACACGTTTTCTTAAGTTTGTCTAGTTAATCTATTAATGAGGTTGGAATAATTTGTAATTTAATCTTACGAGTATATTCTGATGGTACAGAATCTAAATTTAGTCGAAAGTCTTCTGGTGATCAATCACGTTACTTATATTTAAGCGTTTATGCTTTTAGATTTAAATAAAATATCCTGTCATAATAATACACCTAATCTTATCACATATCGATGGTAAATAGTAGGATATAACCTTCGGATATATCTAACACAACATTTAGGACAAGAATGTTTGTTAACGGATCCCTAAAGTGAACTGATTGTTTGCTCAACTGTGCAAATATGGACACAGACAAAATGTAGCATTCAATCGGATAAATAAATAATATAAATATACGGACCTACCTAAATTATTTGTATCTTCAGTTGTTAGGTTTGATTTAATTTAGAAAAAGGCTCCTTATACGATAAAAAGTCCTCAATGACCAAAATTTCCAAAAAAAATAACATTTGAAGATTTGAACATTTATACTTAAACTAGCTGACCCCGCAAACGTTTTTTTGCCATAAAAAAAAAAATTTAGGGGTATGAAAAATAGATGTTGGCCTATTCTCAGACCTCCCCGATAAGCACAAAAAATTTCATCAAAATCGGTAAAGCCGTTTCGGAGGAGTATGACAACGAAAACTGTGACACGAGAGTTTTATATATTAGATTTAGAACTTGCAATTCAATTTTAAAGTGTTCCACGTGTTAGCTGCAAAAAGGCCACCTACCGCGTTTAAAAATAAATAAAAAACAAAATTAATGCCCTACTCGACGTCAATAATACATGTAATATTCTCCAATAAAGTGCATGTACAAGTGCCAGTTCATAACCTAATGGGTGCCACTCGAACCGAAATCCTTGAATTATCAGCGTTGCTAAGTATTATGTACATATACGCCAGTTACATAGTAACATGACGTATGATGCAATTCAACTGCGTTAGTTTATTTTAGGACGATCTTATCTCCTACTTCATGCCCTATTTTAGACTTTAAACTGTTTATGTTAGGTTTAAATTTGTTTGTAGGCCAATGTTCTACATTAAAAGCTGCGAGTGCATTGCAGATTACAGATAGCTAGGTGGGACTTGATATTAGGTTTTTGTGGCTGTTTGGAAACCATTAAACTGTTCTAGATACTTACAGTAGGTATTTGCTTCGAATTTTACGGAATTCAGGTCGAAAGATAAAATTAACAAAAACGTGCTTGTATATTTTACAAATAGCTTAGGTACACATTTTTCGATGTCGACAATAAATTAATTATACTGAACTGTATTGATAAATCTTTCGCAAAATAACGTCGAAAATTATTGACTTACAGCCAAAGATTATCGGTACGAAATCGATAACAATATTAGTGCATTGCGTAGCTGATATGTATTGAGTATGCGAAGTAGGTAGGTATGTGCTAAATAATGATACAATAAGCTGCAATGTTCAATCCAAAATTGCGAAGTTATATTTTTAATAATGTTACTTTATTTATTTATTCATTTAATCTTACAAGCTAACAGATGTCACACACATCCAAAACACTTGCAAGATTAGTTCCACTTGAATTATAACTAAATACGTATAATATTACACCTGCACATTGAATTTTAAAATTTATTTTTATGAAATAGTAATACCATAATGTCAGTCTATAAAATATTAACAACAATAAAGATTAATGTCAAGAATAAAATATCATTTTTAAAATTAAATAAAATTTTCGTAATGTCAATAATATTAATAGTATCTATGTCAGTTTGCTATTTACTATTCAAGTGTACAATATAATATGATAACTAAAATTACACGAAATAATAACAACGTGTGGCGTGCTTGGAGCTTTGATTAGTATCTCGTATATCTATTGCATTCTGTAATTGGTTAATATAATAATTAGAAACAATTATGGACCACGTTAGGCACAGCTAAATTGTAAATAAGTAGGAGAGAGGAGGAACTCTAATAATATCTTAGTACTGAATGTTCAAATTCATAATCATCATCAGCCTATATTCGTCCTCTGCTGGACATAGCCCTCTCCTAGTGCACGCTACAGAGCCCGATCTTCGGCTTCCAGTCACTGCCAGCTGCCTTCCGCAAGTCATCACTTCACAAGTCGCCACCACACTCCGCTTACCTAGACCCGGTATAATAATATGCAGTAAATAAATATAAATTAGTCATAGTTGCCATTATTGCAAATGGCTTTTTTATAAATAATTCGCTAGACATCTTATAGCATGATAATATTACCAGCATAAGTTGACCTCGTATTGTACAGGGTTTTCGTACAATGACAGGTCATAGGTAGGTACTGGAAATGTATAGTATGATGTGCATTCGTGGGTGTATGTGAATCACATTATGATTCATCAAAAAACGCCAGTTTAGCCCCACAGTTATCTATAAGCTTGAAAATAGCACCAACCTACTTGATTTATATGGAATCTATTTTTTTTCAACATTATCATGAAGTTGGTATTATCTCGCAATAAAACTACTTTTTACTGATTTTATCGCGTTATATTGATATTATTAATTCCTGACTGTGTCCACCTGTGACCATGGGCGCTTTAAACGCCGAAGCGTCGGGATTAATAATATCAATAGGTACAAGTTTTAAAATCCGTAAATGTTGTTTTATTTTAATGTCTAATATTCGCGTAAGTGTTGGTAATATATCTTTCATGAAGTTGAACGTACCTAGCTGTTTTGCAAAGTCACAATAGTTAGACTTTTCCGCATTGGCGGTAAAATCAATTCTGTTGGCATCGACGCGGCGTTAAAAGCAATGCAGACTTTGAGAACATGAACAAGTTCGTTAGCTCAATTAGATTTTAATACTCTTGTTAAAATAATACAAATAACTGAATCTAGAGTTTACTCTTTTATAAGCAGTGGTACGGTTTTGGAAAAAACCAGATCACAGAAAAAACAACAAATTATCGAACATTGATCGATCGATCTGCGCAAACTCAATTATACCGCTGTCTTTACGTCACGCCCATTGTTCTTTTTTGTTTGATAGTAAAATATCTATTTAATGTCTGACAACAGTTACCGCTTTCTAGAATAGGTGTGTCACAATTTATTTGTTGGCAACTCCTCTCTTAACGTTGGCAACTCTCATGTTTACTAATAATAATTAATACTACTTAATACTGTTTATACTAAAAAGCATTCAATGTACTATTTATTGTAGTGCGTTCGGGGAAGCAAAAATAGACTTTATAAACATCCACGCACTGAAATAAATCCTATGACAGAAGGGCTAAAAACGGTCCATACATTTGAAGTATAAGCTGATTTCCTGATCTCGCATTGTATAGCATTTTCGTACACTAAGAGCTCAGCTTATACTGGAACTGTATGGCACTGTATTCGTGTGTCTATTTATGCACCCCAGGTATTTTGTTTGTATGTGATTGACCTAGATCTTATCTGATGGAAAGCAAAAGCGGTCTGAGATCCTAAACGCCTAATTCAAGTAAGTACATAAATACCTATTCTTTCGGAGTCGTGACTCAGGTGTAGCTAGCTAGATCGTTTTACTGAGATGTTAATTACTTACACAGTTACACGAAATATTTAGAAAAAAATAAAAGAAAATACATAATTATGTGGACTTAGCAATTTCTAGCTAAGTCCACGTAATTATGTATTTTCTTTCATGAAAGTTAGAAGGGGCCGAAAACAACCATAACCAAATTGCGGATGTTCTCAAAAAAATCCTGGTTTACAAATCACCCTAAACCGATGATCATTCATGACGACATTACAATAAAAGAAAAAAAAAAAATTATTATGCAGATTAATTATCGTTTTATTTTTAAACAATATACTAGGTTTTGAAGTCATAACTTACGTAGATTCGAAGAAACACGTCAGTACTAATAATATTTTCAGATTTTAATGTTGATAGGATTGCATTGATATAAATAAATTATCGATACGAGATGTTGCTATGTAGATAGAGACCTTTGTCATGTTTGTGTCGTTTCAAGAAACCACAAAGAACTTAATGGGTATCATAATAATTTCTCTATATTATTCTGACAATGTCGTATTTTCTTCAATTAACTCTCATGCAATTTCCTCTCGTTTGCTATTATAATATAAATAGACCAGATAAAGAACAAGAATGACTGCTGACTTTTAAGTATCTAGTTGAGGAACTAAAATCGGAATATATATAAATTGACTAGTAATTAATCTAAGGCACGCACCTCTGACTTTTCGAAATCATGTGCGTATTTTAATATTAATTATAATACTCGCTTAAACGGTGAAGGAAAACCTCGTGAGGAAACCTGCAGGCCTTATGTTATTTTCTCGACGGTGTATGAAGGCCAGCGTGGTGGACTAATGCTGAATCCATCTCTTACTCTTTCACGCTTAAACTTCTGAAATAATTTTGATGAAACTTTACAGTATTATAATTTATACATCAGAATAATATTATAGGCTATAATTTATAATGATTTTAAGTTAATTAGCCAAATTACAACGATAGGCCTCTTACAGGTAGATACAAAACGGTAACCAATAAATACGTATTGTTTATTACCCGACACATATGATGTGGTATTTTATAAATACAAATATAAAACAGCCGAAGTGTCGGGTGGAAATGTATTCATACGATACTTTTCACGAGGTTTTTGACCCTCCATATTGTAAGTATTATACGAGTTCTTTGATTTTCTTTACCGCGGTGGCGTAATGAATGATAGACATATTCGTGACATTGCTATATTATGTATCAGTTATCAACGTTACGTGATTAAACGCGGGTCGTGTTACGTTACTTCCTAGTGTTTCGCTGTAATATTACGTAACAAACAACTGGTAGGGTTGTTACAATTTCTCAACTAGTTGTTAATTGAGCGGTTAAATGTCGAACTGAAATTTATGCGATTATGCTAAGAACGACGTAGAATTAACTTTTAAATAAGACAATTTATTTCTTGATTTGCGACGGCGTGTGAAGTCTGCCATTAGGCCAGCGTAGTGGACTATAGCCTAATCCCTATCCCATTTTAAGAAGACCCATAACCAGCTGTGGGACAGCATATGGGTTGAGGATGTTATAGATGATTTCTTGATTGTAGTCCTTAACTTTATGTGTAGAATGTGAATGTTTAAATCTTCCCAAATCCTGTCATTAAACCCGAAATAATATGAATACAATGCAATGCGACGACCGGAAAAACAAAGAAAACTATACACCTTTAGGTATAATTTGCACATAATTTTATTCAGATCCTTCAGACTTTAACACACAGCCCTACACACTTAAACAGAGGTTGCGGTTATTGTACGTGATTCCGTCCACCTTTGTAGTGTCGACCTCAGGCGACCTCGCGTACTCTATTAGTTTCTGAACTTGACAGGGAATGACTTCGACTCATGAAGGCTTATCAACCTCCACTAGGGTCGAATAGACAAAGACTTAACCTTTCTAGTCATCCGGGATGAAAAACTAGGCACACGTGTAAATACATGCGTTCTTTGCACATAAAATGTTACCTACGGAGTGATGAAGTATGTAAGTATCCAATCAAATGATGGATTCCCACTTTTATGGACCTCGTGTGTAAGAATGCAATGGAACATTAAAGATTCTTTGTGTTTAAAGACCATTACTTTAAATACCTACATTTAATTATTTAAATACTACATTCCAAGGTTTTTTCTATGTTTGTTCTAGATCAGACAGCAATTTAGAAAAAAAATACTGGATTCTTTTCGCACCTTAGCGTTTAGAATGTTAACACCTGTTAGGCTTACTAATAGCAAGAACTGGATTTCGGTCTAGTTTCTTTACTGTCGGCAATAACTCAATGTATTTTATTGGTAACAAACACGCTCTCATGCTTTGGTATTTTCGTGGCTAGAAACTAAACAAGTTTTTAAAAAGGATGCTTGACTATGCGACAAGCATTTCCTACAACTGTTGTACATAATTTCCTTCCTTACCGGTGGAAACAACGTTATTTTAACTAATGGTACAGTTCTGATGTAACTTCATTAACATGGCTTTCTAGTTTAATTAGAATGTAAGTTTTTTATCTACGTTGTTTTTGTTTTGTTTTGTTTTCTGCTAGAGGAATATCCTCTAGGGAAACCATGGCAACTAATTGGAACATATCCAACTAGAAATAAGGCTTGCTCGGTTCACTAATGACTTCTTGAAAAGAAGTAGATATTTATTTCCTTCTACTTGAGTTTCAAAGTCTCTTTGAAGAGAACATAAGTTAAGATTACAGTTTCATTTCTTGAGCGCATGTTTTCTTAATTAACACAACTTTCGTTCCCGTAAAGACTTACGGCATAAGTTAACTTTAAAATGTATTCACACCTCTTTCACTTTAACTTTACTGCTTCCGAGGCACGCACGACCTTTAATATATTTTTAATTAATGTCGCTTCCAGTGAAAGTGAGCACCTTAAATTCGGTCAAGGTGTTATGGGCTTTATGGGTTCGCGTGATTTTCATCCTTCTTCAATGGTCAACTGTAATGGTGTGCTGCCCAAGGGCGCATTGTAATGCAGATAATGTATCATACGTATTCGTTAGCACGCATACAGAAAACTTTTTTATTACATTTTCACGACTCAACAATTTAATAAGTAACATTTTTAAACGAATGTTTGTTATCGTGAGTATAATTAAACGCAGCACGAAACACGAACAAATTATACCTATTGAAACACTCAACTTTAGTACTTATTTTATGGTTATTAGTGATTATTTTCCTACGATGTTTCTTTTTTCACACTAGAGATTGTGTCTAAAAAGTATACATCCGTTGATGCACTTTGTTTTATAAAAAAACGTTTCTACACTTTGAACATCTGTTACTAAATTTTACAGTTTACAAAATGTATAAAATTAGTAAAATATTAGCATATTTCTTAATTTAAGAAATATATCAGTGGCTCTGACTCAACTACTACTCGTAAACATAATCTGCAATTTAAATCTGGCAAAGGTCTTTAAGGTGATGGGATGACGTTCATAAATATAATTAAATGTTTTGGTAACATTGGTACTTGGTACATTAGTATTGTGAATCATTTAAGTTTTATTTAGAAAATGGCATATATACCTTTTCTTTATTTTCCCGATACCATAGCACTACCGGCACACGTATACTGAGCGCTCTGGGCGAAAGGGTAGGATTGGTTTTGTGCATGACGACTAAATAATTGAGAACTCGGGAAGATGTCACGAAAAACAGAACCAATCATGAATAGCTGTCATAACGCGTCGAGTGATGATCCAAACCCATAACCGAAATATCGCCCCGCCGTCGTTCCACACGTCATACCGCCAAACAGACCCTAATTCACTACACTCAAGATCCGTAGCGTACAGTACCTACAGAAGACATGCCACAAAGGACAAAATCAATGCATTACTGTCGAGCAAAAAGGAAAAAAAAGCAGTGATAGCCTAGTGGTATGACCATTGGACTGCCAAGTCGAAGGTCTCGAGTTCGAAACTAAGGCACGCATCTCTGCCTTTTCGAATTCATGTGCGTATTAATAATTAATTATCACTCGCTTAAACGGTGAAGGAAAACATCGTGAGGAAACCTTCATACCTTAGAGATTTTTCTCGACGGTTCGTGAAGTCTGCCAACCCGCACTAGGCCAGCGTGGTGGATTATAGCCTAATCCCTCTCGATATGAGAGGAGACCCGTTCCCAGCAGTGGGACAGTATATGGGTTGATGATGAAAAAGGAAAGCGTCAGGGTGCCGGCGGGGAAAGCCGCTGGGTACAGCTAGTACAATATAAATCTTAGACAACTTAGTACCACTTGTGCTACTGTTTTATGACCACTACACTAATGAGGCAATCAGGTATATTTCTCTAATATAATGATAATGAATGCAGTAGGTACTTATATACTTCTTTTATAAATTATTTAATGAAAGGTGTTATTAATTTTGTGTGAATTTTTATTTCAAAGCATAAAGAAAATCAATAGTTTTGATAAGAAGTCTCCCATTACCACGGTAGTTACATCACATTGTGGCTGATCGCCGATCATTGCGTAATTTGCGTCAATTGCAATCAACAAGTTGCAATTATATGCACGTAGGTACAGATTCTTATTGAAAACGTGTATTTCTTTAATAGAGAATTGTTCTATTGACGTTTTTTCTTATTCTGAAGAGAGTAATCAGGGCTTCCTTGGATCTAATCTTATCAGAATGTAACTTGAATAGTTTCAATTAATAATAATAAATGGTGTACTGCCTCATCGAATCGATGATTGCAAGCGCGTCCGCTTAGAAAATTTTCTTTTATTCTTTCTTAGCGTTGGGTCCTAAGTTCGATTCTGTGGTTGCGCAGTGTTATTGTGTTTTGCTGTGAAATTCTCAGATTTAGTAATCAGTTAATCCCAAAATATGCCTAAAACCATTCTGGCGAACTGTCGCACATTGGTTTTGATTCAGAAAATTCAATTTACACGTTGACGAGTCTTTGTGATCCCCTGAGGTAAAATCCGAGATGAGATTAAAGTAAGTACGACTAAATGACAACAAAAAAGGTATTTTCCATCAGTCTGGACATTCAACTTTGCTATAATATAATACGCTGAATCTTATTCAGTTTTACGGTCGTTATTTTGATAAAAGGTTCGCGCAAGCTTGATGCTAACATAAAAGACGCGTAGGACATGTTACCATGGCTATGAGAGGCTCAAACGTTTTCTGAGTATTACCACAAATTATACATGTAATGTGGGCCTCTGTTTAGTGTAGCAGTGGCTCTTAGGTTAAGTGCGAATGCTGCGATAGAGGTCCTGGCTCTCTCTAGGCTAACCAAACAGTTGAAAGTAAGTTAATACATGTGGTCGCATTCTCACTCAGTGTTGCCAGCTGTCCCGATTTACACGGGACGTCCCAATTTTCAGGGGTCTCTGGTGACACGTCCCGATTCACCCTTGATTGGGATGAATGTCCCGATTTTTCAGTAACCTTAGTCTGTATTTTAATCGATAATTTTCACAAACGAATATACGTAAGATGTCACATCAAAATATGTTTCCATTTAGAAAAACATATTTTTTGTACCTATAAGTCATTTCTGTTGTATTTGTCCCAATTTGAACCGAAACTCGATCCAATATCCCGATTATTTTAATCTTCCGTTCCAAAATTTGACACATTGAACCTAGCTACACTATTCTAACTGCATTCACTATGATGTTTTGAATTTCTCATTTGATACGCTGTGGCACAGCGTACGCCTCGCGTCGTGTAATAGAGTACCAAACCGGTCCCAGTTCCACTCTCTCGGCCAATGGTGCTGGACCTTCGATGTTTATCAAGAACGTTTAAGTCTTTTTTTTTTCTTGGGTAAACGTTACATTAATTGACAAGGTGTCAGTCGTATTTTGATAATTTTAGTTGTATGATTTGATTTAACTTTTTTTGTAATGAGATGTTTTGGTACCTACATAAGCACATGATAATTATGATACTCCAGGGGCCTTACCACAACGTGTTAATGCGTTCATTTTCAGGTTGAGAGAAAGGGATGGCGCTATTTAGGTTATAGAGCGACGGCCCTCTTTCTCAATCGGAAAATGATCGCAATAATAGGTGGTGGTCAGGCCGCTTACCATCAGGTGGGCCGTATGCTTGTTTGCAATCTTAGTGAAATAAAAAAAACTGTTGTCCGCAGTTTCATCTGTATACCAAAGGGAATTTTGAAAAAAAAAAGGTGCTGTCCTTCTTCAAGTCTAATTTAATATTCATTCATACCAGAAAACCATATGTATAGAACGAACAAAAACGAGGAATAACACGATAATTAAATTATTTATTATGTAATGTTTAGATTTAAAATATTTTAATGTCAGTCCAGAAGATAGCAAGTAGTAAAAACCGGAGAAAACATTTTTTACTTTGATATGCTTAAAACGAAAGCCGGTAGAAATCAAGATGTATTCCTCATGTGTAGGCCTCACCATTAGTAAGGGATTTATTTCTATTTAGAAAACAATCCTTTATAATAGTCGAGTCCCTTTTAAGGATTATTAACCGATGGAATCTTTGCGGTGATTTCTTTTGTCAAGTAACATAAAAACTAGACACAGACAGACATTAAAGCCTTTAAACCGAGTCGGGTTAAGACAATCCTTAAAGCTTTGGCAACAACTTCTAAGGGTAGCCACGCTTAATAAACATCATACGAATTTACCAAGAAAAAGGCCGAGTCAAAGAGGTTTAGATCAGCCGCGAGCTTACGAAAAGCTCTTTACACACGCTTGACCTAATACGAACACGCTATGGAGTTTCAAAATGTTCTGGTACTTGCGTTTAAATGGTTTGTAGAGGGCTTATGTGCTCACTTGAGTGAACTAGTGTTGCGTCATCTCCTAACATTACACTTCACATGAGATATTGAGAAAATGTTAAAATATATGAATGCTCTATACACGTAAAGCCAGAATACAGACACTTTTCCGTATTCATAATTTGCATATAAACGATCTGTTCTCATATTTGTGTCTTGCACCCACATTGATATTTTATGTTCATACACAGTTTAAGTGTTGTACAGAATAATCAACTTTATTTCCTCGTACAGTGACTTGTATTAGCTTGAAGTTTTATAGCTGTGTGCATGGAGTAAATGCAGAATATGTCTTTATGTCGAAACCGCTTTACTTCCTGCTGACATCAAGGATCTTCCTAGTCAGCAGTTAGGTACACCATAGATATTAATGGGTTTTCATAAGCATGGTTAATTACGTGTACTTGCCGTGTTAATGTTGTTTGTTCCGTATTATCGAAGGATACTACTGTAGTGAAGTCATAGATTATAGGAAAATAAATTGTTTTATTTATAGATAGATAGACCATAAATTATATCTACACGTTAAATGTCAGTTGTCATTCATGTGTCACGTCTAGGTAACTTAGTAAGTTTTTTAAAATGATTTTAAAGTATGTAAAATGTCTTATTAATTAAGCTGAATAAATACTGGCAGATAACGAGACGGCATCCATAGATATTCAAATTTGATTCTTAAAAATGTAAGCCATCGGCGTCCAATTTTCGTCCAATCGTATCTATAATACATCTAGCTATTCAATAATACTTGGCAACCTCAAGGTTGACAGACAAGAAAATTAATGGAGTGCTCCTATACTGTGGTAATTTAAATTTTACTAAGCTGAGGCTGTCTACTGGATCGGGCTAAAACAATTGCACATAATTCATTTCGCTCCGATCTGCTATTCTATTGAGTCTTGATGACTACTTGGAGCATCTTAAAAAAAAAGGAAAATATTTATTGACACAATCTTTGACAACAATAATATTAAAAACATAATGAAAGAACAAAAAAAAATAAAAAATTGACTAAAGCACGGTGGAGCACGTAAAACCGTCGGTCCCGTTTGTCATGCGAACACCTATGACAATTGATAGAGCTAGTCAGAAGCCCAAAAACCTAACAACCGGTCAGGTTATCGGTTTTGCCCAGAAATTAGGTTGCGGAGGTCTGATGGCAGTCGCTTCGTGTAAAATACTGATATTCAGCCGCATCTGGTTAGACTGGAAGCCGACCCCAACATAGATGGGGAAAGGCTGTGAGGATTCTCATCCTCACAGCCTTTCCCCAGTTTATGTATTTATATAGATATTTAAAAAAAAACAGATGCCTCACTAGGGTGTCCTGTCACTAGGGGACTGACTCCCTAGTGAGGCATCTGTAAATAAATATATTTTTTTATTTATAATTTAAAAAAGAATTGTGTCGCGGGGGACTTAACAAACATAAACTAAGCACACCGAGACTTGAAAAAAATATCTGTGATTCACATAAAGTAATGTCTAGGGCAGTAGGGTAGGAATCGAACCAGTAAGTATTTATATAATTAGGTACGGTCAACAAAAGAGTTAGGTATACAGGCAGCTAATTAATAATCTGTATTTTGATAGAGATAGTGTAATTTAATGTATCACGTATAGTCATAGGCAAGACGTTAAAAGTAGAAATTTGCATACCATGACGTACTGAAATGGCAAATGTGTGAAACTATTGCATTTCAACATGTGAAATGACACCAACTGTACCTACACCACAATTATGCTAATAAAGATTTATTATTAAATATTTTTATAAAATAAAAAAGATAAAAACATTAAAAATATAAAAAATAGAGGCCCACCGGCATCGGGAGCAGGGTCCAAGCTACCGGTGGTTAGTTCCCCAGAGAGCAGAGACATATTAATAATATTAATACCATGGAGAAAAATAAATAATCTGGCCGAATTTTCTTCTGCAAGTTTGTCTACTGTGAAGGTTTTCCTTCACAATTCGTACAAAAAGACAATGTAACAATGACTTTAAACGTTTCAATCGCATTTCAATCGTTCTAGTCATGAGACTTACACTACAACCTTGAATTAATCCGAATCAGTATTCAGTTGCTACGAAATACCTACTACAAACTGTTTTTTGGGCTCTGTTTTTTTAACATCATCCTACCATCACGCCTGTATTTCCCGAAGGGTTAGGCAGAGGTGTCCTGCTGGTGTATGTTTAGATCCCATGTATTATGGGGCGAGTCTATTGCCATTAACCGGACACAAATCCAATTCCGAAGTCTTACCTATTTTTAGGCGTATGACTCACAGTACTTACAATGTTTTGTTAGAAGTAAAGTTAAACATATGCTAATTCATTGTTCTTCGATATTAATAATTAGTAGAACAACTGTTGCTAGCCGATAGTTTTATAATTATGACATTTGCTGTTAAGTACATAATAATCGTTCTTTTTTCGTTGGATCAGGTACACTTATGCTATTCCTTGTTTCACTGCATTATGACGTCACTATCATCTGTGTGTTTTCAAAAATAAATAAAACCATTATATTTTGTGGAGGGGCTCGTGGCTGAGTAATAACTACGCTGATGAACCGATCTGCAAGGTTAAGCTGCGCCGCGGTCAGTCTGTTGATGGGTGACTAAAACATCGAGACCCCGCCATACCTGGGAGAGCACGTAAAGCCGTCGCTCCTGGTTGTCATACGAACACCTATGACAGTCAGGGTAGTCAGAAGGTCAAAAAGCCTGACAACCAGTCTATTATAATCAGTTCAAGAAGATAACAGAACAAAAACCGAATTGCCCCAGCATGTAATGGCTATTCCGTGTCTTAAATATTCTTCTTCTTAATTGAATTTACGTAAGTATCATCTTTTCTTGTGTGTAGTGATAGCCTAGTGGTATGACCATTGGACTGGCAAGTCGAAGGTCTCGAGTTCGAATCCAAGGCACGCACCTCTGACTTTTCGAATTCATGTGCATACTAATAATTAATAATCACTCGCTTAAACGGTGAAGGAAAACATTGTGACGAAACCTCCATACCTTAGAAATTTTCTCGACGGGTTATTAAGTCTGCCAACCCGCACTAGGCCAGCGTGGTGGACTATAGCCTAATCCCTCCCAATATGAGAGCGAGACCCGTGCCCAGCAGTGGGACAGTATATGGGTTAATGATGATCATCTTTTCTTATACTTCTGCGTTATTGACACGAACAGTCGGGTTAAGGACCACAGGGCAAGATATTTTACATTTCTATAATGCATTCAGGCATAATTTCGATTCCAGACAGACTGTATACAACAGCGTGTGCATTGCCTGCAAATGTATGCTCTGGATATGCAAATGACTTGTGTGAAATTATAGGGCTTCAGTTCAGTGAAATGTATCGAGTGTCTTTTGTAGTAACGCTGATAATAATTTTGAAATAAATCTAATATATAAAATTCTCGTGTCACAGTTTTCGTTGCCATACTCCTCCGAAACGGCTTGACCGATTTTGATGAAATTTTTTGTGCTTATCGGGGAGGTCTGAGAATAGGCCAACATCTATTTTTCATACCCCTAAATTTTTTTTTTATGGCAATACAACGTTTGCGGGTTCAGCTAGTAATATATATATATTAAAACAAGCTTCTTCTTTACTGATTATCGTTGTAATTTGGCTAATTACTTAAAATCGTTATAAATTATTACCTATGGGATATGTTATTCTGATGTATGAATAATAATACTGTAAAGTTTCATCAAAATCCGTTAAGTAGTTTTAGCGTGAAAAAGTAACAAACATCCATCCATCCTAGGGTTGCCAACCGTAGTATAATATATAGTATTGTACTGTATTTCGGGTCTGCGTACTATATACTATTGAATAAACACAGTACGCAAAAATACTATAATTTCAACACCAAAATCTAACAAACAAATCTTTTATTTTAAAAGATTATGGATGTCCCTGCAAGTGTACCTACTCTGTCAAATTATTGACAGTGTACTATATTTTGTATAGCTTCGTCTGAAAAATACTATATTTCGCTGAAGAAATGTTGTCAACCCTAATCCATCCATCCTCACAAACTTTCACATTTATAGTATTAGTAGGAGTAGGATAATAGGAGGCACGAAAAAGGAAAAATAATAATCACAGAGTTCATAAAACTCATAATGTTTTTTAAACCTGAACTGACAATGGCAACTCTATTATTTTATTTATTTTTAATAATAGGTACAGTAACAGACAACAGATTAAGTTTTACACAATATTCAATGAAACATCATAGTATTCAACCTGAAGTCCAATTAAAACTATACACATAATTCACATGATAATTTAAACTTTGAAATAAAACTACTTTTTACGGATTTTATCGCGTATATTGATATTATTAATCCCGACGTTTCGGACCCTTTACAGCGTCCATGGTCACGGGTAGAGTCTACCCGTAAAAAGTAGTTTTATTTCAATGTATAATATTCGCGTAAATGTCAGAAATCAATAATTTAAACTTTAGTGAGCTGGGGAAAGCAAATGGGAAACATATTTTTTTTTAAAAAGAAAAAAGAAACCTAATTAGTCCTCATTGTTTCGATCAATTTTCTTTAAAAGGGCGTGTTTAAATACATTATAACTATCGTCGCAGATATCTGTTTCAGAGCAAATAGAATTGTATTGTCTACACATTCGTGAAATTGGGTTGTTGTATGAAACATTATTAGAAGAAGGGTCATAAGTAAGCAAAAGTATGTTAAACTAGTTACCTACTATCTATAATCAGATATTCATAAATGCTTTAAAAAACCTCCGAGAAGTTATTTATGTAATTGGAATAATATGTATTTTAAGGAAATTACGCGAAAAGCTTTTAAATCACAGTCTAAATCTCTTTTAAAAATAATCAACTAATGGTAGAATTGTGTCTGCATGTAAATTTCTGACCTTTCATAAATGTATGTCGTAAATTGGTATAATTATTCAGTAGAATATATTTCAAATTAGGTAACCCAAGCTTAAATTTCTAAATTAATCAGAATTTTGAATAAGCAATATGACGTTTTTATTGATGAGCTGAGATAACTATGCAATGCTTTCATGTTCTCACATTGTGGTAAATTAAAACTAACATAGGTATTAAAAACATATTTTTAACTAAGAGTTAACATTAAAATTAATGAAGAATTTATTAGTTAATAATTTTAAAAACAATGGCTCCACACTAAGTTTTTCTCTTTTAATGTTGGGTTATACAAAGGTATACGACCAGTCTAAGCAAATCCTGCAGTTTATAGTAGCCGCAGGTTTAACGGTGTTTTCTAGTCGCGATCACAATAGACTGACTGCGGTCACAGTGATACTGTAGCTGCAAATAATCAACCTATATACTGTCCCACTGCTGGGCACGGGTCTCCTCTCATATTGAGAAGGATTAGGCTGTAGTCCACCACGCTGGCCTAGTGCGGGTTGGCAGACTTCACAAACCGTCGAGAAAAATCTCTAAGGTATGCAGGTTTCCTCACGATGTTTTCCTTCACCGCTTTAGCCAGTGTTCATTAATTATTAATACGCACATGAATTCAAAAAGTCAGAGGTGCGTGCCTTGGGTTCGAACTCGAGACCTTCAATTTGGCAGTCCAATGGTCATACCGCTAGGCTATCACTGCTGTTAACTGCAAATAATATAATAATAAAAAAAAAAGTACTTTCAGCTGACCACAAGTGGACAATCACATTCTATACGTAAAAAAATTATATTCAAACCGAAAAAAAAAGCCTTGATCTTCGTTTTCCCAAAAAAAAACAGTGTCTTTTGCGCTTATATGTTTTTCTAATTTTAAATGTTTGCTAACCCGTGATTTCACCCATCCCAACCCATCCTAAAGGGCTTAGTGATAGTGGGACAAAGACCCATGTCCTTCTTCAAGGTTTAATCTATCTCGGTACCAAATTTCATTAAAATCAGTTCAGTGATTTAGACGTGAAAGCGTAACAGACAGACAGACAGAGTTACTTTCGCATTTATAATATTAGTAGGGATTGGAAAATGGGGATTACTTGGGATTATATTTAAATACCTAGCTACATAGGTAATCGTAAAAATATACAGTCCGTTAACACTTAGTATAATGATTATGTGCATGTATTAAGTAGTTCATTTGTGGAATGATCAGAAACGTTTTAATTACTTTGTTGAGTCATTATGTGCGTTCTAATCAGATAGATATAAGTAAATAATATTAGTTTTAACCATTAAAATACTTAACCTATAAGTTTTTTTTACTGTGCACATTACATTTTATTAATATAATTAAAAAGTCAACAGGTTCTTCATTTATGTCAACTAATAAAGATAAATTCAGGCGATAAGTAGCACAAAAAGAATAAAAATCCAATCTAGCTGTAGTCTTGAACAGTTCAAAGTTCGAGAGGGAACCCTACAAGAAACCCACTGAGGCAGAATTCAAATTAGAAACCCTTGCTAGTACGACGGGGTTAGTGACTCAATGAAAGTCTTTGGCAAAATTGTATTTATTTTAAAGTAGAAATTGATTATAAAGCTTTGATAGGAGAAGAATATAAGGAGTGACAAGTAATCTTAATTATCATGACTATGACATTATTTGCCTGAGTATAAAATTTGACAGTCTATTTAAGAGAGATGAACCTAATATAATACCTAGAATAGATAATAGAAGCCGAGCGATAAGGCCATTGGACAGCCAAGTCAAAGGTCTCGAGTTCTAAGCCAAGGCACGCACCTTTGACTTTTCGAATTCATGGGCGTAATAATAATTAATTATCACTCGCTTAAAAGGTGATCGAAAACATCGTGAGGAAACTGCATGCCTTAGAGATTTTTCTCGACGGTTTGTGAAGTCTGCTAACCCGCACTAGGCCAGCGTGGTGGACTATAGCCTAATCCCTCTCAGTCTAAGAGGAGACCCTGCATCAGTGGGACAGTATATGGGTTGATAATAAACCCTAAGATAGGGTTATCACAAATGGAAATTCTTTGTAATCGAGCCTTGAATACATCGAAGAATGCTTCGTCGATACTGATAAATATTCTGCAAGGCGAGATTATAATGTCGACGTCGCGACATTGAAAGGCCTTTGGCCCTGCGTGAACGTTTATACTTATATTATTTCATATCAAGTTACTCAGATTGTTATGTTTTGAGAAAGCAAAGGATTTCGTTTCATGTATTATGCACAATAAAAGGACAAAGGGAATTTGTGTAGCAGACAATGAGGTGTAGGATTACTGAGCTTTCCTGACAGTTATTCTTTTATACTATCTGGTGGGAAAGACCGCAAGGATTTAGGCGTAGCTGATTTATGGAGACAAATAGTTCATCTTCTTGAGATAAGACCCTGATTAAAGATGTGAATGTAGTCAACACACGCAGTGATAGCTCAGTAGTATGACCATTGGAGTTTGAATCCAAGGCAAGCACCTCTGACTTATCGAAATCATGTGTGTATTAGTATAGCCTAGAACTATAGACATTCTAGTTTACTTTATAGTCTTTTTTTAAATTTTAGAATATTGAGACAAATTAATATTACACATTTTCTTACCTATATAATGATGAAGACAATAAGATTACGTATTATTTAATGTCGCCAAAACCGTAATCTTAAGTTATTCCAAATACAAGTACTGTTTGTTTCTGTTTGTATTTTGATAATAGAATTTTCGCAGCACTTTGTTAATACTTCCGCAAATAGTAGATTCATATCTTACATATTTGTTCATGGTTTTAGTAGGCTTAACAACAGTTAGGTGTGCGCCACAAACCATCAAACTTTGGTTTAACTGGATTATGGCATCATGCTTTGGGTCTGACTAATTTCCTAGTAATTCTATTTTTCGTCTGCATAACTGCCTCGTTTAGTCTAGTAGTGATTTTAAGCTAGAGGTTTGAACTTCGAACCCAACCTTTAGTAGTAGCAGTCGTGCTTCTCAGGTCGCGCAGTGTTATGAAGTTTTATATGAAATTTTCAGTAATAGCTCGGAGTTTAATACTTTGGTCGACTTAGGAATCGCACCCAGGACCTCTAGCGTAGCAGTCGCGCTTAGGACCACTAAGCTAATGACGCAGTTTATTGTATGCTAATTACTCGCAATTATGGTAATTACTCGTAAATCAAAAATCAATTTCCCGTACAAGTGTGTCAGTTTATAAATTTAATATACATTTATATGGAAAAACGTTTACTGTCATATTGTTTTCTTCAACCTGTACAAGGCTGGGCAAGCTTCATTTACTTTAGGTACTACTAATTTGGTTTTAGACCTACTTACTTTCAGCATGTACAGGAGTTGAAAAACCAGGTAGGATTATCCGAAAAAATATCCATTAGCTTCGGCTTGTCCACTGCAATGTTACAAACCTTGACCAGTTTAGTCTAATCCGTTGGGATAATAATTTGGTAGGTGTGGTTGTGTTTAGGTTAGCTTAACTTACCAGTTATGATGTCTGAATAAACAACAGTAATATTAATTATGAGATATTTACTGTCATAAAGTGATAAGATTAGCTTTATATCTGCGTCAGTATCTCAGTGGGGCGTCAACACATTATTTGCCGCTAGGGTGCGTACTTGTAAGTTGTCACACAACATACCTCCATCTCCATTAGTCGTATTCGAACCGCTTGACGACCTCTGTGGTCTAGCGGTTCGAGTGCTGGACTGCTGATTATGGGGTCGTGGGTTCGATTCCCACGGGACAAAAATATTTGTGTGGATATCACATGAGTATTTGTGTTTGTCTGGGTGTTTCTTATGTATTTATAAAAAAAAGTATATAAGTATTATATCCACTGTCTAGTACCTATAGTACAAGCTCTGCTTAGTTTGGGACTAGATGGTGTTGTGTAAAATGTCCCAAAAATATTATTATTATTATTTGTATCTCCACTTTGGATATCACGGCATATCTCCCGTGAGGAAGACATCCGGTCCTTTGGCAGGCTTGCGCGGAGACACAGGTCCAACGCGTAGAGGCCCCTTGGAGAGCTTTGTTCTAATATGGGATGGGGCACCAACCTGGGTTACTCCTAAACTGGACTATTAGAGTACAGCCTGGAGTCTCCCGGGTGGGTGCAGGACTATTGCAAAGTATGTATCTTAAAATTAATTGGGTTTATGGATGTGGGTGTTAGGTGGACCAATAACTTATTTTGCCGGAATAAAACGGCGTCTGCCTTACAACCTCGAATAAATATCCTTAGGGATGGCAGACGGTGACTCGCCACCTCATTAGCTGGGCCCCCCGAAAAGCTGCCAGTACAGGCAGAAGGCGGCAACAGCGGTTATTATTATTTAACTATTCCTCAATGCTGAGGGCCGTGGCTTCCTTAGGAATTACTTTATCGCGGATGATGTTTTGATCACGCCGACATAGTTGAAATACAAGCATGGGCGGGGCACATAGCTCGTAGAACTGATGGCCGCGCGCTGGGGCAAAAAGGTTCTCGAGTGGAGACCACGCACCGGAAAGCGCAGAGTGGGACGGCCTCCAACGAGATGGACGGACGACCTGGAAAAGGTTGGTGGAGTCGTTGGATGCAGGCGGCTTATAACCGGTCTTTGTGGAAGTCTATGGGGGAGGCCTTTGTTCAGCAGTGGACATCCTGTGGCTGATATGATGATGATGGATGTTTTTTCATCATCTGTTTCGGTCATCCGCTGCATGGACGGCATCGTGGACGGTGATGGAGAGTGAACTACGGATCTGGTCTGTCCATCTTGTGGAACTGCGGCCTCATTGTCTTCTTCCTTCTACTTTGCCAGTGACAATCAGCTTTTCTAGATTGTCATCTGTTTTTCTAGGTATGTGGCCAAAGTACTCTAGAACTAGAACCCTACGTAGGCAGATGGTAGATAGTTTCACGGTGATTCCGAGTTCTTTTAGTTAGTACACATTAGCATAGACAAACATAACATACGATGACGCCTGTAAGAAGAGGTTTACTGCCTCATTACCCTAGTAAGAATGACCGCTACGCTACAGGACCGGGGTCGAGCAGTGTTATTGGATTTTTTTAATAAAAATCTCAATAACAGGTCCAAGTTTAGAGTTTTTACCCAGTTAATGGCAATAGACTCGCCCCCTATTGTATGGGACCTAAACATACCGACGAACTTTGGGTGTCAAATTTTCCAGGCTAGATTTTTACAGGGTCGGCAACGCGCGAGTGATACCCCTGGTATTGCAAGCGTCTATAGGCTACGGTAGCCGCTTACTTACAAGTGGGCAGTATGCTTGTTTGTCACTTTAGTGGTATAAAAAAATCAATAGTATTTTTTTCTCTTTCCTGATTCTGTCACACCCATTAAAATGACGTATTTTAATGGGACAAAACATAACACAAACTATCCCTAGACTAGAATTTGTTTATTAATAAAGTCGTATAAATCTCCTATTGTATTCAAGGTAATAATATTCCGCACCCATAGTATATTATACTATGGGTGCGGACTTGACGTGCGGAGAATGTCGGGCAAATTCAGTTCTAGAATCTTATTTCAAAGCGGTTGGTGTACCTTACTAACTAATGTTTTTATAATGCTAAAATACCTGTTTTTGTATGTCAGTGTCCGTAGTATTATCTGTAAGTGTTTATAAAGTGAGAGTGCCGTCTCAGAAAGCCACTGGGGGAGCGGGAAGCAAGTCGGATATTGTGACTTACAGATAAAACCTCGACTGCGGAACGTTTGGCACAACCCTTCACTATCCATACGTGAGCGAGCACGCGACAGAAATGCTTGATAAGGTTCGGTTTTGTGATTGATTATTGCTTTTTTCTTGGGTGTACTTTACGAATACATACATTCATGCCTGCATTGTTGGTACACCTCAGCCTATGTCCAGTTCCCATGTAGGGACCTAAACATAAACGTAACTGAACGAAGGAGGTTGAATTTCCAGCGGTGGCACTGTTGATGATGATGATGATGATGATTATAAACAAGGTCCATCTTAGACTGGACCTTTTAATACACGTAGATGACATTATCTATATGTGTCATCTACCTGTTTATAGTTTCCGGATTCCATTAGAGTTGTAGTGAGGAAGTGTCGTCATTATAAAAATAATAAATATAAAACCCATAACAGATTTATTACAAGACATAAATTATGTTAAAAAAGAATGTATTGACGCAAACTTTATTAAATCCTTATTACTTCCTGATCAAAAGTAACTTCGATGTCGACCTGCCGCTGTTCTTGAAATTAAAAAATATTGATTTACAAAACTTAAAATGTTTTTTCAATAAATTCGAAGGCAAAAATGAAAATATGGCTGCAATATGATGTTAGTTCTCACCTTGTGGAAATATTATGCAGTGCATTACATGAATATAAATCAATGCCTTTTGAATTCCATATGTTTAACCGATTTGATCTTATGAATCTAAATAAATTATTGAAGAATAAGTTTACTTTACGAGCTAGACCGGTATTGGAAGGATTTTCTTTGGCTCAACTTTGGAGTAAATATTTCTCTCGTCCATCCAATGGTTGTCTGTAAGAAATTGCTTTTAGCGATAAGACCACCAATTGCCTACCTTTTTTTGGATCATCCACCACCTGGGGAGGTAGCAGGGTATATCGGATGTGCATGAGAGAATACTCTAGCTAGGTATTTTATAGTTATTATGACCAATTTGTTCCCTCAATTATTCCTCCAACAATAAAATTAACGATCTATGTGACTAGTTTTTATTTTTGTTAAATTGTTTTGTTTGGCTGGGTGTTTGTTATATTTACAAAAAAGTAAGTAGGTATATAAATATTATACCCATTGTGTATCCATTAGTTAAGCTCTGATAAGTTTGGGACTAGATGGATGGTGCTTTGTAAAAATGTTTCAAATACTTATTTATGTTACAAATCCATGTTATTGAAAACGCTGTCAAGGATTACAACTTTCCCAGTATAATCATCTTTTATTGACCTATTATTATTTATCGTGGGAGTAACAGTGTCGATATAAGCCCTGTGTATATGCAATAATAGAAGGAATCAACGCAACGCTCACACACAATGGGACAATTATCTCATGAGTTGATAGTTTGAACCTTGGCTAGTTTACGTTTATAGGTTAAGCAAGCCTTCAGTGTGTATGACACCCGGCAGATTACTTAAGCGACACGTCACAATGAAGTTATAGAACAAGATGAAACGAAAAATTCAAATGTTTCATTGGTGGCTGCCGAGTCCTTAAGTTTTGCTCAACATAAGGACTCGGCAGCCAACAACCAGTCGGTTGGTTTGGTCTACTTTTAGAAGTGTTTTCAATGTGACGTGTACTCTTTTGGGAGGGAGTTGTGACTCTTCAGACCACGCCTGGTTTAAGACACCAGAACTTATTACGTATTTATAACACCTGCACGTTGATCTATGTAACTCTGTAAGCCCACTAAAGGATACCGATAAAATAATAGACCAATTTTAATATTAGTTATGCGCTTTAAATATTACATCAAGTAACAAATTACATAACTAATTAATTAAATCTTCAGTTAGCAATACGATTTCAATAGTTTGTAGCTTAAACCGGTTATAGACGATGTGATGCCAGAGATCAATGTTATGTAAGTTGCATTATGTTTATTTATGTAAATAAATAAGTGGTCTGATAACATGGCATTTGTAATGCAATAAATTGTAGACGCAAACAATTATGCAGGATGACTTCGAACTCATTAAAAAAAAAAATACCTAAGTATGAATTTTAATTCTTATGAGAATATGTATATAACTTTTAATTGTAATAGAACTACGCTTTATGAATATTGTTATACTGACCTCGAAATTTAACTTTAAAAAACGTTCCACGTTGTTGATTGTCTTCGGGTTGATGAAATCGACGGAATTGATATGGAACCATCTCACGAGTAGATATTGTAGAGGTCGCTACCAGGAGTCAGCATATGACTGGCTGGTTTCAGAAGAAGTAATCATTCGAATTTGATTGTAGAATGTTTAGTCAAAGTGATTAATGGTTGTCAGTGAGAATTCCCTTGACCTTTGAAGAATAAAGTCGCAGAGTACCTTTTAACCGAGAGTTTCTTTGAATAAGCCTCCTAGGATCCCATCAGGATCCTACAACTGGTGGAGGCGCCGGGTAGGGAAATGTTTATTTCTTCTCTATATGGATAACACTGCAAGTATTATCCATGGTGGTGGGCGTAGCTGATGTAGAGGTCGATACCAGGAGTCAGCATATGACTGGCTGGTTTCAGAAGAAGTAATCATTTGAATTTGATTGTAGAATGTTTAGTCAAAGTGATTAATGGTTGTCAGTGAGAATTCCCTTGACCTTTGAAGAATAAAGTCGCAGAGTACCTTTTAACCGAGAGTTTCTTTGAATAAGCCTCCTAGGATCCCATCAGGATCCTACAATATACTCTAATCATCAAAAATATTAATAAAGGTTTTGTAAATAATAATCCACTTGGGGGTTTCTTTGGAAAAATTGGACCTATAATTTTTGCCTTAAAGTTAGCATAATCAAAATTTTATGTTCCATTCTTTGGTTTCTGGATCGTTGGATTCTCTATCATATAAATAATCACGTGGAAACCTAAAAGAAAACATAATAAATCATAGAACTAGGTATCTGTGATATAACAAATAAGTCATTTTAAACTAAAAACTATCTTGATCTTCGATCGCGTCGGATTGTAAAATAAAACAAAAGATACTACAACCGTTCTTAACTCCTATTGTTTAATGTACTGATTGGACTAATAATATGTTCTCTCTCGCAACACTTGATAGGTATAATTAATTATAATAATTATTTATCTAGATGTTTCCAAGATCCAAGCTAATTATTCTATCTAGTTATTGCAACATAGGCAGGAGATACGTACAACGGTTACGTGTATAAATACACGTTCTTGATACTAGGAAAATTATGTAATTCGTATGAAATTAATGATGAGGACTGTGAAGTATCCTGTACCTAGATGGGTCAATGACATCAAAAAAATCATTAGTTCAACATGGGTAAGATTGGCACAGGACCGGAAAAAATGGCATAAGCTAAGAGAGGCATATGCCTACTCAGCAGTGGGATGATTCGGGCTGTGGATGATAGTGATGGTGACACCAGACAGAGTATAAGGACGTACACAGGCCAGCACATCAAGCTACCCCAATCTGTCAAATTTCTTTGATAGATTTTCAACTTAAATACATAGTAATAAGATTCATGTTCAATTGGGAAAAATCGAATCGGGGAATCGGGAAAATTTGACAGTTTTGGCTTACCTGCTGCTGTTGTAGCTTGACCTGCTGGCGTCTGTACTTTTAAGGCAGTTTCACTTGGTTTTTCTGCAAGGCGGAGGCACTTCCTCAGTGGGGCAGCTCCAATTTGAGTGGAATTACTCCCACTATGCCCTACCTCTCTTTCCAAAGAAACTTATAGGTATACGTTGTAGTTTCTACGCTACGTCCTTTCGTTGGAGAACAGGTGCCTTACCTCACTCAGCCGCCTGATTTATACAACAAAAAGAAAAATTTTCAAACACTAGAATTGTGAAAATCTATCATCGTACCCATGACCTACCGGGGCAGCTGCCCTGACCCATCAGAGACAAACAACTAAGTGATCGGCGAGGTCGCATCCAATATAATGTATTTACTACATTTAGCACTTTTGATAACGAAAGAGTTGCGCATACGCCACTAGCATAGCTGATAACGCGAGTAAATGCACGCGTTGCGTAAAAAATATCTCGTAATAATAGTAAAATCACGCACAACTAGAATCTTGAATGTTGCATTTTACAAGAATTAATAACATTTTTCTTTTCATACCCGCTATAGAAAACGTGAAGTAAGTTTTGTGCACTGCGCTCGCTTCGAAACTACTGGGGTAGTTTCGAAGCGAGCGCAGTGCACAAAACTAGAAGACTAGAAGAATTTTTGGTAATAAATAATAGGTTTAGTGACTATAGACATAGGTACAGAGAGGTAAGTAGGCAAATCCGTACGAAACGAGAAGAACACCTCAAGAATTGCCTAGAGGTCCCTACATGGCTTAATCCGGCCCTGTAGACTTACCTACTTATGAAAAAAATTATTTACCTTAATTATACCTGATTTTCGAGAATATGACATAGCAGTAGAATTTAATACTGAATAAAAGATAACGTATTCGCCTCTTATCGAATCAAAACTGCTAACTAACTGTGAGAAAGCGAATAGTTCGTTACTGCGCAACGATGCGCCGGCGTCGCACGCAAACCGGCAACGTCTACACCTTCAGTTATATTGGTACTCTGATCATGCCGAACAAGTAAAATCACTTTGGTCTTGATTTACTACAGGTGTACTTATACACAACCGTACTTCGCCGATATGTTTTAGTTCCCATGCAATAGAATCTTCGCCTAGCCAGCTTATTGCCATTAACCGGTCACAAATCCTAAGAATTTCATATCAAGATTCAATAACACTACTCGACCTGGGAATCAAACAGCAGCAGGAGGCAGCAGGATTAATGAAGCAGATCTGCAATTTTACATACCATCACGCCTGTATTCTCTTGAAAGGTGAGGCAGTTCGTCGATGTGTTTAGGTGCCATGAAATAGGCGGGCGAACCTATTGCATCAATGCAATTTGTCGACTCAGAGTTTCTTGGAAATACCCAATAGTAATACTTTCTTCGACTGGGGAATCGATGCGTTCGATTTCCAGGTGTTTAAATTAATATTATTGTGCAAGTAGGTATAGCCCTCTCTCAAGGATAATAAATAAGTAATAATAATAATATGTTTGGGACATTTTACACAGCACCATCTAGTCCCAAACTAAGCAGAGCTTGTACTATGGGTACTAGACAATGGATATAATACTTATATACTTTTTTTTTTGTAAATACATACTTATAATACATAAGAAACACCCAGACAAACACAAATACTCATGTTTTATCCACACAAATATTTGTGTCCTGTGGGAATCGAACGACCGCATGATCAGCAGTCCGGCAAGTGTTTAAACTCTGTTAAATTTATCAGTAACTTACTTCATAAAGGACTCTTCCACCCACTCGAATGGAAACCACGCCCTTGACGTATTAAAATCGATTGGAATTATAATTATTATTCTGCTATCACCATAGCAACAGACGTAACTATTTGCTTTTCAATACGGAACTCACTGGAGCGTCGCTGCAGAAAAAATGGTCAATTATGAGACTTCGCTCCATTTCTCATCATGATTGGTTGACACTGATGCAAAAACCTACTATGAGGAAGTGGTCTATGGTTAGCAATTGATGCCACGAATGATGGGAAATGAATGGATGTTGCTTTTTTGGGCTGCTTATTCTTTTGGACCAATTCTAACGAGAATCTGAATAGCGTTTTATAAGTTATAGCTTTTTATAGCATTTAATATTATGATGGAAAAGGAAAACAAAAATAGGAATCTGTAATACTCATTTTTATTAACTAAATGGTTTCGTAATGGAGATTTTTTTAACCATATTTGTAAGATTTGAATGTTAAAATTAAAACACTTGTATTCGAATTTTGAATAACTCTGCCTGTCGCATTTTGCGATATTTGTTGTGTAACTTAAAACAGATGAGGAGTAATTTTGTCACAAACGATGCTAAGTTGTATTGAAAAACTTGAAAAGAAACGTCTCTGTGTATATTAATAGCATTACTTTTCAAATTACTTGCTTTGTTTGCCAGTAAATAAAGTTTTAGTATCAATTTGATGGAAGTAACAGTTATTTTGTGAAATGTTCACCGTCATCACCGTAATGAAACCATTAAGTACACACAGATCCCGCGGTTGCCTTTCTTTATAAAATCCAGTTTTATGACGCACGATTAGTGAAATAATTTAATGTTCTGTCTTTGCTAATATTTAGCCATTAATTATATTATACTGGTTGACGTCATGGATCACAGTCATATGTATATGCAGGTGTAGGCGCATTTAATTTGAACAAAGAATATGTGATGAGTATTTAATATTTTTTATATTTATCTATATATTATACATCATTCTAACCTTTTCCCATTTATGTTGAGATCAACTTCCAGTTTAACCTGATACGCCTGAATATCAGTATTTTACACGAAGCGATTGCCATCAGACCTACCACACCAATTTCTTGGCAATGCAATGGGCAATCGTTATAAAGATATAAAGAAAAAGCTTCTTTACAAAACAATTCCAAATTCTCAAACCATAAAACCTGCACTCATAACCGCAGCACGTATTCAGTAAACACCACAATAAAACCTCATCATAGCCCATGGCCGTAGGGTGGCCCAATGTCAGCGGGCCCATTAGCACACCAAGTTCAGGGTAGCCTTGGTCTGAAGTTCACGATCGGGGCGAGTCACGCGATGTCACGGCCCTAGCTAGAGAGGGGCTGGAATCGACCTGTTTATTTTAATGCTTTCACATTTCAAGCGACAGTTTTGAATTTGTCACATGCTAATTATATTTGTATAGCAACATTAGTAGACTGCTTTGGTCAACTGTTGACCCATTTTAGGTGTTGATAATGATATGTGTTTACATAAATATAACCTATTAAAAAACAAACTATAGGTACAACATGAGCGAAATTGATAGAATATAAGATTCTATCAATTTAGCGTTTCTCTTTTTCAATTGAAATATTTGCATTGTACTGAAGTTGAAACCACATCCCATAACATTTCATCACGTTCACGTTTCATCATTTCAGTTAGTCAGTAGGTCCTATGTACCTAGGAGGCGAGCTTATTGCCATTAACCGGGCACAAATGCAAACTGAACCAACCGAGCTCCATGAAATTCTCATTATCAGCAAAGAGCATTTAGTGCAAGAGCACAAAGTGGTATTAAGCCTTGCTTGACCTGGAAATCGATCTCAGGTCCTCTAGCAATGCAGTTGTGCTTATGACCACTAGAATAATGAACGATATCCCATAGGAGCTCAACTGGGCAAGAATTCCTAGCAAAATAAACACAAACATATAATTCTACTACGTCCGTCCCATCGCGATCACATTAGCACTGAGTGAGTTACTTATACTTATCAAGGACAGGGCACCAGTCATGGTCGACATACAACCTTGTCTTATACCATGCCGATATGGGCTTCCGTGTTGCCACCCTTCCAAAAGCCGGCCGTGCATTAGACAACAATTTTATAAACTTTATCGATTCCGGCTATGAGAACAGGCGAACTTTACTTTTGATTTTCATTGAATACTGTAGGTTTCGGGGATTTAGAACGCAGAAAAATAACAATTATAATTAAGAACATATTAATATTGTATCAATATGCTGTAATGAAATGAAGGTTGCAATACATAAGATTGCGAATTAAGGCATAGATTTTCAAACCCAAAGCCAATTCAAACCTTTCCTGGATCCCACAACTGAACTAAACGGGGTTCTTAAGCAAGCCTCGTTAAAATAAAATATCTATTTATTATCATAATTTAAAAAATATTTATCCTGTCTTCTATGTGTTTAAATATGTATTTAAGAATTTGATTCTTCATAGAAAACGACTAATTTGAAACCGAGCACCTTAAATCGACTTTCCATAAGTGCCTGTATCTGGGGGAACGGTAGTGTCCCCGCCAAGTTGAGCAAAAAGACGTGTGCCTTTTAATATAATATTATGCCATCAAACATTTATTTTATTTTAATGGTATTCAATAGTACACTAACAGACTATTGACTAATACATGACATACACAATTAATTTCAGCAAGATCCAATATTAAAATCTGGTGTCCAGTAAATTATATATACCTAGTTTATAGGAAAATAAAACCACTTGATTTGAATCCGACTTTCTAAGTTCCACAATATAAAATCTTAATAAAACTGTTTTATTTTTGTTTGAAATAACCATTAAGTTCATACTTCCTCTGTTGGCTTTAATAAATGCTTCAGTTCACTCGCAATCGTTTAGTGAAAAAGTTTTTTAATTCCGTTTGTTTTTCTTTGTGAATTTTCGTTGTCGTTTTGAAGTAATTAGAACTCTGAGAAGACTGGGAGCTGTTCCGAGAACTGTGAGCTGTTGTGCCTTTTGCAAAAAAGCAAAAAAAGTAAACTGTTTTATTGACTTAATATTCCGTTGATCTCTAACAAAACTCTTTTGTGTTTCTGTAAAAGAAGAAAATATACTTACATAGATCTATTCTGCATTTCTGAGCGTTCGTCTCCACTGCCTTATAAAGCGATGCTGTTGTTGTGATGTTTAATAGATCCTAAGTACCTAATGGGGTTGACTACATATGCCATTAAGTCCGGAAAATAAAATCCAATATCAAATAACACTTTCATTAATCCGCCGGGAAATCGAAACCTAGGACCGTTCAAGTCCTAGGCTGAAAACCCGGGCACCTTTTCACGGGCTTGTTCTAGTGTTCAATGAAGCAGTCAATCATCTTTTTTGTTTATACTACTGAGGTGGCAAACAAGCATACTGCACACCTGATGGTAAGCGGTTTCTGTAGCCTATAGACGCTTGCAACACCAGGAGTATCACTTGCGACGACTCCGTAAAAGGAAACAGAAATAGTTGGCTTGGCAGTATAAGGGTCCAAAGTCCCACACTGCCAACACAGTGTTTCCTCGTGGAGCACTGTGTTATTTTACTTCGATTTTCTACAGGGCGGAGGCACTTCCCCAGTCGGGCAACTCCAATTTGAGAGGAATTACTGCTACTGTGCCCTGCCTCGCTTAAAATCTGCTTCTGCCACATCGTTATTTAACAACCGAGTTAGTTAACAAGGTTGGACTACGCGTGCCCACTGCACATCTACGAAGAACAAATCTTCTCGATGTACCTCTAGTGAGAACAACGTACAGACAAAACTCTTATGTTGTAAGAGCATGTCGTACATTTAACGGGGAGTGTCGGATAGTCGATCTTGACTTATTTGCTTCAAGTATAGCTCAATTAAAAAAAACCATCAGCAAAAATTTCTTTGTGTCCTAACAATAGTGTTGTGGACCTATATTATTTGATCTAGTAGTTGACAGATCGCTGTCTGTTTGTGTGTTGTAAATTATAGTAATACTCATATGTGAAAACTTGTAATTGGCCATTTTCTACTATGTTTTTACTTATAAAATTGTTAGCTGTAAGTTTTCCTAAAAGAATAAAATAAAATAAAAATCTTGACGACCTCTGTGGTCTAGCGGTTCGAGTGCCGGACTGCTGATCATAGGGTCGTGGGTTCGATTCCCACAGGATGCAAATATTTGTGTGGATAAAACATGAGTATTTGTGTTTGTCTGGGTGTTTCCTATGTATTATAAATATGTATTTACAAAAAAAAAAGTATATATGCATTATATCCATTGTCTAGTACCCATAGTACAAGCTCTGCTTAGTTTGGGACTTGGTGTTGTGTAAAATGTCCCAAAAACTATTAAAAAATACTAAAAAAAAAACATTAAATATTTTAATTTGCTTATACTGTTACCCACTAAAACTAAACTCCTAAACCGTGGTTCCGAGTCACATGACCTACTTATGTACAGCTGCTTACATTAAAATTCGGCGCTCCGATACCAACCATATGCTTATGTAAACATTGGCTGTTCACTAATACAGTTTGGTAAATATTTTATTAATAAAACGATGGCGTTTTGATAACAGCCTCCCAGTAGCGGAATAGCTGTCACAACGTAAAAAAAAAGCAGAAGGTAAATATTTTTTTTTACTTTAACGTTATTTTGAGTTATGTGAGTTTTTAATGGCGTTATATATTTTTAAATTTCACCCAGTAAACCTGACTATAATAAGGATTGTCAAGAACTCAATACGTGTAATTATACTACGAAAGTTTGAAGGTACTGTGATTGTTGACGGTTAACTAGTTTTCCACTCTATCGCTTTAGTAATAAGGAAGAAAGCTGGTCATCCGTCAAAATGCTCAGCTATGAAGCAGATGTCAGAAGTGTATCGTCTCCAGTGCCATCTCACTTTTTTTATATCAAAAGTAGACTAGTTCTAAAGTGCCTATAGATGCGAAATGAAACTCTTAGTTCTACTAAAAGTTGGTAAAAGACTATTACTGAAATCGTCATCATCAACCCATATACTGTCCCACTGCTGGGCACGGGTCTCCCCTCATAGAGGTGTTAGGCTATAGTCCACCACGCTGGCCTAGTGCGGGTTGGCAGACTTCACACACCGTCGAGAAAAATCTCTAAGGTATGCAGGTTTCCTCACGATTTTTTCCTTCACCGTTTAAGCGAGTGATAATTAATTATTAATACGCACATGAATTCGAACAGTCAGAGGTGCGTGCCTTGGGTTCGAACTCGAGACCTTCGACTTGGCAGTCCAATGGTCATACCGCTAGGCTATCACTGCTTATTATTATTGAAATAAAACTACTTTTTACGGATTTTATCGCGTTACATTGATATTATTAATACCGACGTTTCGGACCCTTTACAGCATCCATCACGGTCACGGGTAGACTGAGGTGGTAGAGGTCTTAATGATATAATTACTAAAAGACTATTATTTTGGTGTCATTAAAGTCTACGTATAGGTACTTGAACTGATTTGTTATGATGTGTGTAATATACACTTTGTATGTAGTGGTCCTTCTGTATTTTCTTCTTACATTGGCAAGTTTAACTTAAGAGGTCATTCGCATTGATGTAGAGTCGTTCACCTATTGACAAAATGATAATTATAAACATATGTGACATAGTTTCGTTAACTTTATATTTTAAACTGATAAGATACCAGTGCTATAATTAATGATGAACTAAAAAAAACAAAAAGTCCCAGAAGGTATAGATTACACTGCATCAATAAGATTGGTTTTAATAGTAATAATATTAAATTGTCCGTCATTGCATGCCTGAGATTTAATCAACGGCATTTGTGAAGTCGACCAATCCGCAGTAAGTTTACGTAATCCTTCTCAAAATTATAAGGTTCATGTTCAATTGGGAAAATCTGACAGTTTTGTATAGTTTGACCTGCTAGCGGTGTCTGTACCTAAGTTTTAAAATGTTCTTGATCAATAATGAATTACCCAGATCCCTCAAATAATTTAGATATACATAAATAAACGTACATACGTCACAGCCTACTGTGCCTACGTGCTGATCATATCAATAGCAACTTATTTGGGTCTACTACGATGATAATCGATCGTCGAAGCTTCAAATCAAGACGCACTATGTAAATTAAATACGATTTACATACCATCATTACGTACTATACTATTAGTATATAGTCAAACAAAGTAAATATGTCTTATAACATTTACGTCTAGGTTTAAGAAGTCAAATCGCAAAATCGAATCGATCGTCGGGTCATAAGTAGGTACTCGAGGTAGAAAGCGTACGATCAATCAGCCGAAACTTCGATTTCCATTGTAGGCCTTGTTATTTTTCTTTAGCAACCAATTAGGTACTTAATTAGCTCTCATGTTTCTCTTTCGCTCCAAGATACGGCAGCGAGTAAACAAAAGGTCGGTATTGTTATCTCAACGTCAGTCTGTTGTTATTTAATTTATCAATAACGAGAGTATAAATTTACAACCACTCAGATCATTCGGTGTGCAAGTTTAAGCTTTTCTTACCACTAACCACGTTTAGTCTAGATTGGCTAAACAGCCTGAAATCTATGAGCCAGTCCTCTTTTAAGACACTGTTGAGCACCAGTCTCCTTTCAGAATGTGACGAACTAGTCTATGCCACGTTGGCCTACTGTGGGATGGCAGACTTCACTCGCCGTCGAAAAAATCTCTAAATCATGCAGGTTTCGAAATTTTCCTCCACTTTAATAATAATACGCATGTTTTTTTTATGCTTAAGGTGGCAATTAAGCACTTGCGCGCTGCCAACCCTGTAAAACGATAGAGGAATAGTTGGGTTGGCAATAAGGGTCAAAGTCCCCCCACTGCCAACACAATGTTTCCTCGTGGAGCAACCTTGCTCACCGTAAGAAACAAAAGACGGCTCATCTGTTATTTCACTTCGATTTTCTGCAAGGCGGAGATACTTACTCCTCAGTCGAGCAGCACTAATTTGAGTACTGACTACTCCTACTATGCCGTGAACCACTCTGATTTAAAAAAGGCAGAGGTGTGGGCAATGTATTTGGCCTCGAGACCTTTGAGTTGGCAGTGCAATGGTCATGCCACTAGGCTATCACTGTTTTTTTGCTAAAGCTAGAAGATACCTATTGCTCAGTCGTTGGGTTTTGTAGGTCAGAGTTACTCGATTTAAAATACTACCTAATTTTTAGCTTTTATTTTCTGCGTAAGGTAAATAGTTTTTGTTAGTCACGTGAAAATGATATCTGGAACTGTCATACTCCAAAGAATTTAAAGAATAGTTGCGTTCAATGTAGCGGAACCAGAACACATTGAGTTTTGTCATTGTATCCTAATTTAGTTGTAAAACGTTTCGAGGCTTCATTTTTCTTTGAAAATGTTAGAAGTTTTGAATTGGTAGGTATGTGTACCTAAGTATCTACCTATACCTATTATTATTTCTAATATTCGGGTCTCTGAGTAAATGTGTGATCAGACGAGTTCCAGGGAAAGGAAGTAGAGAAGAGCAGGGAAGGGAGGCGATTTTTAGCATGATCCTTTTGTAAAAGTTAGATATACAGTACCCAAATTTCATGTCATGTGTATTCCAGAGGTCAGTCCTTTGCTAACTAATTTGATAGGGAACAAGGAAGATAAATCCCGTCATGGTAGTGGTGAATGTCACGGATCCCATGGCTATAGGGCCCAGGAAGGCAAGTGCAGTTTTGGCGGTGGCCTGGAAGCTACATTCGGCAATTAGAAACTCCGTAGAAACTTGGGGTATTCTTTCCAGAGTTTTCAATGTGATGAATGCGCTTCATTATTTCCAAAGAAAAACTAATTAAGTACCTATATACTGTTTATTTATACAATTATTTCTACTACTGATTGATTACCTAACAAAAAAATCCGTTAAGAATGCGGTAGTTATCCATAAATAAATACTAAAACAACGGACAAGTACAAACAGATATTACGATAAACATTTTAAATGTTATACTAATTCCTCTTTTCCTCAAAAGCATGTAAATAACCATTATCATAATATCACGTAATTATATAAAATCTTTTGTAAATAACATAAACAGATAACGAACGTAACACTTTATGTAATTTTTAAGGAAGTTTTGGGACTGACATTGCGAAAGATTTACTTTTTTATAACCAGAAATGTGTTTTTGTTATTAAAGGAGAAAATTTTATTTGTTCTAGACAGAACAAATAAACATTTTTACGTTTTAATTTAATACGTTTAAATCAGGAAGAATTTGTTAAATGTGTAGATGGCTTTTGATATCTATATTTTTTATACGCTGAATACTTTTGTGTTCTAATATATCTAAACAAATAGCGTACATCGATCCAAAAAGTTCCAATTTTCTTTATCGGGACAGGCTTTATGATATGCATGAAATTATTTGACACTATCTTATGTCCGTAAAAAAGCAAAAATGCAGTGTTTTAGCCTAGTGATATGGTAACTGGAATTAATTTTCCCTTGAAAACTAATTCCAACTATCATATAACTAAATAGGAGGCGCATGAAGGCATAATTATGCGCCTCCTATTTATCGAAATTATATGCGTACCCATTAATAATGAATTATCACTCGCATAAATGCTGAAGGGAAACATTGTGAAGAAGTCTGCATGCCTGAGAGATTTTCCTAACGGTGTGTGAAGTTTGACAACCCCCATTAGGCTAGCGTGGTGGGCTATAGACTAATCCCTCTCATTCTTCCATCAGAGGAGACCCGTGCCCAGTAGTGGGACAGTATAAGGGTTGATAATAATCTTTTGCCGGAATCTTTGTTTTCATGGCTATAGAAATAAAACATAGCTTATGTCAGTCTGGGGTAATGTAGTTATATATCAGTGAAAGAAGTGTAAATCGGATCATTAGTTCCGGAGATTACCCTACATACATATCCACAAACTTAAAGAAATTCATCTGTTTCAAATATTACGTATATGTATGTATTATAGGTAGGTAGTGTAGATTATGATGGAGTTTAATAATACAAGGGTTATGTAATCTATTTCAATGCAAAACATATATCTACTATAAAAAAGTATACTGTAATATCTACTGTAAAAAATATTATGATAGATTCCGGTAGTACTTCTTAATAAAAACTCGAATGTAAAAAAGAGTAGGTGTTTCGACTTCACCAAAACAGCATTTTAATTAATCTACTTCGTGACTATTCTCGAAACACAATTAGACGTATTTAGATATTTCGGTTATTATCCATAAAATTATACTCACCGATAATAGGTACTCCATATGGTAGATTTTTAAATACTGGACTGGACAAAACTGACAGAATGTTGAAAATTGGACTTGAGGATATTGGAGCACCCATTATGGAATGCCGGATAAAATAGATTATCGGCTACAAATGGTTCCTTATGCTTTAATAATAACACAGAAGCTTTTTATGTCGCCATTTTTTACCCCATATATAAATATAAGTAGGTATAATATACAGCCGTGTGTACCTACAATGACAATTTTCTTTTACGGCAAACATCCCAATTTCCGTCAGCAACCTGAAACATAGTGTATTCTGCCAGTTTATTGCGCTTTGACGAGCATATTCCTTAAACTTTGTTTTTCATGCGCCACTCGGTATGGAGCGTAACGATAAGGTTTTATGTGTTTTTTAAGGTTTAGTATCCATGCTGGCTGGTCAGAATAAAGAAAAGAGAGCATGAAACTGTTCTCTTTTAAATTATTTTTTTATGTTCTGTTCTTATTTTGAATCTATTGTAATTTCCCGCTCTTCCGTAAAGTATCAAAGAAATTAAAAAAAAAACAAGATAACTTATTTGTGTACAGCATAGTCCTGTCAAATCAAATAAATTAATTGATTTCGAGACGACTTTCACTGCTATTAAGAATGTAGTCACCAGACCCGTGTACCCCGAAGGGTTAGACAGGGGTGTACTAATGTACACAGTTCGCCACTAGTATAGTGTCCTGTTTAGGTCCCAAGTGTCATCTATAGTGAAGTAAGTTCAATGTGCTGAAGATCTAAGCATCAGCACACATGTTTCCCAATCTATTCTCTATGAGTAAGTTACTATGCGTAAATTAGTTAACAATTAAGACGAGATCATTGAATGATATGCGTATTATTTTAGCAAGTAAATATTCAGTAGTCAAACTCAAGTGTAGTTAATTGTTTAATGAACAAATATGCTTTACTTTTGATATATTATGTTTTGGACTTTTCGTGACGTGATGGCGTCATCAGCGAACTTGATCTTTAGACAGAGATATGTGTGAAAAGACAAACAAAAAGTCATACACCGAAGTGAAGTGTATGTCTAAATATTTGTCAACTTGACTTCTGTTTTTTTTAGAATGAAAATGGTTACTGGATACTGTTATGTGCACTAAAATATATTCTATACCGTCACGCCTGTATTCCGCGAAGGGTTAGGCAGAGGTGTACTAATATAAAGTACTCCACAGTGTATTAGGTTCCCTGTAGAAGTCTCCCCAGGGATTGCGTAGGGAGGGCAGGTGAAGGCCATTGTGGTTTTTAGTCGGTATGAGTCCGACACCATGCCACCTCCCCGGGTGGCGGAGGATCCAAGAGGATTTTCCGTACTATAAAAAAGGAGGGGGGGGGGGTTCGAGGCTGGTCTATTAAGAGGATACAGTGCCCCTCTTTTCATTTATTTGCAAAGAATTCTCATGGATCGTCATGCACCGCCTAAAACTACACTTGACTTACCTTACCCTATAGTCATTCATGGCCATGGGAATCATTCGACATGAGCACGACTATGACGGGAGTGGAATGATCCACTTAAAGGAATATTCCTGACGATAGGCGAACGGCAGTTACCAGCTTTTCATTCCTTATAATTCCACTCTACCCTCATCTATAAATTTCCCGACGATGGCAATGAACTTCCAGCCCACTAAACAAGGTTAAGAACGTCCTCACAATTCCTAGTCACCCAGTCAATGACCTGGGAAGCTATTCATGAAAGTGGAACAAAAATCTCGAGTAGCTTGGCAAAAGTTGACAGAAAAATGCGTCACAACAACGCACGTGTCCAAATGATAAAAGTAATCATGATGTGGTTACGTGCCTTGTTTATTTACTCTGTTGTCCTGACTTGGCAGTTAGACTGGTGATGTTACATATAAGGCAATGGCGATGTCGTCGAGAGAAGATAATCATCATCATCATCCTCATAATTATCATTCTTACAACCGTCTCATAACTCAAAATATCCCGCGCTCTAGATATACTTACACACACACACACACACACACACACACACACACACACACGCAGACGCACGCATACAAACACACACACATACATACACACACACACACACACACACACACACACACACACACACACACACACACACACACACACACACACACACACACACACACACACACACACACACACACACACGCGCACACTTAATTCCTTAACATAACCATGTCTGTAATTGTTTTCTTTTCTTTATTTTATTCTGTACCACTGAAGGTGAAGAGCAGGTTTCCCACGATACAGGGTAATTTAATGTGTAAACACAGCTTGCCATATAATATATTGTCTAGTACCCATAATACAAGCTCTAGGTACTTAATTTGGGACTAGATGGTGCTGTGTAAAATGTCCCAAAATATTATTATTATTTACTACTAGTTTTCCGCCCGCGGCTTCGCCCGCGTCGAGTTCGGTTATATCGCGTTTCCAAGAGAACTCTTCAAAAGTCCGAGATAAAAAGTATCCTATGTTCTTTCTCAAGGTCAAGGTCAAGGTCTCTATCTCTGTGCCAAATTTCATTAAAATCAGTTCAGTGATTTAGACGTGAAAGCGTAACAGACAGACAGACAGAGTTACTTTCGCATTTATAATATTAGTAGGGATATTAGTAGGGGTTAGTAGGGATTATTATATTGTGAACCTACTTACGGAATAAAACTTTTTCATTTTCATATCTTTCTATGTTGGAGTCGGCACCCAGTCTAACCAGATGTGAATATCAGTATTTTACACGAAGCGACTGCCATTAGGCCTCCGCAACCAAATTTCTGGGCTATACCAGTATCAACATTTGTTGCCCTATAGTTACGGACATGGGTTTCGTTCCTATAAGCATGTCAGTTAATCCTGGCCTCTGGAAAAGTGTAATTTTTCCAGTTATTAATTCTGGCGCAGAGGACTCCTATTTTGTGTTATCACGTGAATCGTGTTTGGAGTGAATTGGAGTCTTAGTCCCAAAAAGCAGTAAAGTATGTGGTAGGCACAAAGTTTATACCTACAGAGTAAAATTTAATTTGTTTGGATATGTAATTCTGCTGGTTCACATTTTCAACTTTAACAGTTGGATTATAATAGAACAAACACTACGAACGGGAAAAGGTAAAATTTCCTTAAAGCAACAAGATCGACCGCTTATTTAAATAGGCACTTCATTTAAAAAAAAATATCTTGAACTGGCTGAAATATTAATGTCTTGTGCGCTTACTTATGCATTTATAGTCAATGTCAAACATTTTATTTCAATAAGACGATTAAAATAGGTCCTTTTGAAAGTCCAAAAAGTAAGTCTTATGTCCCAAGGAGCAGCAAAAACTCCCTATCACTCCTTTAAAAAAGAGACTATGATTCTCTGAGATTGTTTCGGCGTTTCTTCTCAGAGGTTGCCAGCTAGAAAATGGAGCAATCTAGCTTAAAAAATATGTAAAATATTGACTTCTAAAAGTGTCTTTAAAAGATCTATTTGCAGAAATAAATATCATTTATCAGTGTATTATACTTAGTTTACAATTTTGTTATAAAAAAACGGACTGACAAACAAATAGGTATGCAGGAAGCCACACAGAGTTCATGGCTATTGTCGGCCGATGATATTTATCGTACTTATCTACTTTAATCATCAGGAGATTATATGACGCAGATACTTAATATCCTCATCCATGTATAAACAAAGGTGCATCCTTAATAATTGATATTAATAAAAACAATGCGAATCAATACTACATTTCCTTCGATGATTCATTCATATTGTCTGTAGGTACATACTTTTAACAACATTGTGGTTATTGACCGCGTGTCATCGACCCAATAAAAAATATATAAATAAGTATACAATTAAAGAAAGCTAAAAATATATCTAATCTACAGTTATATAAGTAAAGTTATACCTACTAATTTCTTCGTACGGGACTTTATATTTAAAATGTCGCTCTACTGGTTTTCCAATGTAATGCTTTATCCTTTGACCTACTTACTACAACGGTGTTGAATTAAGAAATGAACGATAATTTGAAGAGTGGTCATTTGGTGGTAATTTATTAATTTCTAACGTGCATGAAGGCTTGAAATACAGGGTTGAAATCCTGGTTCTATTTCGCTAATATATTTTGTGCTATCTTCCACACCGTACCGAAATATACACGGCCTGAACTGCAACACTTCGTGAAACTACCGACCGGAATACTCGTAGCTATTTGAAGGAACCGCAGGACGAACCGGTATCGTCGTTGAAATTATCGGTATTTCATAATATGAATCAAAACATTCCTAAGTTTCGATCGTTCGACAACGTAGGTATCTCATAAAAAATCTGCCTCTATTAATTTGCTAGGCAGGTAATATTACAGCCTGTTATTCGTAAAATTCTTGACTGTTTTTGAAACTTTGGCTGACTAATATTATAATTGTAACGTAACTTAGTCTGTTACGTTTTAAAGACTAAACCGCTGAACCAATTTCGATGAAAAGATTGGACTTTGGAGAAGAAGACAAGGTATATTTTATTTGAAACTTGACTTCAAATAAAACTTGACTTGACTTGATGTTCAGACTAAAGTGCAATAAAAAAAATATTTTTAAAATATTAAGTTATCTTTTTATTGTCGTATTTTCACTACCATAAAATCGAATCGCGGAACAAATAAAGTCCATTGCCACAGATTATTTTACAAAAATGGTAATTTTATACCTTTGTTAGAGAGAATAGAGATTTGTGTTATCACCCAGTTGTTGTTACTATTGATAAGACAAACAATATACTCAATAAAAAATAATCTTCAAACAATTCAACTAAACATTTTCATTAAAGAAAAAGTCTCGCCAATATTTCTTGCACATTACGCCTCGGATGGCTGAATTGACTTCGCAAATCGTAAAATTTAATTGTACACAGTTACACAATAATTTAAACATTGTACAGCCTCTTATCATGTGTGCATAACCTATAAAAGCAAAGTAATTGAAATTACTAGGTATTCTGCCTACGTGACCATAAATTGAATTAGTATCAGGCACAATTCTGACGTCACTATTCTATTGTTCCAGTTACCTGATGCTGTGAAGTTTCTCGCCGGTTATGGGGCAGCAGTCGACTTCTACAACAGTTATATAGAACAAAGCTAACGAAGAATAAGGCGGCACACCTGGCCGAGAGTGTCATGACATTTGCCTGCTCAAAAAAAGTCAAAGTTTGAAAGTGGAACGCAACAGAACTTTTTTAAACAGCAAAGCACTAAAGAGTTCCCTAAGGAAGCTAGTGTTGTGCTATCAAGTCTTTTCGCAAATGATAACGTTATCGTGTTCTTAACTAAATCCATTGCGTCTGTTTTCGTTAACCGATAGTGGCGCTGATAAAGTCTTGTCGATTTTTCATTTAACGTCACACCGTAGACGGTCGCGTATCTACCGAGACGTGTTAAAATAGTGCTGGTGTACGACTATCGTTTCACTCGCCAATGTTTAAAAACATACCGACCGTAAGCCAAGTGTGTTCGTGTACAGGTCGAGTAAGCGTACCTACGTTGTGCAGTGGAACATTTTTATAGTTTGAATATCGAATGTGTTTGTAAAAATGCGTGGATTGTGGTCTCGTTTGGCGGCGTTGGGGTGGATGGTGTCGCTAGTTGGATGCCACAGTCCTGGCAGCGAGCTGGAGTCGGTGAGGTACGGGCCCACTGACGACCGGTTCATCAGTGACACGTATACAGTCGCCAACATCAACATCACGTATAAAGATGAGCATGGAGAGGAGTACACCGAGACGTCTGAGGTGAGCGACCTTTCTTAATTCAAGTCCTAGTTTCGTCTGGCTTTATTTCCGAACGAGATATGTAGATACTGATAGCGTCTTACTTGATAAGTAGTCGATTTAGGAACAATCAAATACCTACCTACATAAACCATGCCTAGCAATACCTACTGCTATAGACGTCATCTGAAATGATGACCACCAATCCACAGAACAGTATTTCTACGTCCGAAAAACCACTTATTTTTTATATTGTTAAGGAATCTAACACCTGCCTTAAATATGTGTAGCTTAGACATTAGGATCATGACTTTTATCACGTAGTCCCAGTACGCAGAATTCCGCTTTCTGACAATATATTATCATATGACTCAGAATCAAGAAGACCTCTCTATTCTTATTATTTTTTTATAGATTTCGTTTTTTTTTACATTATTATTTATTTATTTCGATATCGGCATCATAACAGGTACTTATACACCCAATGCGATAATGTTGTCATACTAATTTTATTATCACAACACAATTTTAAAATCCTTTATACCTACTGAAATGAGTCAACGGTTACAACGAACAACAGCAAAATTCAAAAGTTTTTTTTAATATTAAATCAAAGCAAAACTTGATTTTGAACTGAGATGTAGGTAACATAAATTATCAAATATCATATTCTCTTTCTGATGATTTTATTTCGAAATATGCATTTATATCATTTTATGATTACTATAAATACAAGTATAGACATATTTTTTTATTTATAATCTGATAAGATACCTACGTGATATCTGTCCCAGGAAATAATATATACCTAGGTATGTAGGTACATAAATTATCTTGTAAGAAAAATATCTTAATATTATAATTTGCGTTACATAATGTTATCTCGTCACTATGTGGTTTTATAATATGAAATAACTAAATTTATGTGCACATAATTTTGTAACGAATTAATTATTATCAAGTAGATAGAATAGCTGGAATTAATAATGTCCAATGACTACGTGACGCGAGTGAAATCGTGCACAACCGTTAGTTTTTTATAAACACTATTTCGATCAAGTACAGGGCCGGATTATCTAAAGGCAGTGTTATCTAAAGGGGGCCCCTAGCCCACGCGGAGAAAATAGGAAACTTACAAATGTTTCATCCAGATAAAATTTAATTTAAATGATTAAATTATATTTATTTCTGTAAATACATCTTTTGAAGACACTTTACAAGTCAATATTTTACATAATTTTTTAAGCTAGATGGTTCCGGCATTTCCTAGCTGACGATCGCTGAGAAGAAATGCCGAAACAAACTCAGAGAATCATAGTCTCTTTTAAAGTCCAGACATTGTATAGTAACAAATATGTGTCTTATAATGTAGGGCAAAGTCTGAAATGGCCTTTTGAAGAAAGAGCCATAGCGACTTTGAGTAGACCAGTCCCCACTGACGTCACGCTTGCATCAGTCATTGTGTAGCTCAACCATAATTTAGTGAGCTCAACAACCCGTCGCACGACGTATTTGCGTAGGTCACATAAGATTTATATATATCCTCTACTATTGCCATGTTTTTTTAATATATTAAGTACACTGTCATATTTGTATTATACAGTTGTCCCACAAATTTTACTTTTTAATTATAGGTAAGTACTTGAATTAGGTATGTGATATTGTGCAGAATTTCAGACTATTCAATACCTACAGAGCGCTCAAATTTGGCTTGAGGTTTATTTACCACCGTCCACCAGTGTATTGAAACTCTCCTTATCTATGACGAAGTTAGAGAAGGGTATAAGGCCCCGAGAATTGCATTGCGTAGGGGCCCGCCCCGTCGTGGTTAATCCGGCCCTGATCAAGTATACTGATAACTTCAATTTGCGTATAATACCTGACGTAGGTACTAATAGTACTCTTTCTTGTCTTGATATCTATAACTATTCTTTATATTTGAAGCCAGGACTTCAAGCATAGCAGGCGCAATTACAACCACTAAGCTGCTAATCAATCACATACGAACCTTCAACTTGGTACTACTACTATAATAAAATAATTAAGTATTAAAATCTTATACTCAACTTCAGTACAAAAAAAAAACACTACAAAAGATTAAAAGAGCAGATTAGAAACGGTTATTGGTGTTAACACCCGTGCTGTTGGCTTGTGATAAAGTAAAACACTGACCTACTTATCGTTAAGCTAAATATCGCATAGCAACAGAAAATAAGGCGTGTAAACGTCGGTATTCTGTACGCACGATATGCCTTGAGGAATGCATCAGCTTCTAAGTGCGTTATGACATGCAAGCTGATGACATCAAACGAAACGGATTAAAAAACTGTGATGAACGATATCTATGTATATATTCCTGACATTTACCGAATATTATACATTGAAATAAAACTACAGCGTCCATGGTCCGAAACGTCGGGACTAATAATCACACTTCACACTAAATATTATAAAGGCGAAAGTTTGTGAGTGTGTATGTTTGTAACCCTTTCACGCTAAAACTATTGGATTTTGATGAAACTTTACAGTATTATTATTAATACATCAGAATAACATATACCTAGGCTATAATTTATAATGGTTTTGAGTTAATTAGCTAAATTACAACGATAATTAAAAGTAACCTTTCCACGCGGACGAAGTGGCGGGCAGAAGCTAGTATCAATATAACGCAATAAAATCCTTAAAAAGTAGTTTTATTTCAAGATATCTATGTATTTCTGTAAATAGATCTTTCAAAGACACTTTTACAAGTAAATTTTTTGATTTAGACACGTTTGGCGCAGCGGCTGAGCTTTCGCTTCTGTGCCACGAGTTGTGGGTTCGATCCCCGCACGGAGCAAATATTTGTATGACCTACAGGTAGTTGTTCCGGGTCTGGGTCATATTTATACACCAGTGTCTATCGTACTCTTACCGAGAACAAAGAAGACAATTTGAGTCCGTCTGTATGTTCGCGTTTATTTGACATTTATGATTTTGACAGTCTTTTTTTAATATTGAAGTAATACTCTTGCGGTAGAAATGAATGAAATTATAATAATATAATAATAATATTTTTGGGACATTTTACACAACACCAAGTCCCAAAGTAAGCAGAGCTTGTACTATGGGTACTAGACAATGGATATAATACATATATACTTTTTTTTGTTAATACATACTTATAATACATAGGAAACACCCAGACAAACACAAATACTCATGTTTTATCCACACAAATATTTGTGTCCTGTGGGAATCGAACCCACGACCCCATGATCAGCAGTCCGGCACTCGAACCGCTAGACCACAGAGGTCTGGGTAATTGGTTGGCATCTGATCAAAATCATAATTATGCAACAGTGACATTTATATTTATAGTTATTATTATTATAATTAATTACCACTCGCTTAAACGGTGAAAGGAAACATCGTGAGGAAACCTGCATGCCAGAGATTTTTCTCGACGGTGTGTGCCAACCCGCGCTAGGCCAGCGTGGTGGACTATAGCCTAATCCCTCTCAATCTGAGAGGAGACCCGTAGTGGGACAGTATAATTATGGGTTGATGATGATGATCTGAACAAAAATATAACAATATACATTTGAAGCAGGTTTCTTTTGTTATGCAAAGATGTACATCTCCCTCTCTTGTACTGAGCTGTGCTGTGCCCAACAGGGTCCATAATTGATCCTTAGTTTTTAAGCTTACCATCTGTTTTAATTAATATGTAGGTACATTGTGCATTAAAGATTGAATTGATGTAAAACTGACAAAGTGAGACCGATGATGTGTGTCGTATGAAGGTTCCAGGATGTTGATATAATAAATCAAAGATGGACGATAATGTTTTGATTAAATAGTTTATTCAAAGATAAATGAGTGACGCCCACTCTGCGTAAGCTTCCTGTCTCTCAACTAGCTTCAACTAGCTAAGTCTGCATTTCCTCTGCTTAACTCCTCGGGGAATACAGGTGTGATAGTATTTTTTTTATACCACTAAAGTGGCAAACAAGCATACGCGCTACCTGATGGTCAGTGCTTACCGTAGCCTATAGACGCTTGCAACACCAGGGACATAGACACTTACGCGTTGCCGACCCTGTAAAACGAAAAAGAAATTTGTTCATTGCGACACTCGGTAGTGAAAAACACTGCCGAGTGCCGACTATTATGCCCACGCCCTACTGCCCGTTTTCTCACCGTAAAGAACACAAAAAAGTGTTTTTTCACTGCGATTTTCTGTAAGGTGAAGGTGGCAGTTCCAACTTGAGTGGAATTACCACCATACTGTACCTCTCTTAGCCCTGCATGGCTTTGAGATTTTCTCGACAAAAAAATTAAGTACAGTCCCTTTGACATTTCGATTCGACAAAGTACTAGGAAACAGACGAAACTATGCTCCTATTGTCACAATAACAACCTTATTGTGACAATCGGAGCACAGTTTCGTCTGAGATTAAGAAGCACAACAACTCACAAAATAGAATTACTTAGGTGGAATAATGGAAACTTTTTGCTTCTCGATTTATTCTTTCTCCAGTTTACTTTTCTGAATTTTTCATACAGTCTCCAAAACAATTGTACATTTCACAGGACTACAGGACTTGATTTTCCAAGGCGGTTGTGTGCCAATGAGGGCAATTATTGAGTTGATTTGATCGTGTTGTTTTTTAAATGAGGTGTCTCTATGGAGTTTCTTACCGCTTCTAATATATCATAAGACCTTTCAGCTAGAACAATTTTGACTTTAAAAGGTACTATTTTAATGGTCTTATTAAAAAAAACATTTGACTAACTTTGATCCTCTTAAAAGAGTAATTTTTACTTGTAGCACCTGTTGTTAACTGTGTTAGTTATCACACAGGTAGCGGTCATTACAATTATGTATGACTGTTAACAGTGATTATGTCGCAACTCATTGTTTTGTCCACTGGTCGATTGTTACAACGCTCCTCCCCCCTTCCGCCTCTACTTATTACATCATTCTATGTATTGTTTTACACTATTACGGGTTGGTAACGTAATGAAATTATTGACTAATAATGTCGTTCTATTAAATAAAATTTGATACAAAAAGCGGTACTCCTCGACACGGCACTTCTGTTCCTATCCTTTTTTTTTTGTAGTACGGAAAATTCTCATGGCTCCTCCGCCACCCGGGGATGTGGCTGGGTATGTCGGACTCATACCGACTAAAAACCGCACTTGCCTTCACGTGCCCTATTGTCATGGCCATGGGATCCGCGAAATTCGCCACGACCATGACAGGCTGTGGTCCAGCAGTTGCTGGACCCCGTCGATAAGCGAGGCCTCTCCTCGCATACTGTTTAGGCACGCTTCGTTAAAAGCGTGCCGCCTATTGGGGCCATTGTCTGGTCGGGTGGCAGAGTCCCCCAATTCAACCGCCCGCAGGCCACAAAGTGAACGCCACATCATCAGCCCATATTCGTCCACTTCTGTTCCTATCGTAGTGAATGCCACATCATCAGCCCAAATTCGTCCAGTTCTGTGCCTCTCCTAGTGAACGCCACGGTCTCCGATCTTCGGCTTTCCTCGTCCAGTCACTACCAGCTGCCTTCCTCAAGTCGTCACTATCTGGCCGGCGGGCGTCCTACACTACGCTTACTAAGACGCGGTCTCCACTCGAGAATTCGTTTGCTCCAGCGTTTGTCAGTTCTCAGCGAGTGACCGGACCATTGCCACTTCAGCTTGCTAATCCTTTGAGCTATGTCTGCAACTTTGGTTCTCTGACGGATAACTTCGTTGCGAATATAAACCTCAGGATCCCAAACTAAGCAGAGCTTATACCTACAATACTAAAGAATATGTATAGTTAGTATTATATTCATGTGTCTAGTATAGTCATGTACTCATAGTACAAGTTCTGCTTAGTTTGGGACTAAGTAAAATGTCCCAAATATTTATTCACTGTTTCCCGCGGTTTCACCCGCATTCCAAAAGGCTTTTTGAGACAAAATGTAAGCCTATGTTTTCTCCAAGGTCTAATCTATCTCTATACCAAATTTCATCGAAATCAGTTTATCGGTTTAGGCGTGAGAGCGTAACAGACAGACAGACATAGTTATATGTATTTATAATACTATTAAATAGGGAAGAAAGGATATAAAAACAATTGTTACGACTGACCCTCTAGACAGTCAGGGCTCTTTAATTAATTACTCGTTAAGTAAGTATATGAAAGTAAAATTTACGAAACAAAATAAATATTACAGCTATCGTAAATACAACAATATTTTGTAATAAACACAACCCTAGGTGACGGTGTACCAATGTAAAAACTGTTTCTTTGTTTTCACAGTTGCAAGAAAAATATTTTGTGTATTATGTACCTACACAATGTCTTGATATTACGCAACATTTCATAAAATACTTACCTTTTTATTTACAATTTATTCATAAATAACTATTCAAAGAAAACAATATTAGGTACCTATATGTTTTTCAATTATTATTTCAATACTCAAGGTGTTAATTTTTATCCAAGAATGGAAAATCTTTGTGAAGGAGTAAGGCTCATATTTTCCAGGTCTTGTACACGACTTGTGTTATGATAAGCATGAATACTGTTACTGTCTGGACTTCAAAAAAGAGACCTGCGACCGACGACCTTTATTTGCGTTTCTTCTCAGAGGTCGTCAGCTAGGAAATGCCGGCGCCATCTAGTATTAACTAAATATTGACTTGCAAAAGTGTCTTTATAAGATCTATTATTACCGTAACTAACTAAACTGTATTAAAAATAACGTTGTTGAAAAAACAACAGTAGTATATGAAGGGAAGATAACATTTTCATATAATTATATTTCCGTCGCGAAAATAATCGATTACTTTGCAGGTACCTACTCGTAAATTATGATAACTTTTTCTCCTTGGCGACTAAAATCGATTTAAAAAAAACTCGACTTCCTAAATGATTAATAGGCAAACCTACTTATGTTCTAGCGTGTCATTGACACATTCAAAAGTATCGATTATTTAAAGAAATCCGAATTAGAACATCGGATTTGCGCAGTACGCATGTCTAACAATTCGTTCCAGTCTAATAGTCTGTTCTCTGTTCCGTCGTTTAACTTGTAAATATGTTAAAGTGACTTGATTGTACTAAAATAACGTGGTAATGAATAGTTACATTGATCTTTCTTTGTCCTCGCTTTCATTCTAAATTCAGAATGTTTTTCTATGTTGGGTCAGGCTGAATTAAAAAAAAATTTGAAGTAGTTAAGTACTTAGTTAGTAGGTAATTTAGTTCTCCCCAGGGATGTTCCCTAACAGGCGTTGCACAGGGGGTTTCTGGGGTGGTCTATTAAGAGGACATAGTGCCCCCTTCCATGTGCTGATGGTGGCCACCGGTTTATTTTAATGGGTAATCCCACACTCCCCGGTCTAATTCCCGTAGACCGGCCTTTTAAAAGTTTCCAACCGTAAACAAAAAACGGGAAACGTAAACGAAAATCTTTTTTTGGTTTACTTAGGTTGGCCCAATTTTTTTCTCGATCCACATTATTTAGAAAAGTGATACAGACTTATATTAGCTTACCTACTAGAATATTTCAAATATCCAGTATGTTATTACAATAAAAAGAGTTTATGTAATATTAAATTACAACTTAAGATGGTCTAATTTTAAGAAAAAAATACCACCATCTACGCTCCATTACAGAACATGCCACTAAATCATACCCTAGATCTATAATATACGATATAATATATACATATATATATATACGATTTTATTATACCATACACTATGCCTACAATTCTATAAGTAGAAAGCTTTTCTTGAATTATGCTGAGCTCCAATCCGGTTTACACGTATTTCTAAATAATTGATTTAAAATGCACATTTTAAACTGATTGAGAAAAAACTAGTTCATTCTGGAAGCTGGCTCAAAATCCAACAAAATATAATAATAATTATATTACGCAAAACAAGTCCTCATTCCTCCATTCCGCTTCCTCTAATGACATAATAGGCGTAAAGGTAACTTAGCGTAAAACGTAATTACGCGGGAAGAGACGGCCTGATTGAACGACCTGAATAAGGAGTCGAGTGGGTTTGCCCTATTTTTAGTTTAGGTCGAAAGTTTAATTTTGAAATATTTCACTTGGCTAATGAGTACCTATCATTATATAAATTTTCTTTGACATCGAAAGCAATTTCAATATTATCCGAGTATTATTCCAAGAACTGGGTGATTGACACTTGAGTTTGACAGGTTGTCGTCTCGTCGAGTTTGTTTTGCAGATCTTACGGAAGTATATTTATGTAGTATGCTAACGTGGAACATCGAATGTTCCACGTTAGCATACTACATAAATATACTTAATTCAAATATGTATTTATAGTTTAGTAAATTACATTCCTTATCTAAAAAACCTAAAACTGGTAAACGGATATCAAAATAACAAATGTACAGACGCCAGCAGGTCAAGCTAACCAAAATTGTCAAATTGTCCCAATTGAAAATGAACCTTATTTCTTTGCATTAAAGTTGAAACTATCAAAGAAATTTGACAGTTTGGAAATTTGTAGCTTGATGTACAGACTGGCCACTGTACACAATTGTAATGTAGATTGTAATTAGAGTGTAATGAATTAATTAAGTCACATTATTTACTATTTCTACTTAAAGAGACCAGCAGTAAAAGAATACGGGCTGATGAAGATGATTTAGCAGTGATAGCCTAGTGGTATGACCATTGGACTGCCAAGTCGAAGGTCTCGAGTTCGAACCCAAGGCACGCACCTCTGACTTTTCGAATTCATGTGCGTATTAATAATTAATTATCACTCGCTTAAACGGTGAAGGAAAACATCTCGAGGAAACCTGCATGCCTTTTTTCCAACCCGCACTAGGCTAGCGTGGTGGACTATAGCCTAAGCCCTCTCAATATGATAGGAGACCCGTGCCCAGCAGTGGGACAGTATATGGGTTGATGATGATGAAGATGATTTACTATCTTTTGTTCCATCGATTTTTTTTAATAATCTCGGTAATTAATTTCGGCAGTGGCTTTGGATATAATTTTAATTAAAATTTTGATAATATTAGGAACAATTATTTGCACCTGCTTCTGTTGCAGCTGCTTAGGTGTGACAACAATACAAAATGGATGTCACCAACGCAAACGATTAAATGACAATGTAGACTGCTGATTACAGTTCATTAACAATTCGTCGCTCATTAAAAGACCTTCGCAACGCACCTACAAAGGTGTTCTATAGATCACACTTAACAATGTAATTAAAATTTATTTTAAGCCCTGTTAATCCCATTACAATTTATTTTCATTTTGAAAGTGATTTCTTTGCGAATAAGGTTCATAATAGGCTTATATTATACAGATTTTGTGATTACGCAGCTTATAAAGTATTTTGGAAGGTGCCTTTGTTGAGCAATGGGTGTATTTGGTGATTACCTTTTGCTTTTACACACCACCATCTAGGGCCATATTAAGCAGAGCTTTTACTGTGGGTTCTAGACAATGGATACTTTTTGTTTTTGTTTTCTTATACATAAGACACACCCAAACAAACACAAACACAAACACTTATGTTCATCACTTATATTCAACCCTCATGATTAGAAGTCGGACACTCGAACCACTAGACCAAAGATGTCTTCAAAACCACATCACAACATTAAAACAATAAAATTATTGAGAATTTCATAAAAAAAATACCCAATCACTGCTCGACCTCACACCAGCCGCCGAGCTTGATCAATGAGGCAGTGTATTTTATAATCTCATCATATCATAATTAACTCTACTTATTATTAGGTACTATGCTAAGTATGTGAATTTAGGATAATATACAAAGCACATGCAACCTACTATATAAAAAAAAATGCAGGCTAGGTAGGGGGCAGGCCTTTCTATGTTTTTGCCCCGCCTCGAAAAAATCTAGATCCGGCGGATTATTAAGTTATTTGTCTAGCTAGTAAATGAGTACTATATTCATTATAATTATAAATGGTTGGCCTAAAACACAAATACCGACTGAATTAACCGCTTAACCGCAACAAACGACCTTGTTGGTAAAATGGTTACTTGTTTGTTTAATATAGTCTAGATTAATTAGCACATTTGGCAAGCAAACTGGTGACGGTAGTGCATTGTGCAGTTATCTATACATAGATATTTATTAACTACTGTATATTATTTTGAAATAAAACTACTTTTTACGGATTTCATCGCGTTATATTGATATGGTTCTCCAAACATCTCATAAATATCCTAAATGAAAAAGAAAAGCTTAGAACACGTTACAAAAAGTATAAAAATCCCCGTGACAATTACGAATACAAAATGCTGGGCCAGAGAGCGAATGAATTATTTAAAAGAAGCTATAATGACTACATAAGGAGTATGGAGGAGGGCATAACTCATAATCCTAAGCTGTTCTGGTCCTTTATTAAAACTAAAAAGTCAAAGTCTAGTGAAATACCGTTAAAATGAAATTTGAAGACAGGGTAGCCTCTTGGGGGACAGCATTTGCGACCTTTTCGGGTGTCATTTTTCTTCGATTTTTGTTAAATCGGGCGACTTACAGTCCATGGAGCTTTCTGAGCAGTTGCACTTCTACCCACATAATACCCTAAGCAGAGTTGCATTCTCGGAAAGAGATGTGCTTAGAGTGCTAAGAAAGCTAAATGTTTGTAAAGGTGCAGGTCCAGATGGTCTCCCGCCATTGTTGTCAAGAAATGTGCAGTCAGCCTATCTTTTCCGCTTAGAATAATCTTCAACCAATCAATTCAATCATCGCAATTTCCCGCTGAATGGAAGGTGCCACATGTAGTGCAAATCATCAAAAAAGGAGAGGCAGACAACGTAAAAAACTACAGACCTATATCAAAATAGAAATAGCTTCTCAACAGCATGGTTTTTGTGCTAATAAATGCACAACAACCAACCTGGTTCATTACATCGATGACCTTAGCAAATCTCTGGACTCACGCAAAAAAGTCAACTCTATCTACACTGATTTTAGCAGTGAATTCGACAAGGTGAATCACAAAATATTGCTGCAAAAGCTCTCAAATCTTGGCATATTCGGTCAACTTCTTTTGTGGTTCAAATCTTATCTTTCAGAAAGGAAATATAGAGTTGTGATAAAGGGTTACGAATCTTCACCCTACTCTTCAACATCTGGAGTCCCACAAGGCTCTCATCTGGGTCCAATACTGTTTATCATATTTGTCAACGATATAGTAAACTGTATTAAACACAGTGCCTGTTCCATCTTTGCTGACGATGTTAAATTATATAAGGTGATTGACTCTGATACCGATGTAGCTCTGCTCCAGGATGACTCGGTACACCATTGGTGCACTATTAACCATATGTCTCTTAATGCAGATAAGTGTTTTAATATCACATTCACAAAAATGCATACCACGCTCACTTATTCCTACTCACTCAACGGTAAGGTTCTGCAAAAAGTTGACACGATTCGTGACTTAGGTATTATTCTTGACAGTAAGCTTACCTTTTTACCACACATTGACTCTATCGTTTCCAAGGCAGCTACAACACTGGGATTTGTTAAGAGAATCTGCTATGATTTCAAAACTGTTCAAGCTTTAAAAGTACTCTACGTAAGTCGTAGGCAAACACATGATTTAATGCTACTTTATAAAATCATCAACGGATCTATACAAGTTCCTAGTCTTTTAGCAGAAATAAATATATCAGTTCCCCGTCTTTACCCAGAACTGAACGCAAACTAAACGTGTTCGCTCCCTGCACCGCAAGAACAAATCTCGGCCGCTCGGCGCCAATGAATCGTTTCATGAGGACGTACAATGAGTGCTATACCCGTTCCAACAGCATTGACATCTACGCTAACACGTTGTTACAATTTCGTAAACAATTACAATCCCACCAATCATTGTAATAAATTTATTATTTAAACTATGATTCCTTTGCTTAAACCACTTCATTCTTATCTTAATGTTGCCATTCAATTATAATGCCATAATGTAATTACGATAAAAAAATATGTAAGTGCTGTGCACACCTGTAAGTGACAAACTTACTCTAGATTATGTTTAACGTTAAGACACCATAATAATGTATTAGTGAGAGTTGGAGTGCCTTAATTTAAATAAATTAATAAATTAAATTATTAATCCCTACGTTCAGAAATCAATATATTATATGTATAACTTGAGAAGGACTTTACCGATATAATTCTTCTTCTTTTAAAGTTTTCTAATACTTTGTAGAAGGTTCTTACGGAAGATAAAAATTAAGAAAATTTGATAAATTTCAGAAAACTTAACGACTAGATACTTTTTATTGAGGTAAAAGCCACGCAGAGGAAGTCGCCAGCAAAAGCTAGTTAGTACAGAGGCCAGCACATCAAAATACCCCAATATGTCAAATTCCTATGATAGATTTTCAACTTAACAACAAAACAACGAGGTTCTTAATCAATTGGGAAAATTTTGTAGTGGCCTGGTAGTTTCCGGATAAATTGGTTGCGAAGATTATTTTGTTCTTGACTACCAGTAACGATTGTCATAGGTGTTCACATGGCAACCGGGACCAACGGCTTTAAGCGCTCTCCGAGGCATAGAGGGGTATCGATTTCGTCATCTATTAGGTACTATAGGGACCGTTGGGCGGATGGAAAGTAAACACTCGGTTTAAACTAACATAGACATACTAGTCCGTTGATTCCAATGGACTTTGACGTTAATATAAATAGCTTAGTTAACCTATATGTTGATGAGGTGTCTTATTGTATTAAATTCTTACTAACTACGTCGGAGGTCTACAACCAACAGTGGCAAATTATCGCACATGAAATGTTTTAATTTGTATTGTCTTCGTTGACAATAAACGTATGCGCCAGTTCCGCACCAAACGACGCACACACACATCATAACAACTATCCAAGTAATAGAAAATTGGGCCTTATTCTGCGGCATTTAGGAGCAAAAATTGTGTGATGTTTTGATGTGGCTGTTCTGGGGGTATTGTGCAGCTGTTAGTATACATTTAACGTGTATTTTTAGTGAGTCATACCATGATTAACCCTGCAATGCTAATCGTAAGCAATCCTCATTGTTTTATTAAAACAATTAGCTGTAAATTCAAGAAATTGAAGTTCACGCGTCGCCTAAAATCATTAACGTTCAATTGATTTTGTGATCGGAAACCGGTTCTCAAATAAAAAAAACAAGCGGAAGAAGTTTTAATTACAATTTTCATTGCTTTATTCGTCATGGTTTTTAGGGCTTGCAGTATTACACAAAATTTGCCAGTTGCCAGTTTTTATTGTATAAAGTTATGGTGAAACTAGTGGGAAAACACAATTGCAACGCAATATTCAGCCAGCAAAAAGCCTATTGTTTAAATAAAGTTTTCGAAATTAGATACCTTAGGCCTTACAGTGGACAGAATGATGATGAAAAGTCACTTCATCTCCTGGGGGAATGCGGGTCCCTAATACACAAGCGCAGTGTTCATCCAGGGAAACACACCGTGAGCCCAGATGAATTAAAGGCTCCCAAGCAAATCCTGCAGTTTCTAGTAGCTGCCGCAGGGTTTAGCGGTGAACTCTAACACAACGAGTGGCGATCACAATAGACCGACTGCGGTCACAGTGATACTACAGACGCAAATCCTATCCTTCTAATATTATAAATGTGAAAGTTTGTGAGGATGAATGGATGGATGTACTACTGAAAGGGTTTTGATGAAACTTTACAGTATTATTATTTATACATCAGAACAACATATAGTTATTATATGTGGCTATAATTTATAACGATTTTGAATTAATTAGTCAAATTACAACGATAATTAAAAGTAGTTTTTCCACGCGGAAAAAGTCGCGAGCAGAAGATCATCATCATCAACCCATATACTGTCCCACTGCTGGGCACGGGTCTCCTCTCATATTGGCTATAGGCGGGCAGAAGATAGTAATTCATAAAAAATAAAAATACAGCGGACAGAGTGGCCTGAAAAAAGGGAGCCCTTACTTCAGCAGTGGGACAAACCGGGCCTGAAAGAAAGGCTTTATTCCAAAACATTTGATTAAATAACAGATTACTAATAACTGCCTCATTAGCCTATAGTCGAAAGCGCGACTGCTATACTATAGGTCCTGGGTTCGATTTCTGGGTCGAGTATTGTTGGGGTTTTCGTATAAGAGATGGCGAGATTTTCTGGAGGGATTGGCACAATATAGCCTGGAACCGTGAGGAATGGAAGGAGGGTAGGGAAGCCTATGCTCTGCAATGAGACAATTACAGCTAAATAATAATACTAGTATAGATATACCGTTGATTAAACTATAAGTTAGCTAGTTTAAATTGCACCAAGTAAGGAAGCGGAAACGATACCAACTATTTGACATTACGATCACGGTGAACGAACGACACTTCAATACATAATGTACTTAGTCAGGGGTATCCAACCTTATGAAATCGTACCTCTATTATTCTTAAAATACTCTTTATATTCTTTTTTAAAGGTTTTTGTAACAAAACTATAGTGTCTGTATTTATATATTTTTTTTGCATTTTCCATGCTAAGATTTTTAAAGTTATTTTAGCGAAGGAAAAATTCAACTGCGGGCAAGATTCGAACCTGTGTCTTCTGGTTAGATAGATCTGATCTGGCGGGTGGGACTCGTGGTGCTTTAGTGGTCAATCGTCTTCTGGTGTATCTAACCAGAAGACGCAGATTCCAATCCTGCCCGCAGTCGAATTTTTCCTCCGCTAAAATAACTCTACAAAGTGTATGTTTAAAAATCATTAATCATCATCATCAACCCAGATACTGTCCCACTGGGCACGGGTATCCTCGCAGAATGAGAGGGATTAAGCTAATAGTATACCACACTAGCCTTTTGCGGATTGTCAGACTTCAAACATGTTTTCCTTCACTGTTTAAGCGAGTGATAATTAATTATTAATACGCTCATGATTTCGAAAAGTCAGAGGTGCGTGCCTTGGATACTTACTTGATACCTTTGACTTCGAAGTCCAATGGTTAAAATAGTTATTTAAGTCTTAATTGTGTGATAACTATGGCAATTGGACAGTTATTAAATAAACAATTCGTCGAATCATCATACCGATTGATCACTAAAATAATTTCGGAGATACTCTGGACATACTTTTTTTTTTTAAATATTCAAAGTCAAAGTTATTTATTGCTTAAAACTGTGTACATAGGTATCTTTTAGTATTTTTTGGCATTTTCCATGCTAAGATTTTAAAGTTATTTAGCGAAGGAAAAATTCCAGAAGACGCAGGTTCGAATCCTGCCCGCGGTCGAATTTTTCCTTCGCTAAATAACTTTGTGTACATAGGTGTTTAACAATTGTTGGTAGGTTTCAACAGTCTAACCCAGTCGGGTGTAGCAATATAAAAATATTAAAATCTAATAAACATAGGTGTCTGTGGTAACAATCTTGAAGACAATAACAGTTATTATTTTTTGGCAAAATATTCATGCATATTATAAAATACATTTTTAATTAACCACTTTTTCAAAACTCTCTTGAATAATTTACCATTTAACCATTTTATCATTCAACAAATTCCATAAATCGAACTGCATATATTTGACCAATGCAGTAAGCCAGAGATCTAGCGGTTTTAAGCGTAGCTGCTATGCTTGAGGTTCTGGGTTTGATTGATTCTCAGGTCCAACAGTGTTGGTTTTTACATGAAATTCTCAGTAGCAGCTCGGAATTCGGATTTGTGCCCGGTTATATAGCTATAGCACCAGTGATAGTCTAGTAGTGATATGACCATAGGACTGTCAAATCACTGGTCTCGAGTTCGTATCCAAGGCACACACCTCCGAGTAATTATTTATCACTTGCTTAAACGGTGAAGGAAAACATTGTGAGGAAACCTGCATGCCTTTGAATTTTTTCTCGACGGTATGTGAAGTCTGCCAACCCGCACTAGGCTAGCGTGGTGGAATATAGCCTAATCCCTCTCAATCTGAGAGAAAGCCTTTGCCCAGCAGTGGGACACAGCAGTGGGATATATGGGTTGTTGATGATAATGAAAGGCAATAGGCTCGCCACCCTATTACATGGGACCTAAACATACAGGCAAAACTGAGGGTGTATGTTTCGGCGTTTCTTCTCAGTCAGCTGGGTTATGTCGACGCCATCTAGTATTAATTAAATATTAACTTGTGTGTGTGATTAAAAATATCTTTAAAATATCTATTTGCAAAAATAAATATCATTTATGATTTATACAACTTTGTCTAACCCCTACGGGAATACAGCCGTGATGGTATGTATCGCTCTTCAATAGTTTTTTTTTAATTTGTTGCCATAAATGTCTTCTGTTCTAGTAATCCAGGACAGGTTCTGCCTCTCTCCACCTACGGCAAACACACTTGTCCTTGTCCGACAAACATATTGACGGATAAGGACACAACACTCCGATTCACTTTCAGGTCGATTTATAATATTAAATCTAAACACAACAAAGTCATTGCACATAAGGTTAGTCGGAGGATAATTATAATTAGCGACCATTTATTTACTTGTATACTTTACATTAAAAAGTTGTTTACTGCATACGTAAACAGTAGGTACATAATGTTACAATATCGTAAATATAAAGCGATTTCCTGGAGGTTGTATATAGAATATGCGTATTTATATCCTTTTACTAGTTGTTGCTCAGGTCTCAAAGGACTTTTGAAGAAAAATCTAGCCTATTTTCTTCTCCAAAGTATTCTCCATACGATAAACTTGTAGTCAAAAGTCAATCACTAAAAAAGTCAGTCAGTGCAATAATTGAATTGCTCAGCCACTGCACCGTGCCATTACAGGCGCCTTGTGCCATCGCGGATCGATCCTCGAAAAAGGTTGTGGTCGGCCAAGTGCGAGTCGCAGTACGGACTCGTTCACGATACATTTTATATTAAGTACATTCCTACATAGGATACGTTTACAAAATGTATGACCCGCCAAGACCTACAGCGTACCATAGGTTGACTTGTAAAATATTATTATTACCCTGTTAGTTCACAAAAATTACATGAGGCAAAATTCATAGATTTTTAACAATTTTATTAAAGCAATGGTTATAAGATCAGTCTATAGACCACAATTATTAGGGCATGCCCATCGTGCCCACAATAGTGAATCCCCGCACTATTCGGCCTTCCATCCAAAGTATACTGTCGCTATCATCTTTCGAGTGCCAGCTAATCCGATGACATGCAATATTATGCTTTTATATATTGCCACATCTGCTTATCAAAGCGGCCCAATATAGCTGTAAAAGGGAGTACTGCTATCATAAAACATGAATCCGTAAACGATGAGCGATGCCCTTTAATGTCCCAAGTACATACGATGATATCTCCATAAAGTGTTAGAAAGAGAGAGAGAGACACACAACATATGCTCACAGTAATTTGTAGGTAAATTTTTCTCGACGGCGCAGGCGTGTGAAGTCTGCCAACCCGCGTAAGGCCAGCGTACTAGACTATAGCCTAATACTGCTAAACTATAAGTGCAGGATCGGGAACACGCAAGTTCCCTGGTGTCACAAGCGTCTATAGGTTACGGTAACCGCCATAGATTCCATATCAGTGGTAACTGCTTACCACAGGTGGGCCGTATGCTTGTTTGCCACCTTAGTGATTTAAGAAAAACGTAAAGCAGTCGGTCCCGGTTGTTATACGAACACCTATGGCAATCGTAAGTAGCCAGAAGCTCAAAAAGCCTGACAACCGGTCTATTCTGAAAATATCGTACTACCAAGGAATTGGGTTGCTGAGGTCTGAAGGCAGCCGCTTTGTTCAAAATACTGATATTGAGCCCCATTTGGTTAGTCTGATAAGACTGGAAGCCGGCCCCAACACAGTTAGGAAAAGGCTCTCAGGATTATGATTATCATGCTTTGTATAAATGATATTCTTCATCATCATTATCATACGACTTCACCCACTATTGGATATATTCCTCTCTTTTGTAGTTAAAATTTCCACGCTCCTGTGCCAGTCTCATCCATTTATTCCCTGCGATGGTAAAAATATAAAAAAATAAATATATTCTTAGTTCGTCTTAACTTGTGTTTTAAATTTGGTTATGGCAGCGCGGATGTCGGCGTGCTTATTGAATAAATATCAGTACTCAAGGCCTGATCTGAGGCCTTGTGTGTCAATAATATAAACATGCTTTGTTATTCTTTGTTGCTCAGTAAAGTATGGTTTTTTAATAACATAAAATATTAAACAAAGAGGTTGCCATAAGTACTCAAATATTCTGTCGCTAAACATGTGCTAACAATAATTATTGTGTTTTAGTTTTAAAGGTAATGTAGCCAGTGGATTTATAGGTCAATTGAGATTTAAAAATTAAGGTTCAAGATAACAACGCGCAAGTGTTGTTGCTGACGTCTATAGACTGCGGTTACCGCTTAGCGTCCTGTCATCTAATTAAAAAAGAAAACCCTAGTCATCAGTAGAATAACTGTTGCTTGCCGATAGTTTTATAATTATGACACTGTTACGTAGTAATGTTTTTTTTCGTTGGAACATGTATACTTATGCGATTCCTTGTTTCTGCATTATGACATCACCTCACCACCGCACTCATCACCCCACCTATCTGAATGTTTTCAAAAATGAGTAAAAATATACAATTATTTTTTGTGGAGGGGCTCGTCTCTGAGTAATAACTACCCTCCGTGCCTTAGAGAGCACGTAAAGCCGTCAGTCCCGGTTGTTATACGAACATCTTTGACAGTCTTTAGTGGTAGTTAGAAGATTAAAATCCCTGACTGAGTCCATCCTCAAGATATCGATATTACCTAGGTAATTGAATTGCAGAGTCAATCGCTTCATGTAAAAGACTAATATCCGGCCGCATCTGAGGGTCTACTCCCTATCTCCGTCAACGAAGTAACGAGCCGTTCGAAAGTTCTCCGAAACTTCGGAGCCCGATAAAACAAGTGTCAAATTCAATTTTTCGAACGGGTAAAAACACATCGAGAGTAGTGACAACTGTCAAATTGTGTTGTCATTCATTCTTAGTTCGGGCCCCGAACGAATCATCCATCCGTAGGTGATACAGAGTAGGAAACCCCCGTAACTAAGGTCGAAACTACGGACTTCGTGCTTAGGGAGTAGACCCCCTGGTTAGATTGGAAGCCGACCCCAACATAGTTGGGAAAAGGTTCGGAGGATGACGTACAGAGGCCAGCACATTAAGCTACCACAATCTGTCAAATTTCTTTTATTGATTTTCAACTTTAACACAAAACCATAAGGTTCATAACGCGTCTTGTAACTAGGTGCAATCGGATTTTTTATTATAATTACGATAATACTAAGAGGTATTAGTGATTGTTTATAGTCATAATATTAAAAACACTAGTATAATAAAAATAGTGTTTACTTTTTACTTTCACGTAATGTAAATCAAGGACATTCTATTAATAATTACTAGTTTAATTAAATGAAAATCAAAGAGCTCTAATTATTAATTAGAGTCTACTTATTTGGATTATGACGGCGATGTCAATGAATATTGAATCCGTAGTAAAGCGTAAATACAAAATTAATTATGCGAAATTACTGCAAATGATTTGAATACATATTTATTAGTCAAGAAAGGAAATTAATTAAGGAACGTTCAGTGTTGACTAATCTGTTCAAATACGTGTTATTAACTGATTTAATGACTAATTTGTGTTAACAACTTGTTGGTACCGTTAAGAAACAATATAAGAGTATTATGTTTTAATCTAGAACGATTTAAATTATAATATAAAAAATATCCTTACTTAATATTATTATAAATGCGAAAGTAACTCTGTCTGTCTATGTGTTACGCAATCACGCCTAAACTACTAAACCAATTTAAATGAAATTTGGTACAAATATAGTCTAGATCCTGAGAAAGGACATAGGCTACTTTTTTTGCGAAAATAGGGGTGTAAGGGGTTGAAATAGGGGATGAAAGTTTGTATGGAAATTACGTCAATTTTATAGCTAGAAGCTTGAAACTTATTTTTTAGGCTTTTGATTACATATAAATAAATACGACGTTCAAAGTTTATAAAAAAATTACCCTAAATTGGAAGATAATTAGCCAAAATAAATTAAAATGCTACCAAAAGTCACTATTCCATGCGGATGAAGTCGCGACCACAGCTGCTAGTATTTTTTACTGTTTTTAGTTTTTTCCTGGCCGGCCTGGTTGAAACGATACAATATCTTTGTATTAAAATAACAGTAGCTACCTACATAATTATATGCATAAACAACTTGTGTTACGAATGTTGCTTGCGCGATTCAAAATTTTCATCGTAGTTCTTGTTTAGCGAGATAGATGTCGCTGCAAGATATGCAAGGGATCGGTATCTCTACGATATATCTTTAAAATACAGAAAAATCAACTAATACTTACCTAGGTTTTTCATTTCGTTTCCAAATACCAGGGACCGAAACCGGTACGATCAATACCTACCGATATTTCACCTGCGTGTGTGTCGACGAGCTGTTACCTACAGATTTATATTAGAATTTGAAATATTAATTTTTCAACCAAGGTCATTTTTAGATAACCGGTATTAAATGGATAACCTAAATAGAGGTAACATGTTTTTTTCCCAGATAGCGGTTAAAATACAAGTAGGTATTACTAATATTAAATAAACAATGCCTCTTAAATATAAAATTTAACGATTGCCGCAGTGATTCAACATTTAACAATCAGTCAGAGATTAAAAAACTACATAATATTTTAAAGCCCGCAGCTGATAAATGTGTATGTAATATACCATTTATTGTAGAAGTCATATTTATTGTACTTACATTTTGTTGATTTTACGATAAAAGATGAATGACTTGAATGTAAGTAGTGAGAATCATATGATTCACATTAGAACATAATTTTCTATGAATTGTAATAGGAATGATTGATATAGATAGAAAATTGCTAAGGATTTGTTCTCGTAGATTCTAAATATAAATTAATTGCATAGAAATTGCGCAATCTTATTAAATTATTTAAAAAATGTTTTCTTTTAAAAGATTTTTAAAAGTTGGGACAATTTTATATAACACCATCTAGTGCCAAACTAAGCAGAGCTTGAAGCTATGGATACCTACTAGATAATGGATAGTAGGTATAATACTTATGTTCTTTTTTTTTGTAAATTCATAGGACGTCAGTTCAATACACAACTTAATTAATTCTAACTAAAGGAAAACTGAGGAATCCTGTATAGGTACTTGTGAATTTTTACAATACATTAGAGACACCCAGCCCACCACAAATACTTATAGGTAGGTACATACCTACCTATTGATTTCTGACACTTAAGCGAATATTAGACATTGAGATAAAACTACTTTTTACGGATTTTATCGCGTTCTACTAATATATATTCTGACATTTCCGACCCTTTACATCCAATCTTTACATACAGCGACCATGGCCGCGCCGAGTAGACTACCCGTGACCATGGACGCTGTAAAGGCGCTACAAGAACATATGTTTCTCACATAAGTACCTATATGTGTCCTGTTTGACTCGAACTAATAGACCACAGAAGTCGTTAAAATGTATATTGTGACTATCTAGAAGTTTCCATTGATACCTATTAATTTCTCTTTAGGTTGTAATGTATGCGACTCCTGAGCGCCATGTCATAATTATTGTAAATATTTAATCGCGAACGCGGTAAGCGTTCGCGATTAAATATTTACCTCCGGATTAGGAAATATTTCGTGGATCTAAAATTGATACTAAAATTGGGAAATATACATAATATACTACATAATTCATTCATTCTTCTTTATCACTTTTTTCCGGTTGGTAGTCAGAAGCCCAAAAGGCCTGACAACCAGTCTATCCTCAGGGTGTCGGTATTACCCAAAAAAAAATGGTTAGCGAAGGTCTGATGACAGCCGCTTCGTCTAAAATACTGATATTCAGTCGTGTCTGGTTAGACTGGAAACCGACCCCAATAAAGTAGGGAAAAGGCTTGGAGAAAGAGAGAACACCGTTAAGTTGTTCAGACTTTAACCACCCTTATTACCTAGTATGGAAATTAAATTAAGTCAATAGATGATTGGTTTCTAAATCAGAACATTAACGCTACGCTTATTAATATTTTATAATCCTAATTTAAAAAAATCATTAAGTAAATATTTCGCTGCCATTTTCTTTAAGCTTTAACGATACCTACGAATTAAATTTAAAACAAAGACATAAGAGGACACTAAAACTGTTATCAGAATAACAAGGTAAGTCTTAATTGTTATTTTAATTATGTTTATTATCCAATTAAAATAACGTTGTACCAATAAATTGTGTGGGTATCATTTTCCGCCAACAGGTCAGCTAAAGTGCAAGTGATAATTTATATTATTTGCACTAGTTGTAATAACAATGAGTATTTAGCATAGAAACGTACACACGGCTACAGCTGTATATAATATCCAGTTTAGGCTGAACTAGCATTGTATATAATTTCGGTACAATGAGAGATCAGCTTATACTAAATAATAAATAAATGTTTTTTGGTCAATTTTACACAGCACCATCTAGTCCCAAACTAAGCAGAGCTTATACTATGGGTACTAGACAATGGATAAAATACATGTATACTTTTTTTTATGTAAATACCTACATACTTATAATATCTTTTTTTTGGGACATTTTGTAACACAACACCATCTAGTCTCAAACTAAGTAGAGCTTGTACTATGGGTCCTAGACAATGGATATAATACTTATACATATACTCTTTTTTTGTAAATACATACTTAAAATACATAAGAAACACCCAGACAAACACAAATACTCATGTTTTATCCAAACAAATATTTGTGTCCTGTGGGAATCGAACCCACAACCGCTAGACCACAGAGTTCGTCTAAATACTGAAACTGTATAGCTTTATATACAGCCGGATATAGGCAAATTCGTGTCTGGAGATAAAATAATGGAATTATCGCCGCCATATCATGGGCACTGTGTCCTCCTTATTAAAAACCCCCCATGTGCAAAGCGTGTTAGGGCACATCCCTGAGGATATCGATTTAACCTGAAAATAAACACTTCTTTCAGGCTAATATCGATAAGGTAACCTTCAACCATTTAGGGCGTGTATCTTTAGAAGCGATAGGCAAACATCCAAAATGTGGTCCAAATAGTTTCGATACATAAACAACAAAGATACGCCACAGTTGACTTATCAAAGTCGACCCAAATTAATTTTGGACTGAGACAACAGGAAAAAATCGCAGATGGGATGAGATGACGAAATCATATTATTAAAATGGTCTTAATAATACAAAACTTGGCCAATTATTTTGCAGACAGAGTTACTGAATGAATTAATGACGAAAACACTATCAACTCAAACGATCATTCGCAGCCACTGGTGGACATAATATTAATAAATACACGTGGATTAGCAATTTTTGTAAACACGATGTTCTTTATAAATAATTAATGTTGTTAGTCTGTAAGCTTCTTAAAAATAAATAGAATTAGGTAAAAAAAAGGAAAGCTTCAAAGTGATAACCTAGTGATATCATCATTGGGCTGCCAAATCAAACGTGTCGAGTTTGAATCCAAGGCACGCACTGCCTATTCGAAACCATGTGCGTATTAATAATTAAATACTACTCTCTTAAAAGGTGAAGGAAACATCGCGAGGAAACCTGCATGCTTTAGAGATTTTCGCGTGGTGGACTATAGCCTAACCCGTCTCATTCTGGGAGAGGACATATGTGCCCAGCAGTGGGACAGTATATGGGTTGATGATGATCGATATTAATTTGTGAAGGATCTTTTAATGCACCAATTTTATCTCATTATACATAAGAACATACATACATATTTCCAAGTACCTGATAAGCTTTGTTTTTCACAAATTAAGTGGAACCACAACAACATAATCGTTTATTGTACTTTATTGAAGCATAACAAATAAGTTTTGTTGTAAACATCAATCATTTTATAATAGTCTCGACACTGACGTCATATTATTTTGAGTGATTGATACAAAATTGATTATTACCTTGATGTAGATCAGATTAAAAACCTGTTTCTAATAGGTGCTTACACTTATATAAACTGGTCTAGCATTGTTGGTGATCGCAAGCATAGGTGCTGGTAAAGGTGTACCGACTAAAATTTGCACTTGCATTCACCTACCCTATAATCTTGGCCATGGGATGGGCCAGACCCCTTCAATATGTAACCGAATTGAGTATATAATTTTTTTATAGCACTTAGCGAACACGCATACGGCATAAAATTATTTAATTAACAATAAAATAACAGGTTTATTTTACGAGTAAGTACTTTTATTCCAAATTACAGTAGTAAAACACCATAGAGGTCCCATTAACAAAGAACGGTACAGGAGTAGAGGACATAAATAGACGCACTTCCCTTGTTTGTTTCCTTTGTAAGTTAAAAACTAAGTTTTTTTTAGAAACAGGAACTCACCGAGTAATCCTCTGGGGACAAGAATGCATGATTCATTTGTTCATGGTCCCAAACAAATGGCGAAGTTGCATCACTCTATAGATAAAATATAACTACAGTACTGGAGAAAATCAGTAATAGATCATACATATACCTCTTGCCTCTCGCATCACCCAAAGGTTGTCTGGTAGAAAATGGCTAGTAATCATAATAATTACTATCTTTGGACATTGTCACCATCTAGTCCCAAACTAAGCAGAGCTTGTACAATCTTCTTCTTCGTCGTTCCCTCATTGCTGAGGATCGCGACCACATACGACACGTCTCCAAGCTACGCGGTCTTCTGATGTATGAACCGCTCGGTACATACTGCCACCGACAACCCTCTTAATAGCGTCAGACCATCTTGCCGGCGCTCTACCTTGAGCCCGCTTCCCTTCAATGCGACCCAACATTAACAATTTTTCTAGACAATGCCTAGGTGAACGCATAATATGTCCAAAAAAACTGATAGCACGCTCCTGACAAATTGTTGATAGTCTCTTGGTGATGTGAAGTTCCTTCAGCACAGACTCATTGGTTCTCATGGCGGTCCAAGGTATGCGAAGTAATCTCCGCCAGCACCACATTTCGAACGCATCAATCCTGCTTGCATCGCGACTTTTTATACACCACGTTTCCGCGCCGTACAAAAAGATTGAGAATACCAGTGCTCGAACCAAACGCATTTTGGTTTTCCGTCGAATGCCACGGTTCTTCCAAATTTTCTCTTAGCCATTCCTGTACGTCGGCGGATTTCCTCCGAGCAGCTGCCCTCATTAGTAATCAAAGACCCAAGATACACGAACTCACTAACTTTCTGATATCCGTCTAGCAGATTCGAGCTAGTCAGAAGTTGCGCTCGGTCTACCACCATTATTTTGGTTTTTGAATGGTTGATCTTAAGGCCAAGCTTAGCGCTCTCAACTTCTATCCGCTTTAGTAGATTCGCCATCTCTTCCTCACTCGACGCAACTATTGTAGTATCGTCCGCGTGTCTTAGGTTCGTGAGTCTTTCGCCGCCAACACAGAGTCCGCCATGCCAACCGTCAAGCGCTTTCCTCATGATGTGCTCGCCATAGAGGTTGAATAATTTTGGCGACAGAATACAACCTTGACGCACGCCCCGTTGAGTGTGGAAGGATTGTGACATTTGGTTTTCCAGTTTCACGAAGCTGGTGCCATCAAGATACAGATTCTGGATCAGAAAGGTAAGATGTGGAGGGACGCCCATTTCGATGAGAACATCAAACATTGTCTGCCATTGAACGCAGTCAAACGCCTTAGCGTAATCTATGAAGCATAAGACCAGTGGTTTGTTGAACTCACGACACTTCTCAATGAGATTGCGTATATTCATAATTTGCTCACGGGTTCCCTTGCCAGCAACAAAACCGGCTTGTTCACTCGGTATCTGGTGATCTACATACGCTGCTAGTCTCGCGTTAATTATGCGGAGGAGAATTTTACTGGCATGGGACATGAGTGATAAGGTTCTGTAGTTTTCACACTTCTTAGTGGACCCTTTCTTGTGAAGAGGAATAACAGCGGATTGTGTCCAATCTTCCGGCCACTGGCCTGTTTTCCAGATCTTGACGCATATTTGATGTATGATCTTTGTCCCATAGGAGCCAAGATGCTGAAGCATTGCAGCAGAAATACCATCAGGACCCACGGCGTTGTGCTTTAGTTTTTTGATAGCATCTTGAACCTCTGACATCAATATATCTGGTTCGTCCACGTGATCACCCCATCTTCTCTCAGTGCTTAGTCCATCTTCATCCTGATATAGTTTGAAACAGTAGTCTCGCCATCTATCTAAAACACGCTCAAGTTCTGTTTTAACTTTCATAAACAGATCCTTTGTTTGCACTTTTACCGCATGTCTCTCAATATCCTCACAGACGTTGTTGATGTGGACATCTTTGTCCCTTCGAGTGGATTTTTGTATCTCGGCATGGAGCTGATTGTATCTGCTTCTCACTGTGTCAGAAGTCAAACCCTCCATTTTCAGCTGTTTCCTCTCCTCAATCAGTTTCCAAGACTCTTGACTAATCCACTCTTCCTTCTTCTGTACGGTTTTAAACACATTCTGACTCGCTTTGGCCGTATCTAAAATAATCTTTTTTAGATTATTCCAGTCAGTTTCGCTAGAGTCAGATGTGTCTAATTTAAATGACGTGATGTTGTTGTCAAACGTCTTGTGAAAGTGATCTAGAGCTGGTTTGTTTAGGAAAAGAGTATTGGGTTGAGGAATGCGCCGAGAGATTTTCAAGCGTAATTTGAAATCAGCTATCAGAAGCTGGTGATCACTACCGCAATCAGCACCCGGAAGTGTTTTGGCATTGGTGATTGACGAGCGCCATCTTGACTTAATGGTTATAAAGTCGATCTAGTTTCTATGCCCTGTTGGTGATGTCCATGTATATAACCTCCTCGGGTGGTTTTGGAACCAAGTATTCATGACAGCTAACTGATTTTCAACGCAGTATTGCAGAAATTTTTCGCCCCTGTCATTCCTTTTACCAAGGCCATAGGAACCAGTAATTGTGCCTTGTAAAGGATCACCCATGGTGCACCCTACTTTAGCATTAAAGTCTCCCTGGACGATCACAACTTCTTTAGAAGGTATAGAGTGCAATATATGGTCCACATCAGCATAGAATTGGTCCGAGACTACCTCATCACATTGGGATGTAGGTGCATATACCTGTATAATATTAATTGGCACAGGGCTTGCATCAAGTTTAATGGCAATAATGCGATCATTCGGCGTTTGATAGCCAATGACACTGTGCTGCAGTTTTTTCGGTAATATTAAGGCTACACCGTTACCGCTATGTTCTTCAGCCCCTGTATAGTACATGATGTTCCCGTTACTAGTAACAAAGTGACCATTGCCTCGTTTATGCACTTCACTGAGCCCTAAAATATCAATTTTGCACCTTTGCATCTCCCTTTCCACAACCTCTAACTTACCAGGCCTTAACAATCCTCTGACATTCCAAGTACCCATTCGAAGATGTTTTCTCAGTTGGGTTCTCTTTGATCCAGTGCCGAGACCAGATGCATTGTTTCCACTCGCTGCCTGGTGGTCCACAGCGATGTGGCCGGTAACATATTTCCCACCATGAGACCCGGAATCACGATGGCGCCGAGGGTCAGTCGGATCGCATGACAACATCCTCAACTTTCCATTACTTTCCATGTGTCATGTGGTTTTCTTGGGAAAATAGTGCAGTGGTTTCCCCTTGCCTTCTGCACCAGACGTTTTAGGGATTGCGTTTTAGGGATGCTGTAGCCTCTTCTGATCGATTGGACGTCAGGTGTATGGTTATACCGCCATTACTCGGTCGCCAGAGCCTCGTTCGTTATCTGGCAGGGGGCACCACGAAGGTCTAAGTACCATCGTCATTGGGTATTCATACGAACCGCCAATGCGTGCAGGTGAGGATGACAGTTGGGTCAGCTATGTTGTTATTGCTGTTCTCCCCTTACCCCCCAAATTGCTTGTACAATATAAGCTTGTAAATAGACAATGGATATTATACTTATATACCTACCTCCTATTTTTTTACTGATTACGCAGAGCCCAACTGGGGCTACAAAATTGAAATTTGGGCAGTAGGTAAGCATTTTTTAACTTGTGTAAATCAAGCCCGAATCCTTCCTTTGAGCAGGGAAGGTAATTTTACATGAAAGGAAATTGACATGTCTATGCGAAATGTATTGTTTGTGCTCCACGAGGAAACGTGTTCCCAGTGGGTGGACTTTGACCCTTATACTGCCAACCCAACTATTCCTCTTTCGTTTTACAGGGTCGGCAACGCGCAAGTGATACCGCTGGTGTTGCAAGCGTCTATAGGCTACGGTAACCGCTTACCATCAGGTGGGCCGTATGCTTTTTTCCACCTTAGTAGTATAAAAAACATTGAAATATTAAAATACATAACATTTTGTTCGGGCTTGATTTACTCGAGTAATATTTTTTTTTTTACCGTAATATAATTGATTATATACTTCCTGCCTATTTCTTATGCAGTATTGCGATAATCGTTATCGACGTAATATACTTTCAGTTACATAATTTGCGTATCGGATCGTAGAAATTAATTATAGTTGGACCTAGAAGTCGATAATATGGTAAATATTTATACCTATTTTAACATTAATTTGGACTTTTTGTGGAAATAAATACATTATTATTATTATGTAATTTTTGCGATAAATTAATGCAAAATAAAAAGTATATTACATAATATACTTTAAAAAGGAACTTCTTAAATAAAAATGTTGCGGTTTTTGACATTGCCCTGGAGCCGTGTGCGGGTTAGGAGGCCTAAGCTTCATAAATATTTCATCATCATCCCATATAGGTATTGTCCCACTGCTGGGCAGGGGTCTCCTCTCACAGAATGCGAGGGATTAGGCTATTGTCCTCATGCGGGTTGGCAGACTTCACACTCCGTGAAAATCCCTAAGGCAAGGTTTCTTCACGATGTTTTACTTCTCCGTTTAAGCGAGTGATCATTAATTATTAATACGCACATGATTTTGAAAAGTAAGAGGTTGTATTCGATCTCGAGACCTCCGACTTGGTAGTCCAATGGTCTTACCACTAGGCTATCACTGCTTTTAGACATTTATAGAAATCAGAGCCATAAATATTTAGTGGCATATTACTCGGCTATAAATACCCCTTATACCTACTAATGAACCACAACGAACATAAATCAAGTTTCTCGTGAGCCTTTCGCATAATGAATGTGGTCCAATCACAGTTCTACACAATACTCCCGACAGCTTTGAATTGGCGTCCAGAGGACTAGTTGTGGCAACAGCCCACGCATGTCACTCAGGTGATTGGAACGAGAAAACGAGAAGGTACTTTGTACCTATAGCAATCACATTAAGTAAAGGATCTATTTTAGAAAGACGTGTATATCGCCTGACTATTCGCCCCCTTCAAATAAATAAGAAAGGTAGGGCATAGTGGGAGTAAATCCACTCAAATTGGAACTTGCAGAAAATCGAAGTGAAATAACACCGCTTTAAGCTGTGTTGTGTTCACTAACAGTGAGCAAGGTTGTCAGTGCTCCGCGAAGAAACGTTTTGTTGACAGTGACTTTCACCCTTACTAATACTATTTAAATATAATACTATCAGCCCAACTATTCCTATTTCGTTTTAGTCAGCAACACACAAATGATACCCCTAGTATTCAAGCAAGCGTCTCTGGTTACGGTTACCGAGGACAACTCATTTGTTATAATCTGATCAGTAGTTTTGGAGAGCCTATGATTGAAGATCCATTTAAGGACACATACACAACTCATAACCCTTCCTTTTCTGTATTCGAGTAAAAAAGGAATATGCTGTAGTCATGACTTGATTTAGTACTTAGTATTTATTATGCACAGATGGTATAAACGCAGTTTTAATACCTTTAGGCATTGTCTTAATTTAACATACCTACATACAAACCAATCAATTGAAATGAAATACATCTCTTTTTCGCCACAGTGACTCATTTATCGGTGAAATTCCTCTGTTATCATGTAAATATTTTCCAAATACGTATCAAAACATCCAAAACATGGCCGCGTCGATAATGCTGATAGCTGTTTATAAATTGCATGTTCTAGAAAAGGATATCACAATGAAGACTGTGACGACACCACGATTGATTCCTAGAAACTAGTTGAGGTGTAGACTATGCTCTATATATGTATATATTATTATCCTTCTACCCTTATCAGAAATTAATTGGGGTCGATCGTCATTTCATCATTCACTTCTTTTGTAACCATATCATTTCTTACAAAGTTCATCCATCATTACTTTGGATTTATATAGGATCTACGATTTAAAGTTGGTTAGCAATCGTGCTGAAATTTTCAAAATTTATAATAAAGCCGTGATAAAAGTTCTTATTATAATCGTTCTAAAATAATTATCAAAAGTGTAAAATAAAAAAGGACCTAAATTTAAAAATTATAAAACCCCGACTGATTATATTGATATCTATCTATGTGTTACGTGAGTTTATCACTGAACTCCTAAACGGCTGGACCGATTTTGATGTTGTGTTTTGATGTGTTTTGTATCTATTTGAGTCCCTTGATGGTTAAGATTTCGGTAGGTGGCGGTGTAATCAGGTAATCAGGCAGTACAACGGGATATTATTTAGTGCATTTCTATAGTTTTTTTATTACTTAGCAGTTTATGAGTAATTATGTTTCAGTTTTAGTCTTCATCGTGATCAAATCGTAAAAAGTCATTAGCTAGGTTCCGTGCAAGCTTCTCAATTAGTAAATAGGTATCTCGAGTTTTGCATTCTGTAATTGACTTCTGAGATTGACTCCATTTTCGCTCCCACTAGATTGACTTGGGTTCAATTAAGCGTGACAGCTAGTCAGATTAGGCTTAAATTACCTAGTAATGGCGGTTAACCGATAATTTCATTTCCGTATATTGTGGAAAAGCCTTATGAATTGGCGCAAGGGAAAGTAGCAGGGTGTGACTCGCTCAGACTGAATACAGTACTTGCTTCCCATTACCCTATGGTCGGACCCACTTGCCACCACATATTCAACACAACGTTTCTTATCTACGTTTTCTTATACACTTAAGGTGGCAAACTGGCATACGGCCCACCATCCTGTTTCCGATTATCACATTAGCGGTTTATTATTTGCGGTTATCATAGCCTATAGACGCTTGCAACACCAGGGGTGTCACTTGCGCGTTGCCGACCTTGTAAAACGAAAGAGGAATACTTAGTTGGGTTGGCAGTATAAGGGTCGAAGTCCCCTCTGTTCTATCTTCTCTATGTGGTTTCCCATTTTCTTTAAATATCCACCCACATTCACGCTTAAAACCTTCTTGGTAACATGGTCTTCAATCCTACGCATTGCGTTTGTTAATTATATGTTTGTATAGAATCCCCTGCGGCACAGGGCGTGTTCAAAGTGCGGCAAAAATTGTGACGTTTTTCTGATATCTATGCCTATGTTTTATGTTTTATGCAATCATGCTGAAAAAACGTTGATCCATATTAAATGCTACCTATATATCTACTATATACTATAATATATACATAAAGTATTCATTTATATAAAATAAAAAATATGTAAAATGTAAATATGTAAATTTATGTAAAATATGTTTGTAATATGTACCCTCACAAAAATCTCTGTGCACGTTATTTGGACTAACTTCGCATACGCAACTGAGTAATGATCGCGCAACGACGCCATGGAATGCACAACAAGCAAATTTCTCATTACATGCGAGTTGTAAACTAAAATACATACATACATATATGGTAGGCATCGTTAGGTCTCATTAGCCACGGGAATTTATAGGCTGGCTTGGTTTGGCTGTGAGCCAGCCAGATGGCTTCGTTTCAAGGCAGCCTAATGTGCGCAGGCTATGTTTTAATTGATGGCGTTGAATAGTAATTAGTTATTAGTCCTTTTATGCTTTGTTGCCATGGTAGAGTGACGGAATCTGAAGCTTCTTAACCTATGTTGCTATCAAGCTAAAGAAGTAAATCTGCCGATAGGTCTCTTTCTTTTATTCGGCTTCAGATGCGTAAATTGTGGTAAGCAGGACAGTTTTTCGTTAAAAATAATTTTGTTAAAGAAAAAAATACGGTTTGGATTCGAAACTGCATCCTCCAGCTTCTTTCACATATTTTATAACTTTAGGAAATGCTTATCCATCCGTAAATGCATAATAGAAATTAAAAATTCCTAAAAACATTTTATTTCAACGAAAATTTTTCTTTTATTTTCAGTCCGGCAAATACGGCGAAGGCTATATTGGTTCTTCGCGGGGAGTAGCGGTGCATGTCAGGGCGAAGGGTGCGGGGGGTGAGCGGGACCACACTGGCTGTACGTGGCCCTTGCTGTCGGCTGCCACACCAAACGAACCCCTACCTACAGAGCCCTGGGTCGCGGTCATTAGGAGGGGCAGCTGCAATTTCGAAATTAAGGTAAATATATTACATACTTACCTACATAATATACCATCACGCCTGTATTCCCCGGGTTAGGTAAAGGTGTACCTACCAATATACTCCCCCAGTTCGACTGTATGTTTAGATCTCATGTAATAAGGGGCGAGCCTATTGCCATTAACCGGCTACAAATCCATGCTCACTGAATTTCATAGAAAATCCCAATAAAATCACTGCTCAAATCCGAACAGCTCCTAGGAACCAAAGCCAGGACCTCTAGCGTAGCAGTCGCATTTGAAATCACTAGACTAACGAGGCAGGTAAATCATATTCATATGAAAATACAAAATTCTTTCACACATATGTCTTCCACAATCTGTGTGGATTGTGGAAGAAATGTGTGTCTTATACGAGTACGTACCTACTAGTTCTTTTCCGAGGTTTCACATGCAGTTTCCAAAAGCCTTTTTAGACCAAAGTTAGCCTATGTCTTTCTCGAAGGTCAAATTTATATCTATACCAAAACTCAACAAAATTGGTTCAGTGGTTTAGAGGTGAAAACGTGACAGACAGAGACATACGTATTTAAAATATTAGTTTGGATACTGAAGCCGGACATAGCTGCTAATGTAATTATCTGCAATAGGGCTTAGCATTTATCTTGCGTATACCTGGGTCAGCAGGTACATATAGCAGTGCTAGCCTAGTGGTATGGCCATTGGACTGCCAAGTCGTAGGTCTCGAGTTCGAACCCAAGGCACGCACCTCTGACTTTTCGAATTCATGTGCGTATTAATAATTAATTATCACTCGCTTAAACGGTGAAGGAAAACATCGTGAGGAAACCTGCGTGCTTTAAAGATTTCCTCGACGGTTTGTGAAGTCTGCCAACCCGCATTAGGCTAGCGTGGTGGACTATAGCCTAATCCCTCTCAATATGAGAGGAGACCCGTGCCCAGCAGTGGGAGTATATGGGTTGATGATGATACCTGAGTCACCCATTTGGAGACATCAGTTCTAGGTTTTTTTTGCATGTCAATATACCATTACTAGAGTTCTGGATTGAGTGGAATCAGCTAGGTTGTTGAGCTCCCTAAATTAGGGTTGAGCTACACAATGACTGATGCATGCGTGCCGTCAGTTGGGACTGGTCTACTCAAAGCCGCTATGGCTCTTTCTTCAAAAGGCCATTTCAGACTTTGCCCTATACAGTAAGATACATATTTGTTACTATTCCATGTAAGAAACTATGATTCTCTGAATTTGTTTCGGTGTTTCTTCTCAGTCAGGAAATACCGGAGCCATCTAACTTAAAAAAAAAGTAAAATATTGACTTTTAAAAGTATCTATAAAAGATCTATTGAAGTACAGAAATAAATATCATTTATCATTTACCCGCCGAGGTATTCTTAAGGTTCTTCAAAAAGGGAGTGAATAGATTTCTACAATGTCGGCAACGCGCAAGTGATACCCCTGGTGTTGCAAGAGACTTCGGTAGCTGCTTACCATCAGGCGGGCCGTAAGATTGTTTGCCACTTGAGTAGTATAAAAAAAATAAACCGTAGGTACGTTAACACCCGAGTCTAGACTAAAATATAATGGCAATACCCTCATGAAACATTAGGTTTTAATGAACCTGTCACATACATCCTCGACCCAACTCAAGCCGTAAATTAATAGGTACAAAAATATCTATTACATGTCTGTATTTTGTTGGAGTCCAGGATCGAGGCCAAGACCTCTGACTTGTCAAATTCACGTATACTTAATTAATTGATTTTTACTTACTTTGAATTAAAATAACGTGATGCAGATTGCCAAATCTTCGGCCGCTAAGCAATAAGTAGTCAATAAATTACTGGGTTTATGTAGAATGAGAGGGATTAGGCTATAGTCCATAATATATAGTCTATGATGACATATAGTGGAATCGTCTTCATCGTAAGGTGGCAAACAAGCATACGGCCCATCTGATGGTAAGCGGTTACCGTAGCCTATAGACGCTTGCAACACCAGGGGTACCTACCACTTGCGCGTTGCCGACCCTGTAAAACGAAAGAGGAATAGCTGGGTTTGCTTGTATAAGGGTCAAAGTCCCCCCTGCTAACTTTACCTCGAGTAGCACTGGCAACCTTCCTCACCGTTAGGAACACACAGCAGAGTGGACAGCTCCAATTTCCGTGGAATTACTCCCATTATGCCCTAGCTCTCTTAAAACATCTGTGACGTAGTGGGAACTATTTAGTGGAGATAAATTACACTCGGAACACAAAATATACAAATTTATTGACACTAGGGTTACAATTTAAAATATGTTAAGGCAAGAGTAGGGTGAGTTAGGCGAAGGCTTCGAGGCGAGGTCCGACCGGTAGAGGGTGGCACTTAGCTTCGGGCAGCTGCAGCGGGAAGAAAGACGCCCGCGCGCCTGCAAATGTATTTATGGCGACGCGCGGGGTGAGGCTTGAGGCGCGGGGAAGGAGCGGCGAGTGACGATGTCACACATCTTTTAGTAATCTCTAGATCTATAGTTCCAAAAAGTCATTCAATTAATATCAAAATACCCGAAGCAGTACGAATATCAAAGCATCCGAACACAATTTATTTCATCGTTCCTAAATAATAAGTACATATTATAATAACAGCACAGAAAGCAAATAAAGCATTTTATCAGTATTAGAGGATAGACAACAAGGATTATTTGCCACACAAGTCTATCCGATATGGAAGATTGATCACAAGATAGCGGGCTGATATTACCAGTGAAATACTCGTAAACACCACTCCTATGAAGTGTAGTCACTTATAAATAAGCTTCCAATATAATCATCATCCACCGAGCATTTTCCACACTATTAAGAGGGGTAGGACATAGTGGGAGTAATTCCACTCAAATTGGAGCTGCCCGACTCGGGAAGTCCTCCGCCTTGCAGAAAATCGAAGTGAAATAACACACACTGCTTTGAGCTGTATTGTTTTCCTTACGGTGAGCAAGGTTACAAGTGGCCCGCGAGAAAACGTGGCAGGAGAGGACGTTGACCTTTGTACTGTCAACCCAACTACTAGCAACTTACCAACTCCTCATTCGTTTTACAGGGTCGGCAACGCACAAGTGATACCCCTGATGTTGCGAGCTTCTATGTGCTACGGTAACCGCTTATCATCAGGTGGGCCGTATGCTTGTTTGCCATCTTAGTGGAATATAAAATAAAAAAACTATGTTGGAGTGGGCTTCCAGTCTAACCAGGGGGTCTACTCCCTAAGCACAAAGTCCGTAGTTTCGACCTTAGTTACGGTCGTTTCCTACTCCGTATCACCTACGGATGGATGATTCGTTCGGGGCCCGAACTAAGAATGAATGTCAACACAATTTGACAGTTGTCCCTACTCTCGATGTGTTTTTACCCGTCGAAAAATTGAATTTGAAACTTGTTTTATCGAACTCCGAAGTTTCGGAGAACTTTCGAACGGCTCGTAACTTCGTTGACGGAGATAAGGAGTAGGCCCTCTGATGCGGTGAATATCAGTATTTTACACGAAGCGACTGCGAGACTTCCGCAACCCAATTTTTGGGTATTTTCGATATCCTGAGGATAGACTGGTTGTCAAGCTATTTGGGTAACCATTGTCATAGATGTTCGTATGACAACCAGGACCGACGCCTTTACGTGCTGTTAGAGGCACAGAGCGGCCTCGATGTGTTATTAAGAATGTTCACCCATCCATCGACTGACGGCAGCTAGGGTAGCTTAACCTTGCAGATCTGTTGATCAGCGTAGTTATTACTTAGCCATGAGCCCCTCCTTCTAATTTGATGATACAGTAAGTTTTTGGTTCAAATTTTGATTCCAAATTAAGAGGCCGGCGGAGCGAGCGCGCAACTTCGACACGAGGCGATTGCAAAAATACGTCTAAATATTGTTTTCTCTGTCGGACTAAAGTGGGCGTAGCCAAAATATTCATACCTAGTGACATGTGGCTTTTAGCTGAGAATTTAATTCTCTAATATTTCTCTAACAATTTATGACGTGTTCAATAAATGTGATATTTTTTAATTTTTTTTTGGTTAATCGGTAGGTAATGTCGAGAACTAGAATGCATTTTAAAGAAATTTCTTTACGAGGGTTACATCGTCAGATATCACATACCTACCGGCTTATTTCCGCGGATTTCGCGATCACGTTCGAGGGCCAAGGTGGGTAGATCGGTGCTAGCCAGCGGCTTAGTTACCTATTTCGTGTTAGTTTTTCTCAATACCAACCAATTTCCCAAACACCTTGACTAACATGCCAATTGGTAGGTCATTGTAATGTTTCTAACTTCAAGAAAAAGAAAGATAGTAGATAGGGAAACATGTGGCTTTTAGCTGAGAATTTAATTCTCTAATATTTGTAACAATTTATGACGTGTTCAATAAATGTGATATTTTTTAATTTTTTTTTGGTTAATCGGTAGGTAATGTCGAGAACTAGAATGCATTTTAAAGAAATTTCTTTACGAGGGTTACATCGTCAGATATCACATACCTACCTGCTTATTTCCGCGGATTTCGCGATCACGTTCGAGGACCAAGGTGGGTAGATCGGTGCTAGCCAGCGGCGTAGTTACCTATTTCGTGTTAGTTTTTCTCAATACCAACCAATTTCCCAAACACCTTGACTAACATGCCAATTGGTAGGTCATTGTAATGTTTCTAACTTCAAGAAAAAGAAAGATAGTGGATAGGGAAATATACCTACTTACTTATGAGTTCATTGATACAATTTCGTAACTATGTATACTTTATTCATACTTATTACTAAACTACAAAAATATAAAAACAAATCATGTCGTGTGTGTGACGGTGACCATATATTATTTTATCGATAAGTAGGTAAGTACCTATTTTAAATTTTACAATGTGAGCGATGAAAAAGAATCCGCTAAGGAACTCCGTGGACACTAATTTAAAATAAGCTAGCTGATGCCCACAGTTTCACTCGCAGCCCAAAATGGATGTACTTATAAATTTATTAAGTACACTTACATCCATTGTGGGCTGCGAGTTAGTTAATTTTGTTATTAATTATGTCCTTACTAATTAGGTACTTACCTATGTACTATAGTAACTGTATCAATTTATATTAGACATTTTTATATCTGTAATAAAAATAATGCCTTGGCAATTGCGCGGTTACCTACCTAATAACTTATCTATCTATTATGCATTATAATATCGATCTGAGAGGGCCCGAAAAGATACTTACCTACTGTCAACTTTTTGAGTACCTAAGTATTTATTATATTATCAGTAGGTATTTGATTCTATAAGTACGTATTCCATCATCGTGACGTGTTGGTGCATTATGTGAACTAGTAGGTATTTAATTCGAGGAGTATTTCTTCATCATCATAACACGCCGATTGATCATAGTTATTATTAAAACATTCCACTAATCTAAAAGTAATAAAAACACATACAATTTCAAATTAAAATTAAATTTTTAAATTTAAATTCAATAAAAAATGCGTGTTATTTATGTATTACAAACTATTTACAGAAAAATACTTTCATCTGCTACGACACGCCACTTTTACTACTCGGGAGGAAGGTAAACAACAACTTTTGTAAAAAAAATAGTGTCCTATGTTTTTTACATTTTGACAGCACTATCGGCTTCAAAACCCTCGAAAACCATGAAAACGATACCCATGACTAAAAAGTTGCAATTTACTGCAGCCGCTATCTTGGATTTACATTTTGACCGCATTGTCGGCTTCAACACCCTCGAAAACCATGATAAAAAAGATGATAATCAATTGTAGCCACCATCTTGGATTAACATTTTGACAGCACTATCGGTTTCAACACCCTTAAAAACCATGAAAACGACACCCATAACAAAAAGTTGATAATTTATTGCAACCGCCATCTTGGATTGACATTTGGACAGAACTATCTGTTTCAACACTCTCAAAAACCATGAAAACGACACCCATAACGAAAAAGTTGATAATTTATTGCAGCCGCCATCTTGGATTGACATTTTGACAGCACTATGGGTTTTAACACCCTAGAAAACCATGAAAACGACACCCATGACGAAAAAGTTGAAAATTTATTCCAACCGCCATTTTGCCCGTACTATCGGTTTCATCACCCTCGAAAACCATGAAAACGACACCCATAACGAAAAAGTTGATAATTTATGGCAGCTGCCATCATGGATTGACATTTTGACAGCACTATCGGTTTCAACACCTGCGAAAACCATGAAAACGACACCCATGACGAAAAAGTTGATAATTTATTCGAACCGCTATCTTGGATTTACATTTTGACCGCACTATCGGCTTCAACACCCTCGAAAACCATGAAAACGACACCCATGACGAAAAAGTTGAAAATTTATTCCAACCGCCATTTTGCCCGTACTATCGGCTTCAACACCCTCGAAAACCATGAAAACGACACCCATGACGAAAAAGTTGTAATTTACTACAGCCGCCATTTTGACAAACAATAACTAAATCATTCTAACCTTTCAAAATCAGCAAGAAGTTTAAAATATGATAGCTCTGCTTTGATGAAGCCGAGTCAGTTTTTTATGAAATAATAAATATATAATATAATATTTATTATTATTATTATTCCTATTCTGTGGCCTAGCTATCACAGTCGTGCACCTACGTTTAGTGAAGCTGTATATGGGTGTAGGTAAGTACCTACCTACCTATGTAGATCATAGCTACTCGGGTAAGGAAGTATCTACTGTGTAAAATCCCTGTTTTTCAACAAAGATAAACTAGTACCTACCTATCTTAGTAAGCACCTAGGCACTGTAGAGACCGTTGCAAGGAGATTGCATTACTATATACGTATGTATAGTTACCTAGTAATAGCCTTGTAGGTATCTACAAGGCCATTATAATAATATCTACATTGGCCGGTAACAGTAAGGACTACAAACAAATATTCAAATATTTGACAAGTAGAGTAGACTTATATAGTCTATACAAAAAAGTTGAACTATAATCATTCTGTACCATAACGATCGAGTCCGGTGCCTTATTGTAGTTAGGTACTTACTCTTGGATTCATTCAACCTTTGGGAAAACATTATTAAAAAAATATACTAACGGCAAACAATCCAACTCGTAATAAAATTCACGTTACGTCTTCGTCAAACACGAACACTAACGAACTGCATCGCCCGACGGGCAGCAGGCCACACCCCCCGCTTAGAACGCACGAGAGAGCAATATTTTCCTTCAAAATTTGGGCTATATTGCGTGGCGTGCCGTAATTGAACATTTTATAAATTAAAAGTTCATAGTATAATAATTTTCTGATGTTTTAATGATTATTTATAATATAATCTGTGTTCAAGAGACGAAAAGAGTTCAAATATTGTTGTTTTTAGTATTAAATCAATGAGCGGAAGACCGGACGAAAAATCGTAAAAATATCAAGATTTACATTCGCCTATATTTATTTCCATTGAAGTATTTTGGACAAAATGGTACCGTAGGAACCTAGATTAAAGGTATCCGAATCCAAATAATAACACAAGTTAATAAAATTGTGTTTGAATTATGAAATATATGGATATTACGTTTGTATGGGCAATTCACGCTCCGCCGGACCCTTAAGTGTAATGGATGGTTTGGAACAGTTAATGCACGGAACAGCTCTTGTACCGCAGTACATAGCCTGAGTACCGCTATATTCTAAGCTTTACCTGTTAATCTTTCTTAGAATTACCCGTAACTTACGATAAAAAGTTGATTAAAGAAAAACTAGACTTCTTAATCGTTTAGACTTACAGCTCACTGGACTAGAAAAACGCACGATAGTCAAAAGATTCCTAAGATTTTGTAAAATACCTACCGATTTAGAGGCATCAACTATTTTTTTATCCAAATCTTTTTCTCATATTAAACACAAATTCTCACATACATAAATACCCAGACCCTTGTAAAGTAATAGCTCGAGCTCTATGGCACCTGGACGGAGTCATAAGTTGGAAAAATATACCCAAACAATCGTTGAGAAATGTTTTAATTTGACGTTTTATTGACATTTGTCATCAGTATCAAGCTGTGTTTTACGAAGTATTTTATGCCAATTCAACAACCCTTTTTAACTTTTTTTATTTACTTAATACCTAAAATCCTCATTGATTTCTTGTACCGACTAAAAACAGCACTAACCTTCACTTGCCCACTGCAACACAAGACACAAAAACAACCCTACTGTTATTTTAATGAAAATATTATATTTATGTGTGTATGTCTTAATTGAAAGGTTGTAGAAAATTAAAAGTGGCCAGACTAGTTGCCCAGTGGGACGCCATATTTAAAATAATTCAGAGGATAAATGTAAATATTAAATGTATTCCTTTCTCTGTTTCTAAGTCGGACGAAACCAAATGTGTTATAAATAGTAAGTTACATAATTATTATTCTAGTAGGTATGTTAATTCTCATAAGAATTTACTCTTTTTCCAATACTTAAAATACGTTTTTTTTTCTTTTCATACAAAAACTTAAAACTTTTTTCAAAAACAATTTTCACGTGTTTATAGTTAGTATTGCGCCTGCCACCAACAGTGTTAGGCCGGATACACGTTGTCAGTTTTTATTTTCATACTGCATTAAAAAAAAACCGGCTTCTAAATGTAAGCATACCGATCCGATACTCGGCCGTTAACATTATTTATAGTCTATGTACTGATAATGTAATCTCTTATAATCTACAGGTGGTTTTATCATAATTGTTACTAGTACAGCAGCCAGCACATCAAGCTACCTCAATCTGTCAAATTTCTTTGATAGATTGGGGTAACTTTAATACAAAGTGGTTCATGTTCAATTGAGAAAATTTTACAGTTTTGGATGCTTGACCTGCGTCTGTAGATAAGTGTAATAAATTATACCTACATCCGCAATTCGCCATATAGTGCCAACAGTACTATTTTTGCAAGTGCAAGCCCGAAATAATTCAATTCAAATTCTAATAGAAAAAATGCCCATTGTGGGAATCGAACCCAGGACGATCAAAATTATAGCAAAAGAAAAATCATCATAGACAGAGATTTCGGGAGCTTAGTTGGATAAAGCGTCTGATGAACCAAAGAACGCAAGTTTGTATCTTGTCTGAAGACGATTTTTTTTTGTCTAAATTTATGAGATCGTTGAAAATATTTAGCATAGGTAGGTATAGATAATTTAAACATAATTTTTTTTTTCTACACATACATACCATCACGCCTGTACTTCCTGAAGGGTTAGGTAGAGGTGAACCAGTTCGCCAATATGTTAAGGTCCCATGTAATAGGTTGCGAGCCTATTGCCATTAACCAGGTACAAATCCAAACTCCGAGCTGCTACTGAAAACTTCATAGAAAAACCCAACAACACTTTGCTCGAACTGAAAATCCAACCTAGGTAGTCGCGCTTAGAACCACTTGACTAGCGAGACAGATCAGTTCGAACTATAATTTTTTTAAATATACTTATGGGATTATTTTTTTGGTATTCCAGGTGCAGAACGCGTGGCGTGCAAACGCGACCGCGGTCCTCATTTACAATGACCGAGATACCACTCTTCTGGAGAAGATGAAGCTATCCACTGACAATGGACGTGAGTAAATTGCTTCCCTTATACTAATGTATTTGAGGTCTGCTTACGTACATACTTGACTACGTACATCAAGTATGTACGTATTAAAGTCCGTCTCACGAAAGAAGTCAAGAAGAAGTAAATTACTGAAACAATAAAATCAGATTCATCCTACAGAGATTAAATATTGAATTTTTAGAGTCTAAAACAATAGAGTTTAACAAATAGCAATATTCCGTCGTATGACAGTGACGCTGCGTCTGCGGGACTTCTTTCGTGAGACGGACTTTATATATTTTATCTTACTAGGACTTTATATAATATTGATCTATTCTATGAGATTGCATAGTCATCATCATCAACAATACTGCCCCACTGATGGGCACGGGTCTCGTCTCAAAGAATGACAGTGATTACGCTGTAGTCCATCACGCTGGCCTAGTGCGGGTTGGCAGACTTCACACACTGGCGTGAAAATCTCTTAGGCATGCAGGTTTCCTCACGATGTTGAGGTTACATAATATATATTTATTATTTTATATTCAAAGAACTAAGCTACCTCGCAGTCTTGGATTAAAATTCATAGTGCAAACTTGAAGATGCTTATTGGCTAAGTTTCTTGCCGTGCATAACGTGAGTCAGGTTGTATAGCTGTGTACAATCTCGGAAACATGTAACAACTATTTGCTTACCTATGTACCACAATAAAGAATTTTGTATTTGTATTTGTAGATTTCAGCCTCGGGCGAGAGAAATATTATTTAAATTAATAGCTCAGGAAAACAATCTTAAATTAATAACAATAGTGATTACAGATTAATCAAATTTATTTGTTATAAGAAAACTAATATATATGCGAAATGAAACATACAGTACGCCAAGTAGGATATTTTGGCAGGTGACACATTATGGAACTAAATTTTAATGTACTTAGACTTACCTACAGTATATCACGTAACTGTAGGTTTTAATTTTTATTATTAAGTTAAGATATAATGATTATAATATTTATTTTGCTCGGATCAGGATCGAAGCATTGGCATGAAAATTCACGTCCTGAATGAATGTGACCTTTGAGATATTTATTTATAGACTCTTAACATCAGCTGTTCCATCTGCCAGTTCCGTGATTTACGCTAAGAAAAAAGATAATATGAAGCTTTCGCAGGCTCGCATTGCATCTCTCAAGGAGAACAGCGTTGTCGGAATGGGGTATTACATTGTCAGCTTATGTTATTTATGTAGCATTGTGTCGCTTGCATGTCATATATCGATAGCCTTCACGCTCCCTTCCTTGTGACGTCATAGGTAGGTATTCAATTTGTAGAGGTTGCCTAAAGATGTTTATGGTATTGGTATGCAATCTGCATTTATGATAAGTGAATGACTGTTAGCGTTTAAATTAAGAATCGTTTTGTGCAACAACTGCCGTTGCCTCCTCCCCCAGTGCACAACACAGTACTATGTGAGAAGGGGTTTCTACAAGATCAGTGTTTATGACAGTTCAAGACATAAGTACGTAGTTTTGACAACAGTTGAGCGATTTCACAAAGCTAAGCTTAGTCCTTTAAATTATACAAACTAAAGATTATTGCAGCTGCCGCTCGGTGCAATAACTTCTACAAATTGTGCACCAGAAAACAAAACAATTGAGCCGTCTCACCCTTTGTGCGATATTAGTTAATCCAATTGTTACACGTGTCTTTAATAAATGCGTAGTTTCTAATCTTTGTTTTTTCACAACTCTATTGACAAAGTCATTTTAAATCTCCTCGACGACCTCTGTGGTCTAGCGGTTCGAGTGCCGGACTGCTGATCATGGGGTCGTGGGTTCGATTCCCACAAGACACAAATATTTGTGTGGATAAAACATGAGTATTTGTGTTTGTCTGGATGTTTTTTATGTATTATAAGTATGTATTTATAAAAAAAAAGTATATAAGTATTATATCCATTGTCTAGTACTCATAGTACAAGCTCTGCTTATTTGGGACTAGATGGTGTTGTGTAAAATGTCCCAAAAAAATATTAATATAAAATATTAATAAATATTTAATCTCTTTGGTTGAGGACGGTTTCCAGTCTAACTAGATGCATCAAAATATAAGTATTTCTATAAACCCATTTCTGGGTAATTTCGATATCCTAAGGTTAAACTGATTTTTAGGCGTTTTGGTAATCTGATCACCACTAACGATTGTTATAGGTGTAGGTACGACACATTTTTTTGAAATATTTTATTGAAGATTTCTTCATCGAGATTTGTTTAATCCTTCTTCGCACTTTCATCATCATCATCATAATTATCCACCCTCTGCAGACCATAAACCAACTCCCTTTTACCACAGTCTTTACGCCATTCGTCCGGGTTTGCGGCAATTTCGGCCTTTCCAATACACTTTACAACATCATAAACCTATTTAGCCATTGGTCTTTCTATTATACACTCCGGGTGCCTACTTTCGGTCGGAGATGTGATCGCTTAAGACTAACAATTATCCAAGTTATCATATTTGTATGCTTTTAAGGTTAAGTAAATGATTATCTTTTTGTATATTTTTGGCATTTTCCATGCTAAGATTTTAAAGTTATTTAGAAAAGGAAAAATACGACCGCGGGCAGGATTCGAACCTGCGTCTTCTGGTTCGGTACACCAGACGCTATGACCACTAAGCCACCGCGATCTAAATAACTTTAAAATCTTAGCATGGAAAATGCCAAAAATATACAAAAAGATAGTTAGAAGGTAAGGTAGCATCGTTCGGCATTAAACTAACTGTAAAGTAAGTTGTGTCGTTGAAAAGCAAAAACTTGCATTTCAATAGGTGTTACTGACGTCACCATAAAGACGTAAATTCAATATGTGAAGGAAAAATTCGACATGACGGGTAGGTATCGCGGTGGCTTAGTGGTCATAGCGTCTGGTGTACCGAACCAGAAGACGCAGGTTCGAATCCTGCCCGCGGTCGTATTTTTCCTTTTCTAAATAAGTAAATGATTATTATCGTGCTTAATAAAGTTTAAAAATAGAGTTTGAAATCTCATGGTCTCCAGTGTCAGTGAACAAAGGGTTTTTTGTTCTTCATTAATAAAACAATGTTACGTGTAGTTAGTATAAAAAATATTACCAGTTTCTCCAGTTAACAAACTATTATATTTTAAAGTTATTGGAAAAGGAAAAATACGACCGCGGGCAGGATTCGAACCTGCGTCTTCTGGTTCGGTACACCAGACGCTATGACCACTAAGCCACCGCCATACCTACCCGTCATGTCGAATTTTTCCTTCACATACTGAATTTACGTCTTTATGGTGACGTCAGTAACACCTATTGAAATGCAAGTTTTTGCTTTTCAACCGACACAACTTACTTTACAGTTAGTTAAATGCCGAACGATGCCACCCTACCTTCTAACTATCTTTTTGTATATTTTTGGCATTTTCCATGCTAAGATTTTAAAGTTATTGGAAAAGGAAAAATACGACCGCGGGCAGGATTAGAACCTGCGTCTGGTGTACCGAACCAGAAGACGCAGGTTGAAAATGCCAAAAATATACAAAAAGATATTATATTTTATCTATAACTAGCTACATAATACCCGCGATTTTACACGTTATCATCTCATAATTTCCCAATCAACAATCAGTCCATATTCGTTCACAGCTGGAAATAGATCTTTAGCTCTTTTCATCCAGCTATGATCGTCTTAGCCTTAGTACCTTTTGTATAAAGAACTTGCTTGCACAATTACATGACCCACAAGTTTAACTTGTCCGTTGTTTGTCTTGTCTGTGTTGGGGTTTTATTATGTATAATTATAATATATCAAAGACGGTTGGCTAGTACCGCCACGATTATGGTGCCACAAGGTCGGCCGGTCAGTCCCGTCGTATTGTTCACTCGCAATGAATTACAATCATTATCATTTAATACATAGAGCATATTACCTACCTACTGAAGTAGATAAGCACTGTTTGTGCGGCTAGTGGCCACGAGATTCACGAGAGCCCAAAGATTTAAAATTGTAGGTAGCTTTGAGAATATTATTATTAAAAAATTTTGATCTCGATTTGATTTCTTTGTTTGTTAGGCTTATATAATTATGTCACTAGACAGAGCGATTTGTTGCCAATGGGTAGCATGATTGGGAATATGAATTTGTTAAGAATGTCGTATTTACAAAAGAAAGTATATTGTAAAAAGAAGATTCTTATATTTGTCCATTGAGATACTCACTAAGCAAATTTTCCTAAGAACATCCTATTTCATTGTAATATACGATCGATTTTAGAAATGCATGTTCTTTATGGAGCCCGTCCCAAAACTTCATTCTGTCGTGGAAAGGGTTTCTACCCTTTGTGAGCTCTGACCCTATGCTGATGTAGTTCAACCTATCTTTGTTTTCAACTGGGTCCCAAGTTATTGATAGCAGTGGATCATTTTCGTCTGGTGTTGGGTTTCTGAAATGAGTTGAAGTTAATACATGTAAATAATGTACGATTTTTTTTAAACAGCAATACAAATTTAAAATATTGAAATATTATACATAACTAGCTACTTCATTGTGAGTGCAACTTGTTTCGTCCATTGTATTTGGTTTTATTCAATCAATGGAAACCATTTTATATTGGATAGGCTCGTGTTCGACCATTATTTCATAAATAAACATAACACACCACCACGCCTTATACCCCGAAGGGTTAGGCAGAGGTGTATTAATTGTAAACCCACAGTTCGCCGGTATGTTTAAGTCCCATGTAATAAGGGGCAAGCTTATTGCCATCAACTGGGCACAAACCCAAACTCTGAGCTGCTACTAAGATTTCATAGAAAAACCCAATACTACTTTGCCTGGGAATCGAATCCAGGACTTCTAGCTTAGCAGTTGCGCTTAGTTCCACTTGGCTAATGGGGCTATTTACTTTATTATGAGCTTAACTTACCCAGTTTTAGCAAAATTCGTCCACATTTTGATTACTCTGCTCCTCGTTTTCACAGAATCTCGACTTCCTTTGCAAATATCCGGTGTTTTGATACGAAACAGAAAAGGTAGCTCTGCGCAATGTCCAGGAGCATTAAAAAAATCGAAGTATTTGGGCACTGACCACTCACCGGCGTAGTTGAGAATATAATAATATACAGGACATTTGGGCGATACCTCACAAAGTAGTCTCACTGTTTTATTGACATAATATGAGAAATAGTAATCACTTATTAATTGTAAGTACTGTGTCCTCGTGTCAGCCCTCAAATATTCCTCACCGTCCAAGTAAAATTTTAATAACTGATGACCTATGTTTTCCGCTGCTTGATCTTCTCTTGCTAACTCTCTCGGTACAAGAAGATTTACATTTTTATTATATTTTTCAAAATCAGAATAAAAGTCTTCTATGACGTATTGTAAAACAGCACATTCTATATTATTACTACCAATAATACAAGGCACTTTATTAAATTTCCCGGATTTCAGTATTATAATAGGTCTTTTTGTAAGAAATGCTGGTTGCCCTTCAAGATCAACTTCAATGCATGGCTTAAAGATAGCATCGATTACATCACTTTGAGAACCTTCACATTCTTTTATCTTCAGGCTCTGGTAAGCTGCAATCAGGTCTTCAACCGGTATGGAGCGTAACTCTTCGATTATTTCCGGCTTAGAAGTTTTCATAATTCCTAATTCTTCCGCCAGTTTTATTACGCCGTGTGAGGGATTTTTAGCCAAGGACCAATTATTCAATGCACTGGCGCTTTGTATAATAGCTTTGTGGAAGAGTCCTGTTGCCATTGGTGACAACATCATTAAATGAACAATTGCTCCACCTGAAGAACTTCCAAAAATAGTGACATTATTTGGTTCGCCGCCAAACGTTATAATATTCTTTTGGACCCATTTTAGAGCCATAACTATATCTTTTAGACCACAATTTCCTGGGGCTGTGTAGTCATTAGTCGAGAGGAAACCAAAGGGCCCTGCTCGGTAGCCACATCGTACAAATACAATGTTTTCCGTATTGATTAAAGTTGGATCAAAGTTGTGATCCATAACACACCCATACCCTAAACCCCCTATCCAAAACATAACGGGCATGGGTTTACCTGGTTGAATATTTGGGCTAGAGACTTCTATATAAAGGCAATCTTCGGAACCAGTTATCGAACCGTCCGTCGCGTAATACATAGGTATTGGTGCATCTTTAGTACAATCTATAACTTCTGTCCATGACTGAGTTGGAGAGGGTGGCTGAAAATACACAGGAAACAAAATTACAGTCAATAGAAAAACCATTGTTTGCGCCCATATGAAATTTCAGAATTAAATAGCCAGTTGTAACATAATAATTATGTTAAATAACCGATTACTGATCAGCAACTTCACTATAAATAGCGGGATAAGGTTAAAGATCTAACTCGAATGAAAAGCGAAGAGAACAGTTTCCGAAATAAAGATAAGAATATAATGGCTATTTTTTAAACGTTACATTTTTCGTGATAATGTAACGCTTAGAAAAGAACCTTGGTGTTTTTAATTAGTGGATTAGATTTACGACTTTTTTAGAGAATCTTTTTCTAGTCTTTGTCGGAATCTTAACGGTAAAGTGTATTTAAAGTAAGTATTTCATTTCCAACTAGAGAAAGAACTGGAAACATGGCGAATAACAAAGGTACGTGCCGTCATATGGTTGAGCGGAAGAGATAAATTGTAATTAACTTACCAAAAAGCGCAAATTGCCCACTGGTGGTTTAGCATACGGTATACTTTTAAATATGTAAAAAGTTCCTTCTTCAGTATTATTAATATACCCACATATTGGGCCGTCTTCTGTTACCACTCTGCACTGTAAATCTTCAGGTATTTCATTCATGTTTTAAGTGTATCTGTAAAAATGTAGAAAATGTTATCTATGATAGGTGTTTTTCATTCAAACCCTACGTCTCTAGAGGTTTAAAAGAAAAATTATCGGAATAATATGCAGATAGTGTGATGTGATGACATTATTCTCATAGCCCAAACAGACGCATGCTTCTTGCAAGAATTCGAAACTCACACATCACAACCATCAATTCACGCACTTGGGTGTTGTCACAGATTCTCGCCGTAGGTGCGTTTAAAAACAAATATTTTCACACACACATACATACAGAACAAGTACTTGTAATTGTAAAGTTATTATATTTATGACAAGTAAACATAGCGCTTGAACCCGTGATTTCTGGTCTGTGATACCAGGTACAATAGCTACAAAGTGGCTGGAGTATGCTTCTATTACTAAAACTAATGAAATAATACAACTTTTCATTGACATGTTTTGTGTTTAAGCTACTTACAGAACACAATTTGGTTTCATACTATTTATAATAACTGTATATTTACCTAAAGTTAGGCTAGTTAGTGCTAAACTTCCAAAAAACAAATTTGTACAATGTTTACTGTTACAAATTGGCTTATGAAATACTTTAAAAAGCCGGTATAAGTTATGCACTCTGTGTGTAGAATACCGAATGCGATCGCGAATCAGACTATGGAAAATAACGTTAGTGTAGAGCCAAGGTATTGAGGTATTGACATAAACTATTACTATTAATTGTCGAGTAAAATATAACTTACATGTACAATGCTAACCAGTATTGAGAAGTGCAATATTTACTCACACTACGTAAGTGGCTAATTTAACACCTTAATAATTATTTCACAATGTTAAAACTTTTTTATTTATACGAATAATATTATCAAAACACTTGAATCAATAGCGTTTAGAACGACAGCACAGCACGTCTGATACCTACAGAGTTATTAACATTCTATTGAAAGATTTTCGGTGATACCATGACTGTGACAAGAGATTATCAACAACCTTGATAAAAATGTTGCCGGCTGTTTGTGTAAGGTAAGGTATATCAAGATAAAAAAATCGATGCCGATTTATTTATTATTTAAATAAAATCGGTGCTCCGTTTAATTTTTTAAAATTCGAATACGGTTTATTTTGTGATTGGCCATACAATAAATGGTGTTCTTGTGCCCACATTTCAGGGTCGGCTTCCAAAGTCAAATAATAAATTATTTCATTTAGTTTTTACCACTATAATTGCAACGATATACTGGGTGCACTGTACGACCGTTTGGGATGCGGGTGTTACTAACTATTATGAAAAGAGTCGAATTGGACTTATCAAATAATTTTGAATACGCAAAGCATCGTGCACCTAGCTAGTTTAGCCCTTGCTCTAAAACAGCAAAAGGGCCTATATGTATACGAATTTTAACACGGTCGATTTCTTTATATCAATTGCAAGTACAGACGCCAGCACATCAAGCTTCAATCTGTCAATTTTTTTTGATAGATTTTCAACTTTAATTCAACAGAATAAGGTTCATTTTTAATTGGTAAAATTTGACAGTTTTGGATAGCTTGAGCTGCTGGCCTTTGTACCAAACTACATATAAAAATGAATTTTATATTATTTTATCGATGCACGAATGCACAGCGTTATTTGTTGTCTCTAGCGACCACCTGAGGAACTAAAATCGGCATGTAAAAAAGCGAACTGCTATCGACTACTAGGGCTGAGAGAACTCGACTGTCATGAATCATCAGCATGCACGTTTAACCCTGAACCACTCGATCTATTTTTACGTCAAGACTAGTCGATGTAGGTAATTGTTTAATCTGCTGTCACACGTGTTGTTGCCTTGACTCTGAAACCCACCCGAGATGATCACATTAGAAGTAGAACGTTCAACTGCACATGTCGCCTGTATTTTCAATACTTATCTGTTTTTTTTTTAATTTATTGAGATAACCAACAGCGACACAACACATAAAAAATAACAGACTGCCTCATTAGTCTAGTGGTCTTAGGCGCGACTGCTACGCTAGAGGTCCTGGGTTCGATCCCCAGGTCGAGCAAAGTGTTATTGGGTTTTTCTATGAAATTCTCAGTAGCAGCTCGGAGTCTGGATTTGTGCCCGGTTAATGGCAATAGGCTCGCCCCCTATTACATGGGACCTAAACATACCGGCGAAATGTGGGTCGTACATTAGTACACCTCTGCCTAACCCTTCGGGGAATACAGGCGTGATGATGGTATATATATAATGCGAACGAACAACAACAATGTATGATTTACACTCAAAAGATATAATGATGATGACTTAATCGCCGAAATATTTAGCTGGTAAGTTGCTCCGTTGGTCAAATTATCCGAGACTTTTCCCAACTAAGTAATTTTAGGGTCGGCTTCCAGTCTAACCAGAGCCGGCTGATTATCAGTATTTTACACGAAGCTGGGTAATACGATATCTTGAGGATAGACTGGTTCAGGTTTTTTGGCCTCTTGTCTAACACTAACGACTCTCATAATTATATGTATATGTTAGAGGGTCCGACGGTTTTACGTACGAGGCAAGGAGGCGTCTCGAATTGGCCACGGACTGACGGCGTCTAGTGCAGTAAATCGGATTATCACCTTAGTACTACTTAGCCATGAACCCTTCATATTTCCTATAACAATCTCATAATAATTAGATCGAAGTTTTCACGTATACCTAGACTAAGTTGAAAAAACTAATAGGTATCTACACAAGCACTTAAAACATTTCTTTTTAATTAAACCTTAATCGATATTTTTAAATGACATAATGTCCTTAAATACCTATAGGTATCTAGTAACACTTGATAACAAAGGCAATCGATTACAAACAGATCGGAAAATGCAATCTTGGTATTAAGTTGTGAAATCAGTGACTTCACACAATCGTATATCACAATGGGTAAGTTTGACACAATAGAAATTTATAAGACACTTCTGCATGAGAAAACTTTCACATATCTAATAAACATTACATTACATTTGGCGACAGACTGGACACTGCTCTGCTCAGTAGATTTACTGAACTGCATGTGTTGCGGTGAGCCAACTGAAGGGGTACGGTCTGTTCAATTTGTTGTGCCTACTGGTAATTACTAACATTAGCTATAAGTAAAATTTTCCTGTTACTAACATACATATGGACTTGATGGTCTGAATTAAATTATTTTTATTTTTATTTTATTTTATTTTTTATTATTACGTAAAAAACTGATTAATTTCCTTTTAGTAAAGTACCTAATGGAAATCGTAACAGTCTAATAAAGTTAGAACTGAGTCAGCTGCGTTCACAACCATAGGCGAACTCGTTTTTATCGGTTGCTGGGGCGTACGTAAAGTGTTTATCTTATCGTCGTTAAATAGTAAACGGTGAAGATATTTGGTGGATAACCACTTTTCGACTCTATCTGCATAGTAATAAGGGTAAAAGCTGGTCAACCAAGATTGTACCAATGCCAGGTGACATTGCAAGCATTTAAGTATAGACATTAAGGTTTAGAATCGCTCACACAAATATCTTCTTTATTGTCGTAATAATGCGCCCTTTACTTGGTCTCGAGTTCGTATCCAAGGCACACACCTCCGACTTTTAGAAAATCTAATTAAAAAATTAATTTATCACGTTTAACAGTGGAAAATCTGCATGCCTGAGAGATATTCTGTGTGAAGTCTACTAACCTAGGAGAACGTGGTGGACTATAGCCTAATCCCTGTTCTTTTTAGACCCCTCCCCAGCAGTGGAACAAATGTAGGAAAATTCTGAGCCCAGAGTTAGTATTTGTGCCTGGAATGGTAATAGGCTCTCCCTAAATAACGTAAAACATAAAGGTAGAATCGTGGAACTGTTTTTTTATACCACCAAGGTGGTAAACAAGCATATAGCCCACCTGATGGTAAGCGCCTACCGTAGCCTATAGTCGCTTGCAACACCAGGGGTATCACTTACACGTTGCCGACCCTGTAAAACAAAAGAGGAATAGTTGGATTGGCAGTACAAGAATCAAAGTATACGTTGGATACAGAGGATACGTTGTGTGGCAGTGGGGCCACACAACGTATCCTCGTGGAGCACTGTGAACCTTGCTCACCGTAAAGAACACAACATAGCTCCAAGCAGTGTTATTTCACTTCGATTTTCTGCAAGGCGAAGGTACTTCCCTAGTCGGGCAGCTCCAATTTGAGTAGAATTACTCTCACTATATCCTACCTATCTTAAAACTGTAGGTGTAGGATAAACAGTAAATTCCTATCTAACCCTTCAGGGACTACAGGCTTGATGGTATACGGTAATATTGTCTTGTTGCAGGTAATATAAGCGCAGTGTTCACATACAAGTGGAAGGGTGAGGAGATAGCCCGGCTGGTAGACAACGGGACCAGGGTCATGGTCGCCATCATCAAGGGGAGGACGTTCGCCCATGTCAGCAACAACATTAACAAGTACGTTTAAAAACATAAACTTATCTACACCATTAAAATTAAAAAAAACTATAAAGTAAACTAAACTAACACTAGATAAAGAGTATAACAAAAAACTCCTCCGCATCGCCGTCTACTGGTAGCGTGCTCAAGAGGCTGGCTGCATTGCCACGTTGAATGGCAATGCTTATTCTTTGGCCGAAGTAGGTAGAGGTCAGCCTTTGAGTCACGTGAAGCGTCGTTCAGGCGTTTGGCAATATCTTTAAAAAGTAAAAGAGCACTCGGACCCCATGGCCTCAGGGTTTCAACCCCAAACGGTTCGAAAAAATTGCTTTGGACGTATAAGTTTAACTGAACTGCAAGTTTGCCATTTTATAGCGTCAAAATCGGATAAACAGATAGTTACTTTTGCATGTACATTTAATATTACTATGCATTCTAGAAGGCGCGACTTGCCTTCAAAACAACTTTAAAACAACAATTATCTCAATTAACATCATTTGTAACTACCCAGTAACAAGTAAGTAATTAAATTAGTTATGTAACGTGCAAAAATATTGAGTTGTCTCACAAAATCACATAAGTACAGTTACCTAAATTGTATTTAAGAAAATATTTAATTTTAGCATTAAGAATAATTATTTCTATAAATCATTTAGAATTATTACATAACCAACAATAGCATTACGTCATGTAAATATGTGTGATGCTACAAAAAAAAAGTCGTCCCTAGACACGGGTAGACGAAAATGTAGGTAGGTAGATATACTATACATATACATTTTTGAAAGTTGTAGCATTAGATATGTAAGTATATTTATGTTTATATATTTAATTGGTATGTATTTATATTGTAATGTTATTTGGGTTTTCTTCTTTAAAACATTTAACATTTAATGTATATATTTTAGTTTGTATGCACCGTCAACCCCATTTTTTTTGTTCAGTTCAGCCAGTCCATCCTAAAGGAATCCTGGAAGAAATCGGTGATCGCGATAAGGCCGGCTATTGTATAATATTTTATATATTGGTGTACAATAAAGAGTATATTATTATTATTATTTAATATTATATTAAAAATACATTAAAATAAAACTACTTTTTACGGATTTTATCGCGTATATTGATATTATTAATCCCGACGTTTCGGACCCTTTACTGCGTCCATGGTCACGGGTAGACTGAGGTGGTGGGTGTCTTGATGATATCATTACTGACAGCTACCCTACATTTTTTATTGTTACATGATCAATGACATTTATTACTAATTATTAATTAAAACTAGATGGAAATTAAAACTAAAACAACAACAATAATTAAAACTAAATGTTAGAAATCAATACTTATATTAAAAATATTCAATGTTTTAATGACACTAAGCTGACAGCTTACTGTTATGACCATCATAATTATAATAGAATGTGCTGATACTATTTCACCGACCCTGTTTGTACCGGAAGGCAATATGTTGCAATATAACATACTCAATGGAATCGTAATCGACGAGCAAATCGAAATAAGTACAATTTTATTTATGGAAATGACATAATTTTTCGATATTTTATTAACTATTGCGATTCGAACGTGATTACGAAACTGGTCTAAGCTTGGGTTTAGTTTAAAAGAAAGCATGGCATTTATATGAAAACTTTTATAACTATACAACATATTGATTTCTGACCCTGCCAACACAACGTTTCCTTGTGGAGCACTGGCAACCTTGCTCACCGTAAGAAACACAACACAGCTCAAAGCAGTGTTATTTTACTTCGATTTTCTGCAAGGCGGAGGTACTTCTCCAGTCGGGCAGCTCCAATTTTGAGTAAAATTACTCCCACTATGCCCTACCTCTCTTCAAACTGTAGGTGTAACAGCACACTCCTATCTAACCTGTCGGGTCTACAGGCGTGATGGTAAGTATACGGTACTATTGTCCTGTTGCAGGTAATATAAGCGCAGTGTTCACATAAAAGTGGTACCTCTCTTTGTTATGTCATAAGAGTTGTCATTGTCATGTTGTTGCAGGACGTCTGTGCTGTTCGTGTCGATATCCTTCATCGTGTTGATGGTGATCTCACTGGCGTGGCTCGTCTTCTACTACATACAACGCTTTAGATACATACACGCCAAAGACAGACTCTCTGTGAGTATAATTGAGATGCACCATCGTTTACCTATTCAAAATTATACAACTATGCGACTGCTACGCTAGAGGTCGACTCCCAGGTAGAACAAATTGTTATTAAGTTTATGACATTCTCAGTAGCAGCTCGGAGTTTGGATTTGTGCCTAAGACTCGCCCCCTATTACATTGGACCCAAACATACCGGCGCTCTGTGGGTATACATTGGTAATGGTACACCTCTGCCTAACCCTTCGGGGAATACATGCGTGGTGGAATGTTTTTTAAATGTAGGTATTTGGGACTTATTCCCGTGCGCTCCAAATTTATTGTTCTCTAAAATTATTTTTTCCATAAATTCATTACCAGGAGCCCCAAGGATTTTTATATTAAAATTTTCCGCCCGCGGCTTCGCCCGCGTCGAGTTCGGTTATATCGCGTTTCCAAGAGAACTCTTCAAAAGTCCGAGATAAAAACTATCCTATGTTCTTTCTCAAGGTCAACTCTATCTCTGTACCAAATTTCATTAAAATCAGTTCAGTGATTTAGACGTGAAAGCGTAACAGACAGAGTTACTTTCGCATTTATAATATTAGTAGGGATTAGTAGGGATTAGTAGGGATAGTAGGGATAATAACTAAAACACATTTACCAATTTTGGAGCGGTTGGAACATAATCGTGGAGCGACCAGTAATAAGCCGAATTTGGATAGTCATAAAAATGTCTATTTTAATTTCAGAAACGTCTTTGTTGTGCAGCTAAGAAGGCGTTATCCAAAATACCAGTAAAGAGTTTAAAGACTGAAGATAGGGTGAGTTAATATATAATTAATACCTATCTACAACACTGAACATCGAATTCCAATATTTTTTTATCCATAGACAAACAAGAATGTATTTACCTTTAATCAATAGTATCCTGTATCGATATATTTATTAATTCATATAACATTGTTGTACATATGTGAAAAAAGATTATTATTATAAAATACAGTAAAAGTTGTGCTGCTATAACCCGCCATGCCATACAATAATGAATTTAGCTCGGCTTAGTGGTCATAGCGTCTGGTGTACCTACCTAACCAGAAGACGCAAGTTCGAATCTTGCCCGCGGTCGAATTTTTTCTTCGTTAAATAACATTACAAAGAAGTTTAAATTTTAATAACATTTTTCAACTAATAACCGAAACAGTAACCTTTTGAATATAATTAAGTAAAGTATGCCTTTTGAATCTTGAATAGCCGTATGCAATTTATTTTATACGTCAGAAGTTAGGTAAAAATACTCAGGTACATATCCTTGTCATTTTATTGTTACGCCTAGTGTACCTAGTATGTTTACTTATGTTTCTTTTGTTTTACCATTTATACAGTTTTAAATTTAGTAATGAGTATGTATTAAGAAATATTTAAAATTTTTGTGTACTCTTATGAATTTATATTGTCTATTATTACTTTTCAGGAAGTCCAAGGTGACGGCGAATGCTGCGCCATCTGTATAGAACCTTACAAAGTGTCAGAAACACTAAGATCTCTTCCTTGTAGGTCAGTACCTATTGTTTTTTATCATTCACTAGCTTTTACCCGTGGTTTCGCTAGTTTATCAAGGGGTTTTTTGAGACAAAAGGTAGCTTTTGCCCATCGAGAGAGAGAGAGATTTAGGGGAGGCCCGCTTGCAGTGTCCCCAGGGACGTGCTGTACCAGGCGTTGTACGAGGGTTTCTGGTGTGAACACGGCATCCCCTCCGTGTTCACGGTGTCCCCCATCAGAACTGCACAATCTAATTCTGCTATCTCCCTTTTACCTACCATCGAACAGCCAGGCAAACTGAAAAGCAACACCGTTTCATGGTGGAAATTCCCGAAACCCGCACTAAGCGTTTTGCCTCGACATTCCTTATCCGTACAGCGAGGGAATGGAATCAGCTGCCTCAGTCTGTATTTCCTGACGTGTACAATTTGGGGGTCTTCAAGTCACGAGTGAATAGGTATCTTCTAGGTAAGCGTGCTACATCTTAGGCCAAATCGTCACTTACCATCAGGTGAGATTGTGGTCAAACGCTAACCTATCTCTTATGTGCTGATGGCGGCCAATGGGGTGCTTTTACTGGGTAAGGATCCCACACTCCTTGGTCTAATCCCAACCGGCTCGTAGCCTTTTGAAGTTAAGCTGTGGAATCAATTACTAGCGGAGGTATTTCCGATCCGGTACGACATGGCAACCTTCAAGAAGCGAGCCTATTCTTATTCTTATCTCAAAGGCCGGCAACGCACTGGCAACTCCTCTGGTGTAGTGGGTGTCAATGGGCGGCGGTGACCCCTTACGGTACGGTGATCACTTACCATCAGGTGACCCGCTTGCTCGTTTGCCTCGCTCTTCCATAAAAAAAAAAAGAAAAAAAAAGCTATATTGATAATTTTGAGATTCTCGAATAACATATAATTCGCTTATCTACAATATTATGTTACAGACACGACTTCCACAAGAACTGCATAGATCCGTGGCTGTTGGAGCACCGCACCTGTCCCATGTGCAAGATGGACATACTCAAATACTACGGCTTTGTGGTAAGTTATACAATAGTCACCTTACCATTCTTAAATTTACCCGAACCAGTACGAACTGAGGGCATTCAAGAAAAGAACATGTATTTAAAAGGGATTGAGTAAGTGGCTAAGTAATAAATACGCTGATAAATCGATCTGCAAGGTTAAGCTGCGCTTGTCGTGGTCATTCTGTGGATGGGTGAACATTCTTAACAGATCGGACCCCTCCATGCCTCGGAGAGCACGTTAAGACGTCGGTCCCGGTTCCCCGCGACCTAGGCTTGGTTCCTAGTGTGGGCGCATTGCTTTTTAAATTAAAAGAAAGAAAGAAAGAAATAAGATTTATTTGTCACAGTTAAGGCACAAAAAAGAATATGACAAACTAAATAAAATAAAAAATACATAATTAGCAAAATTATTGTGCCTCACGGCTGTAGCAAATGGGCTCAGTTCAGCATAATGCAAGGCAGCAAGTGCCTGGCGCTGATTTTCAACTGAGCCTAAAAAATGTGCTAACAATAAGTTGTGTTGCAGTTCACGGGCAGCCAGGAGAGCATCCTGCAGCTGGAGGTGGAGGAGGCTCGCAGCCGCGCGCTCTCGCCCGCAAGGAACCGACACCCGCTCACACTCGTAAGTTTACATACCCATACCATACATGACGTGTACACACACGTCATTGTTTATTTATTGTTTTATTTATCTATGATACACGTGTGTGTATTATAGATAAATAAAATAATGCAATATCATAATAATTATTATTCCATACAGAATTACTTCGGCAATAATAATTATGCATACAGCGGCGAGCTCGCATTCTTGGACAACCGTCATATAATGAGGGGTTTTAATTTTTTTCTTTAAACTTAAAACTACCTACACCGGATTATTGTAATCATTTTTTCTTTTTTTTGGAACGAAGTTACTTATCGCGCGTTGTGAAAGGGGGCTAGACGGAAAAAATTCTTACGAAAAAAATGTCACGACACTTTTTTCGAAATTCAAATATTGTTGACAAGCATTCAAATATTATTGAGTGAATGACAATATTTGAATTTCGCGCGTTGTGAATTGTTGAGTGTATACAGGTTTTTTTATTTTTAATTATTAAATTTTAATGAAAGGAACTTCGTTCCGTCCGGGTGTCCCTTGACACCTCTCAAGTTTTTTATTATTGTTCTCATGTAAGTGACTTCCGTCTTAATGAGAAATAAAGATCTTTAAACCGAATTATTGCCAAAGCAATTCCGTATGTCTGTTAGTACGCTTCATGCCTGAACCGCAGAACTCATTTTGATGTAGTACTAACTGTCCGCGATTCCATCCGCATCCCAAAGAGCTTTTGAGACAAAAGCTCTCCAAGGTCTAATCTATTTCTGTACCAAATTTTATCAAAATCAGTTCAGCGGTTTAGGCGTGAAAGTGTAACATGTAATATTAGTAAGAATTTGTTTGTGTTTGAGACTTTTATAATAACGTTGTCGATGTTATTTCTAGTTGACGAGCGATAACTCGTACGAGGAGGCGGGCAGCGAGCGCAGCAGCCGCGCCTCGTCGCCCGACGAGCTCGTGCCCTCGCTGGCACGCGCCTGCGACTCGCCGCGCCACCAGCACGCCGCCAGGTTACTACGTTACCTATTTAAAATAATATAATTTGAATTAAAACTACTTTATACCGATTTTATCGCGTTATATTGATATTATTAATCCCGACGTTTCGGATCCTTTACAGCGTCCATGGTCACGGGTAGAATGACATACTTACCTACACGCTAAATGATTCTGTTAATGTTGATGATCTGTTTCTGGACATCATCATTATCGACCCATATACTGTCCCACTGCTGGGCACGGGTCTCCTCTCACAGATTGAGAGGGATTAGGCTATAGTCCACCACGCTGGCCTACTGCGGGTTGGCAGACTTCACACGCCGTCGAGAAAAATCTCTAAGGCATACAGATTTCCTCACGATGTTTTCCTTCACCGTTTAAGCGAGTGATAATTAATTATTAATACGCATATGAATTCGAAAAGTCAGAGGTGCGTGCCTTGGATTCGAACTCGAGACTTGGCAGTCCAACGGTCCCATCACTAGGTTATCATTGCTTATCATGTTTCTGAACAATCACTGTAAATTGTTTTCTATAAGCACATTTTGCTGTTTGTGCCTATTACGTGGGCTTTGAAAACACACGTAGGCACCGTTGTGGTTTACACAACAGCATACCAGTCTAACTCTTCGGATAGGTTATATTATATTGAACGTATATTGAAAATTCATACTCATTTAAATGTTCTGCTGATGGTGGGATTGTTTGTCGGGTCGTTTTATTCCCTGCAACATGGTTGAGTCGAACGACGCCGATACGCACGTCATACTCGTGAACGGGTGCCGTTTGTCGGGGCTGGTCAGCTCTTACTGTCAATGGCAATCCTTTTTTTTATTGTTTTATTATTATACTGGATTAATTATTATTGTACACATCAAACTACATTGTTCTCATGAACTAATCAGAACAAAATTATAAACCAAGATTTACACTGTTAACTTATTTTTTTAAAGTAGTATCAATGGAGATTCTTTTGCCTTAAGACCCACTGGAACCGTGCAACTAGTTTTGACTTTTCAAAAGTGCTATTTTAATGGTGTAATTGAAATAGAATTATCAGACTTTATTTGACTTTGACTTTGCATTTCAGGTCGTGTTCTTCGTCGCCGTCGGGTTCGCGGCGCTCGGAGCCGCGGTCCGAGCCGGCCGGGCCCAGCTCTGCACCACACGACTGAGCCCGCCGCTACCGGCCGCGGTCACTTTTAGTGCGTGCTCACTTATACACGACTGTGTTCATATCTAATATATAAAATACTCAACATTAAAACATTCGGAACCTCCAGTGATTGTGAATTTGTGACGCTCGTTGTAAGGTGGATGACAAGTGATATTTTTCGTAATTTAGGACGTATAGCGTATGGATATTCACCGCAACTCCGCCTAGTCAACGAAATTAAGTGTTCTTCCCAACGCTTGAAACCTCGACACAACTTTTGTAGAAGCAACAAAAAGCGACCTTTTTATTTGAAATCAATCAAAAGTCGTACTTAATATTTTTTTGATTGGTTCATGATCTCATAAGTTAATCGTATATTAAATTAACTCTGCAATAATATTCAACGAGTGTGACTAATATAGTCGTTGTGGTGGCCCTTTGTTTGTAATTCTAACTCGTAATTGGGATTAAGGGTATCCGTCCATATGATAATAACTAACAAAATAATACGGTTCGTAGTGCATCTGTTATATTTTGACACTGTTTCAAGCCATAACATGTATACGTGTAAATAGGTGTTAAAATGGAGCAGAGAATAAGCTTTCTACTAAAATGTCTATCCTTGTATTGGCTGCTTTATTAATCTTAGTTGGCAGTCTTAAGTATATGATTTAGACATAGGGTTTTCTACATTTGTCAGCCATATTGTAAGCTATAGATACATGTTCAGTAACTGAAAGACTATAATCATATTGATGTGTAAAAGGGGCCATATCGCAAACGAATTAACCGTTTAAGTAACAACTTAAATTGTATACAATGTACTTAGCGAATGTTCCTTTGGAACAAATGTCTGGTGTACCTACTTCCAAATGGTGTAATGTTTGAATTTTTTATAACATTATAAACACTAATTTCGTGACTCCGAAAATATGTAGTTAATAAAATCTAGTCTGACGATATGTCGCTTTTAAATTCAGTTATTTATGATTTAATAGTTTGATATAATTATGTAATTTAAAGTATAAGATCGTACTCTATCTAAGTACTTTTGAACTAAGATAAGCCAAAAATGAGGTGATTAAATATCCGATTCTGGTCTATACTAATAAGATAAGTTGGCAAGCTTCATAATTATTGTTCTGGATTTAGAATCGAATATACAAGCAACTCGATAAAGCATGTTTGAGTTCATAGACATAAATATCTTGTATAGTTAGGAGGTGTATGATCGCTGGAGCGCGTATTTTTGCGCAATCTCTTGTAATCAAAAGTATTGTGTTCATCCAAATTGTTTTTAAAAGCGACTTAATTCGTTCAAACTGTCTATAACTTAATAAAATAAAAAAATCATGTTACTTTAAGGTATTATAAGTAAGCATTTAAGTTATTATATACGAAAATAGACAGACGGTACTTAAATCCATTGGATTTTTATAATAACATGGAGACTGGTATGTACTTTTTAATAACAAATAACTTGTGTAAAAATGTTTACATTCCCATTCCTGTTCAAGTTCGAGTGTTCTGCGTAACTCCACGTTTGAACATCATTGTGTTGAAATAAAAACCAATACAGTATTCATATTTGTTTTTTATTGTGAAAATTCCTTACTATGCTGGATTATATCTAGCTTTTAAGAGACGTAGGGCATAATGCGAGTAATTCCACTAAAATTGGAGCTACCCGGCTGGAAGTACCCGACAGAAAATCGAAGTAAAATAACTGCTTTGAGCTGTGTTGTGTTCCTTACGGTGAGCAAGGTTGCCAGTGCTCCACGAGGAAACGTTGTGTTGGCAGTGGGGGGGACTTTGACCCACTATTCCTCTTTCGTTTTACTAGGTCGGCAACGCGCAAGTGATACCCCTGGTGTTGCAAGCGTCTATAGGCTACGGTAACCGCTTACCATCATGTGGGCCTTATACTTGTTTGCCACCTTAGTGGTATAAAAAAAACATATAGCACGTCTGTGGTCTATTGGTTCGAGTGTCTGACTGCTGATCACGAGGTCGTGGGTTCGATTCCAATAAGACAAATATTGATATGATGAACTTAAGTGTTTTATTTGACTGGGTGTTTCATATATGCATTATAAATTTATAAGTATGTATTTAAAAAAATGTATATAATATTGTATCCATTGTCTAGGTCCTACCTATAGTACAAGCTCTGCTTAGTTTGAGACTAGATTGTGCCGTGTGAAATATCTCAAATATTTATTATTCATAAGAGAAGAATACGTAGGTTAAAAGTAAAAGTTTTTAATCATAGCTTTGAATACAACAAAAGGGCTTCTTACATTTTTAATGATTGACGGTAATTTTGTAAATTGTGCACCTTCGTTATTATGATCTACCCACATGAGCCCACATCATACATCTGGGAAATGATCACCACAATTTAGGCAATTTAGTTACATGTCTAAAATATCAATAAATATTTAAAAAAATCTACTTGCTACGTACAACTATCTCAATAAATTTTGTCAAAAAAAAAATCACGAGTGGGTTTGTTTGTTTATCGGCCAGCCTGTCAGTCGCGCCTATGCGTTCATAAGGAGGGGACGACTCGGGTTATCTGTGCAGGCCCTTACGTTATAAAGTAATACCCTCATTTATAAAATATAATGTTGAATATTGTTTGTGAAGAGAACATTAATAGTCTTTTGAGGAACTGAATATACCTGTCGTATTATCGATTTGTGATCAAGCATTTCTGTTGCGTAAGCTGAAGAGAGACTAAAGTATGTGCTCAGGTGGACATTTCGAACATTTTGGTGTACCCGTAAGTAGATATTTGTATTTAGTATTTAAGCTTAGATACATTGTTCTTGACGGTGTGTTAAGACTGCCAACCAGAGGCATTAGGAATTTTTCCTTTGCTAAATAACTTTTAATAGCATAGCAGTATGACCATTGGACTGCCAAGTCGAAGGTCTCGAGTTCGAACCCAAGGCACGCACCTCTGACTTTTCGAATTCATGTGCGTATTAATAATGAATTATCGCTCGCTTAAACGGTGAAGGAAAACATCGTGAGGAAACCTGCATACCTTAGAGATTTTTCTCGACGGTTTGTGAAGTCTGCCAACCCGCACTAGGCCAGCGTGGTGGACTATAGCCTAATCCCTCTCAATATGATAGGAGACCCGTGCCCAGCAGTGGGACAGTATATGGGTTGATGATGATGAAATAACTTTTGGCATGGAAAATGCCGAAAAATACAAAAAGATAGTTAGTAGGTAAGGTGGCATCGTTTGACATTGAACTAACGTAAAGTAAGTCGTGTCGGTTGAGAAGCAAAAACTTGCTTTTCAATAGGTGTTACTGACGTCACCGTAAAGACGTAAATTCAGAATGTGAAGGCAAAATTCGACATGGCGGGTTGGACTCGCGGTGGCTTAGTGGTCATAACGTCTGGTGTACGTGATTTTTTCCTTTGCTAAATAATTTTATAATTTAAGAAGTTTCAATACCTAATCTTGAAAAAGTTTACCTAATATCTCTTTCATTCCGAATTAGTTTACTGAAATTGGTCGATCCCGAAAGTTGACAAACTCCTACTACTACCTACTTAAATCGTTTCGTATTTTATTTCGCGCCCCAATAGATTGTGATTCTTGGCCCCCGTAGGGTTCCCGTGAAATCCGCCATGACCCAGACACTATGACAGGCAGTGCGGTCGCTTTACAGCGACCTCTTATTTAGCGAAGACACGTGTAATTACATAATGGGGTTGCAAAAGTTACATAACTAAATTGTTCATACAGTATTGCCATAAATAATTGTAATAATATTGGGAAAGAACTAACTCCTGAAGACATGGTCGTTCACGATGGGACTTATTAGCAGGCTCAGAGTTACGCAACCTGTAATGGAGAGGGCTATGCTCGGAGTTTCTCTGCGTGATAGAATCAGAAATGAGGATATCCGCAGAAGAACCTAAGTAACCGACATAGCTCGCAGGATTGCACGGTTGAAGTGGCAATGGGCGGGCCATGTGGCCAGAAGAACGGATGGCCGCTGGGGAAATAAAGTCCTGGAGTGGCGACCACGCATAGGAAAGCGCAGCGTAGGACGGCCCCCAACTAGGTGGACGGACGATCTTGTGAGGGTCGCAGGGAGTAGGTGGATGCGGTCTGCGCAAGATCGATTTTTGTGGCGATCATTAGGGGTGGCCTATGTTCAGCAGTGGACGTCCGTGGCTGATAGATAGATAGATAACTCCTGAAACACGGGGATGACCTTTATTAGGAATTAGAAACTTATTTTAATTGTGTGTCTTTGGATGTCATTAAATTATTATTTCCTTTATTTATTTTTATTTTAACATGTTTTATCGGTAATATAAAAACATATAATATCATTTAAAAATAGTAACCCCCCGGTGTCGGGAGCAGGGTCTAAACTATCTATCGGTGGTCAGGGCCACAGAGAATGAAACCTCCTTACAATACGGGCCGTGTGCAAGAGTACTTACATACTTACTGCTTTTTGTATCAAGCCTTGATTGAGCCATCCAACGAGAGCCTCCTTAGATGTTGGTCGAGGCTCTTGGCTATTAGGCCATTTGGCTGACACAACGATTGTTATAATGATCGCTGAATTCACATCGCATATCGAGACAACCTCGTGTGTCAAGTCAAGATCTTTATTTCTTTATCTTTCTCGGCTGTCATGAGGTTCTAGTCATGGGGGCAGTGATGTCAAAAATCATTGCACGACGCTCTAATCGATCTATCACCACAATATCAAACTTATTGGCAACAATATAGCCTGTCTGTACCTAATGATAGATCAATGTAGCACATACTTTTAGTACGATACCTTCTTAAGCTGCTGATGGATAATCTTGGCCACGAGATTGTCTTTCAGTAATCGCTGTTAGCCAGGTGCGAACAACCAAAGATAGTATGGCAACTGTACCATCTTTCACGATATATTTCCGATAGTATTCGAAGGGTATATTCCGGGAGCAGTAGTACCGGGGGTATTTGATCCCTGTTAGTGCTACTGAGTCAGTACATTGCGGTTCTGCGCGAACTAGAGTTGAACTATGTTCGTGTCTGCCTTCCCAACTTACGTCCAAACATATCAATCAAAAATATTCATGTTTCATGTGTTTGCGGTAGGTAACCGTTTTCGTAAGTGCGTAAACGGTTTTGGTGTGTTGTTAAGAAACGTTTATGCGCCATTGCATCACAGTCATGTCACTGTTTGTGTATTTTTTAAGTTATTTACTGATGATAATGTAAATGAGAAACAAGTATTACGAAAAATATTTTATTGACTACTAAATGTAAGACATAGAATCGCCAATACACTACATTTATATACAAGAAAGTACAAAAAAGATCTTTTGGAACAGTATATTATATGTTTTTTTAGTATATTTCAGTTAAAATCCGGAAAATTAACAATCAACTCAGTTCCCACTTCCATTTTAATATTAAAACTACATAAATAGTAGAATCACAAGTATATATACTACAAAGAATACACCTTTATAAGCAGTTTATTGATACATTATTACACCCTAATCACCCAACAGCATAATGTATGATTGGTGAACTTTTTTTGGTTTTACAGACCAAAATTTCAGGTTCAGTAATAAAGTTATTGAAAACTTATTTATGGAAAACAAATAATTTGTATCTATAGAAAAAGTATATTTTGCTAAAAGAATAGGTATAAATAAGATACCTAAAAACCCTCATAACAAATAAGCAAGTTAAAAAAAAAACTTGCACACTTAATTACAATGACATAACAATATTGTATCTTAATAGGAAAACTGCCGTTAAACCTTCTATTTACAATAACACACCCATTTTATAGTAAAAGTTGCGATGATCCGCAGTTCTGTTAAAAAAAACTTATCAGTCTTATTATATACAATAATTATACAAAGCATTAATTTACTAAATCGATGTAGTAAACAAGCAATTACCTAAATTATTTTGCTTTTATTCTTAATTATTAAGGGATGTATTCCAAAACGCTTGGTTAACCTCTATTAATAATGCTAAGTTATGAGCGCTTAGGAATAAGGAGGTAATCACAATTTTACATACCGCCTGTTTATATTTAACCTTCTTTTATTTCTGACAAATAGAACATAACATACCATCACGCCTGTATTCCCCTAAGACATTGGGAAAGTGTGCTAATTGAACCCTCAGTTCGCATGTTTAAATCCCATGTAATAGGGGGCGAGCCTAATTGCCATTAACCGGGCACAAATCCAAACTCCGAGCTACTATTAAGAACTTCATAGAAAAACCCAATAACACTGCTCGATCTGGAGCTAGGAATCGAATTCAGGACCTCTAGCGTAGCAGCCGCGCTTACGACCACTAAGCTAATGAGTCAGACATATAGAATATACAACCAAAAATATCAATACTTAAAAACCTCTTTACGCATATTTAAATGCAAAGAGGTTGGATATAATATGACGAGATGAGGATGGTTATAACATTTAAAATGTCTTTGTCTAAATGCTAGACAATGATAGGTTCGCAATTTACAAGGATATAGGTAGTTAAGAGTTATAAAGAAAATATTTTTATGTTATTGTTGGTTGGTACCCCTGGTGCCTATAATCATCATCATCATCAACCCATATACTGTCCCACTGCTGGGCACCTCTCATATTGAGAGGAGACCTGCCTATATTACAAGATATTAATTTATCTTAGTTTAGGTATTAGCATCAACTCTAATATGTAAAAACGACTACCTTTCGGCAGGAAATTATTTCTAAGTACAGACGTCAGCAGGTCAAGCTATCCAAAACTGTCAAATTTTCCCAATTAAATATGAACCTTATCACTTTGTGTTAGAGTTGAAAATCAATAAAAGAAATTTGACAGATTGTGGTAGCTTGATGTGCTGGCCACTGTACAAACCTGTTATGTATGATAAACTTGAAGGTGCAAATAAAGATTTTTATTTTATTTTAATGTTCAGTATTGGAGGTAATTAAGATACAGTTCGCGCAAAATAACTTGACCCTGCGCGTTGCACGAATTTTAGGCGCAAATGGGTTGCGGTATGCGGGGCGGGCGACAATTCCCCGCGTGAGGAGGCGCCCTCCTCACGCGGGGAATTGTCGCCCGCACACGGCGCACACCCACCGCGGACGTCTCCAAGGATAATCGAGTGCTACGTTTTGTGTTGCGTTGTGATTGTGACTTATAAACAGTTTATAAAATGCCGCCGCGAGTTCGTAGCAGCAATACAGTTTTGAAGCGCCAATCGAGACAAATGATTTATAACGTCTATTGTTTCTTTAAAAAGGACTCTAGTGGTTTAACTGAAACTCAAATTAAAATTAAAACAGCTGAAGCCACAAAAACTTCCCTTTCAACCGTCAAAAGAATCATTAAAGAAACAAATCAGTCCGATTTAATTATTATGTATTTTAATTATTATTATTCATATTATGTATGTCATGTACCACCAAAAAATATAGCTTCTAAAAATTTCGTGCGCGTCTGTACCTGCGCAGATCGGCGCCATGTTGGGTCAAGTTATTTTGCGCGAACTGTAACACGCGGTACCTACATTATGTGAACTAAATATCGGTATACCAAATAGGTAACATTCGCGAACACACAATTATTGAAGTTTTTGAGTTTAGACATTAACGTAAATTTATAAAGATGTCGATACTAAGGCATGACAGATACGTTATAAAACGTTAGTACGTTTTTATTTGTATGGAAAATTATATTAAACAAGTTTATTTTTCCGGTGGCACCTGTGTTAAGTTCTCAGTTATAGTTTTAATATCCCAAACAGATTAGCAAATTAAGGTCGAAACAATCATAGACACATACACTACCTTTTTGCGTAAACTATAGTGACAATACCCGGACAAGTAGTAACGCAATGCTGTAAACTTTTGCGCTATCTTACATAATTATATTAAAACTTATGTTTATATAATTTCGCTCTTGTTTGATGTATTATTCCAAATTATGATTTCGTTTTAAATATAGGGTAGTTTAATCAATTGAAATTATTAAAACTTTAGGTTAAAATATTGTTATAACGAAAGAACAATTTGATATAATACACCAAGAAAGGAGCCCACACAAATTCACAACAAGCTATGAATTCCAGTATAAGCTGAGGCCATGACAGCCAGTGACCTAACTGTAACTTTTTTTAATCTTGATTTTAATTTAAAATCTCCTTTAAACGGTATTATATAGCGGCCTAAAAATAAGCAAAAATTTTTTTTTCATAGATGAATCAAATATATTTATTTTTTACAGTTATTTGAAATCAGGGCTTAAATTTTTTCCTTACTACTGAAAACTATTGTTTAAGTAGTTAGGCCATTCTGGAGCTCATGGCCTCAGCTGATCTCGCATTGTATAGGATTTCCGTACGATGAGAGATCACTGATCACTTATACTGGAAAAGTAATATATCGATACTTTTTTAACGTCTGGATCTATATGGTGATCCTGCAAGTCATGTCTCAGTGTGGTCGCGATGTGCGGCGGAGCGCGCGGTGACCTCGAGCGCGAAGAACGCGTCGAAGTTGAACTCCGATCATTTGTCCCACAGGCCTGCCTCTTTCATCTTAGTGTGGAAGTACTTCTCTAGGGTGTTTGCACATCTGTTATAATAATAATCATTTAGTTATTTGTTGTACAACATAAATAAGTGTTAATTACACAAGTTATTACATGTTGCGTGGTAAATGTTAAATGGCTCGACCGGGGAACCGAACCGAATGGAATTACATTACTTGTTGATTTCTGACATTTAGGCGAATATTATACATTGAAATAAAACTACTTTTTACAGATTTTATCGCGTTATATTGATATTGGGATTAATATTTTATATTGACTGCCTCATTAGTCTAGTGGTCCTAAGCGCGACTGCTACGCTAGAGGTCCTGATCGATCCCCAGGTCGAGCAGTGTTATTGGGTTTTTATTGGGTTTTTCAATGAAATTCTCAGTAAAAAGTAGTTGTATTTCAATACATTACTTCTATTATTTATTAATTAAAATCATAATAAATAAGAACTGTTTTCGTGAAGTTAGAAAGAGATAGAACATCGTTACTGTAAGTAATCAACTGGGATTGGCGTATTTTGAGCTTGATTCATATTCGGCGTAAATATTGATAATGAATCATATTACACTTACCTATAGTAATCAGTATCGGGCGAGTTGTAAAGTCTGCAGTTAGTAAATATCCTCGTCATATCAGCTATAAACAGACGTTTTGATACGTAGTATCTCGCTTTTAATCGCTCGCCCATAGTGCGTAGGTCTGAAACGAGGAATACGCTTATATACAGCCTTGAAAATAGAAACAACAGTAACCTTAAATTGGGACGATGGAAATGGGTCATAAAAAATAAGCAATTTAAGACGACTTTTTTGTTGTTAGGATCACACAAATCTAAAGACAAAAGGTGTACTATACTTACTAGGGACCTACTTTGGGACCTATTTTGCACTTCCGGAAAGAATTATTGAAATGATAGTGAAAACTGCATTAATGTTTATTATTATTATGAAAATCTGTCATGTAATTTAAAAAATCTCAGCGGAGAGACCTACAGATAGCGGGAAGCGACTGTTTTACACTATGTATTACAGACAGATAATACTATACTTAAATACTTCTTTGACACAGTTTATTAATACCGTTGTGAACTGGTAAGTACTGGTAGGTGTTGCTCGAGTTATTAGTTGAAATTACACAAAAAAGACAGCAACTTTGTTTTATATTATGTTTATATGTGGTTACTTACCCATTGGATATTTGATGTGGTCATAGTAATCCGGTACTTCGCTCTTGTCGACCGGTTTCAAGAAGGGCCAGGCCGCTGTGTGGTTTTTCACCTGTAAGCCAATACAAATATCTATTTACTGTAAAATATTTCAATGACATATAATCCGTCCTGTGATAAGTGATCACTATAGGAAAAATAGTGTGAGTGAGTGACAAAGTTACGAAACTTTGAATAGTTATAATTTTTAAACTACTGATTCAAATTGAATGAAATTTGAAATATACCGTGTTTATACAATGCATTAAATTCAGGCTTCTAGTTTTATCCACAACGAAGTTATAGGGGGTCGAAAATGGCCTGAATTGCTTCGAGAAAAGGATGGTACGGCCTTGCCGCATTTTTTGCTCGATTTGGCTTGGCTTAGATATAGTGTAGTGGAGTGAGTATAGAATAGTGTAGTGTGTATAGTGTGGTGTGTATAGTGTAGTGTTTATAGAATAGTGTAGTGTGTGTATAGTGTAGTGTAGTGTGTATAGAGTAGTGTGTGTATAGTGTAGTGTAGTGTGTATAAAGTAGTGAATAGAGTGTAGTGTAGTGTGTAGAGTGTAGTGTAGTGTGTATAATGTAGTGTGTAGAGTGTAGTGTAGTGTGTAGTGTAGTGTAGTGTAGTGTAGAGTGCTGTACCGTGTGCAGCAGGTTCCGTAGCGCGGCGGGGTCGGGCTCGGGCTCGTGGTCGGGCGGCGGGCGGGCGGCGCCGCGCCACCCTCCCTCGCGCAGCCCGGGGATGCACTCCATCGGGATGCTGCGCACCTGTACATCACACATATTCTAACTTTGCTAATACCACTACTAGTGTTAATATAAAAACACTCATAACAATACAGGGCTATATTTCTAACATTATAAAAAATGGTTGCCTAGAAGAAATAGCTGTTCGGGATAAGGCCGCCCATTGTATGTTTTAAATTAGGTTTTATCCTGATATATTGTATTTTTTATCGGTGTACAATAAAGTATATTATAAAAACAATAAGGACTAAGAATAATCATAATAAATTTACCAAAATGTAGAACATTCAAGTTTTTTTGTAGTATCTGTTTGTGAATCTGTATTTTGTAAAAAGTACCCCCCTACGTTTTGTAATGCACTGGCCATGTTATTTATGAACAGCTAATTTAGAATAGAATACATTATTCTTAAATGCCAAATACATGTCTACAAATCATAGAATGATACAATGGGTGGCCTTATCACCAAACGCGATTTCTTACAGACATCCTTTGGATGGACTCAAAAGAAACGGAAAGGGGACAATTGATGCTGATTTGTCAAAATCTTATCATTAGCATACGTTTTGATTCTATTACGGATGGACGGACCCATCCGAATGTTACATACTGTAGGCCTAATATTATCGCTGAAGTTTTTTTTATTCACGATAGGCCTACACTTGACCGCTAGTTAGCCTGATGTTAAGCGACACTGTGATCCACGGTGGAGCGCGCTTGCCTAGAAGAAACGATTCACTCGAGATTTAAAGACATCCAGATTATAGCTATTGGGGAAGAGCTCATTTCACATTTCAGCGGTACGCGTAATAAAAGTATGAAGTTAGATTTAATGTCTACGGCTAACGATATATATTGTTTAATACTTACCCCTTCTTTGAAGCATGTCAATCCTGGATGTATTTTCCTCACATCTTTTTGTCGCATGTCGATCAGCTTTTTAACAATCTAAAAACATTTACGAAATATTCTAAATAAATTTTAATCTTTATATTATTTTGATTAATTTCAGTAACATTCATGCCGTGTTCACGGGGCTGGGGACTGAAATATCTGATCTATCATTAGATCTACAAAAATCTATATAGTTAGCTACTAGTTTGTGCATGTTTGGTTTTTATAAAACGCACATACGTACGCCCATTATTCTGAGATCAGAATATTTTTTTTTTCATCAAACATGACGTCGAAATGGCTAGGTTTTTCGTAATAAAAAGCAAGCCATTTTGGTATAAGTCGCCAATATCATTCCTGTTACCTCTTTCTGTCTGCGTATGATGCTAGTGAACTGGGTGTAGACGATGCGCGGGTTGAGCTCGCAGTGCATTAGTGTGGCGCCCTCGTAGTCCTTTATGTAGCCCTGGTACATAGCGCGCGGTAGCTTTATGTCCTTACTGAAACCTTGCTTCTTGAAGTACCCTGAGAATTTAAAGAGATAGATTAATAAATTGAGTATGTGGACAGAAGTCGAGAACCCTACAAGCGCTTAAAAAGCATAACACATTCTTTATTAATTTGGCATTTAACTTTCGACTAGACCCTTTGGCGAACGTATCGCTATATTTACATAAAATAACATCATGCCTGTGTTCCTTGTTCTGGTGTAAGAACTAATGTACAGAGGACAGCACATCAAGCTACCACAATCTGTCAAATTTCGTTGATTGACTTTCAACTTTAATACAACAATATAAGGTTCATATTCAATTGCGAAAATTTTACAGTTTTGGACAGCTTGACCTGCTGACGTCTGTACACCTACAATTATTGTTGTATGTTTAGGTTCTATGTAATACTCCTATTACATATAACCTAAAGATACAAGCCTATTGCCATTTACGGGGCACAACATAAGAAGTGAAGCATTTTTTGTGTTTTTATGTTAAGAATATTTTACTTGAAGCTTTGGGAATCTGTAAAAGTCATGACTCACATTTCAGGGACAACATTGAAATATGAATAATTACTTTACACATTCACTTTTTCACGGATTCTCACAAGAAAAAAAAACGATATCAGTCATAGGTTGTTTTATATCTGGAAACACGTTATCTATAGGTATGTATAATAGTTTTTGGCGTTATGTGCCTTTTTATTAACTCGCAGAGTTCCGGATTTGGTACAACTGCTTATAAAATATATTTTAAAGTTCTAAAATGTCATAAAAAGAAAATTTTATTTGCAAGCTGTACTTTTTTGACAGATCGCGGTCATTCAAGGTCATTGACGTTCCTTTTCTTATTTGAAACGCATAGTAAGTAAAAAAACACGTACCGATAGCGAACTCATCAGCGAAGGTGAGGAAGTGTAGTATGTTGTTCCTGATGTGGTAATCCTTGAGGTGGTTCATGAGGTGCGTGCCATAGCCTTTCACTTGCTCGTTGGATGTCACCGCGCAGAATACTATCTCGCTGAAACCCTGCGACAGTAAACAAATACATATAATTATGAGATATTTCACATATCATCAACTCATATACTATCCCACTGCTGGGCACGGGTCTCCTCTCAGTATGAGAGGGATTAGGTTATAGTCCATAACGCTGGCCCCAGGCCAGTTGGCAGACTGTGCGGGTTGGCAGACTTCACACGATGTTTTCTTTCATCGTTTAAGTGAGTGATATTTGCGTGCCTTGGATTTGAACTTTTTGTTGATCAAAACTTTACTAACTTTACTTTATATAATGTGCAATTAGTCGTAAATGGTTGTTAAAGTACACAGGGTGGAAGGGACATCGACGCGCAACGGCTTACCATGACTCCAGTACATGATTCTGGACCCCCCTGCGTTGGAATTTCTCGTCGACTTTTTCTTAAATTTTACAACTCGCAAGTGAACTCTAAGGAAACAGCTGACCAGAAGATCTTTCGAGTTTAATTTACAATGCTGTTTTTAGTGAAAAAATTGAATTAATGACTTTTTAATTAAAATTCTTATTGGGTTAGATAGAAATAATGTTTTATACAGTTTAAAATCGAAAAAACTGCAAAAAAAACGTAAAATTTAAGAAAAAGCCGACGAAAAATTCCAGTGCACGGGGGTCCAGAATCATGTACTGAAGTCACGGTAAGCCGTTGCGTGTCGATGTCCCTTTCACCCTGTATAAGTATTATATCCATTGTCTAGTACCCATAGTACAAGCTTCGTTTAGTTTGGGACTAAGTAGATGGTGTTGTGTAAAATTGTCCAAGAACATTGATTTATTTAAAGCTGATTTAAAACAAACACTTAAATTGTAACTTTTTTAAAGGTTTGGCGCCCACTGGTGATTAAGTGACGATTGAGTGATCTTATTAATAAGACATTATAGTTAAAATTCCATATACAATATACCTTGTAGTCATTAAAACCAAAAGAAACAAGCTTACGACCATTTCAAATTTCAACTATAATATCATCATATTAAGTTCTATTATTATTCGTCAGCTAAAAATGCCTTTCTGTGCCACGCCGCCAGTGGGCGTAATGCAACTGTACGACATACCTGTGCACTAAATGTCCTGAAGCAGATACCTCCGATTGGCCTGCCTTCTTTGATAAGGGCTAGTGTTTTGTGTTTCCTGTGGACAAATAAGATTAAAATGTGAATTTACGTTATGGATATCAAAAAAGTTTAAATGTAAATAGTATTTATTGTTTATGTTTAAATAAATAGTTCACTTACGGGTCGAAAACTAGCTGCGATATATACTCTTTAGTCATTTCGGGCAGCTGATGGGAAAATACGTTGTGGAGACCTAAAACGAAAAAGCATTATACACGATGATTTTGTAGTCGTTTTGGAACCGAAAATTTTAGACTCTATATCAGTAATGGAACCTATTAAAATATAATTTAATTTAAATAAAAATATATTATTTTATTGATTATGAAAAATAATGTCATATTCGAACAAAAAATGAGAACTCATGATAACTCCACTCAATGTTACGTACTACGATCACTACGATCGATGTCATTCAATGTTACACACACAACACTAAGCGGTAAAACATGCCTAGACACGTTATCCGCCCATTGGATGTGGCGCGGCGCCCGCTGCCTACAATCCACGCACACAGCTGTAATGTATTACGTACCTACCCCTAGTAGCAGGCTGCGCGGCGCCGGCGCGGCGAGCGCTCTCGCGTCGTCGCGTCGCCCGCGCCGCTCCCCGTTAACCACCGTCCACCCCGCACGGCCGCACCCGCCAGTTCTGTTGCAACTCGCGCGCGATAAAGGTTGCATTTTTTACGTTTTACGTAGCCACGCGATACAAACCCACGAAAATGAGTCTTCAGTATAAATACTTGAACGCGGAGTAGGTACTTGACAATGGTTCAGCTGTACGCTGTTGCCAGTTACAATTTGGAAGAGGCCAGGCGGTTGTATTCCCGGCCAGAACATTTAAAGGCGCTGCGGCTACGAGGGATTGAAAGTCCTCAAGTACCTTCAAGCCCTACCAACTTGGCTGCAACCCAGCGCCTTCTCGATCATGGACAATTCCGTGTGCCGGCTCACGCGCAAGGTCGAGGGCGCCTGAATGACTCGCAGTAGAACGAAGACGCTATTCTGGAGTAGGTACTTCGAGCGGGCTCCGCGGCGAAGCAATGCGATTATAATGGCGGTAATAATGGCTTAACATCCCTATAAGTTCCGTCGAGCTCACGTCATCAACAACAATGATGCACCGGCAAGAATTGCCCTATGTCAGCTGCCCGGCTCATTATGCAAGTGTTGTGCGTGCTTACCCAAACAATCAGTTCCGTGATCGATGGATATGCCACGGCGCGCGGCGGTCCCGTGGCTTGCCCACCACCGATCCCGGACTTAACGCCCCTGGATTTTTTCTTGTGGTCGCAAATAAAAAGACTCGTTTATACCCGTGAACATGAAAGTCTTAACGAGTTACGCAGTGCGATAGTGGACGTCTTTGATAAAGTGAAAAGTGATAGGCTAAAAGACAATACCTAGCATAAAACGGGCACGTTTGTGTATTGAACGCGGCAGACTTCTTTCGAGCAGTTGCAGTACAGGGAAGTGTAAACAATTTGTAAATAAACTGTTAATAGGTAAGTACTTAGCTATGTACCTACATAAGTTTTTTATTTTGTAAATAGCTCAAATTCGAAAAATCCAAACGCCTTAAGTACCTACTCAGTTCATTGGCTCTCTGTTTTTAATGATTGATACCTACAGTAAATAAAGATAAGTTCAATTCAAATAAAGTATTTCTGCAGGTCCTCATCCCGTGTAAAGTATGAACGAGAAATTGGAGTAGGTACAATTTACGTAGTTGGCGTGAAAATGTTGACGACACGCAATCGTATCGTCAACAATGCGCAGCGGCTGTGCGAGCGACTGCTGCGCCATCGCGGGTTCGATCCTCGCTCGGAACCAATTTGTATGATCTGTAGGTGATTGTTCTGGGCTTGCGTGTTTGTGTATGTAAAAATTTATGTTTGTAAATGCACCCATGACACAGGAGAAAATCCTAGTGTGAGGCAAGGTTTTTTCTTAAATAAAAACTACGATAAAACCTACCTACACACAGTCTTATTCTAATTTTTTTAGTAAGAATGTAGGTATTACGTTCGTGTCCCGTATCATCAGCTGATTCGCTGGGCGCCATACTTGTAGTATTTGAACTGCGATCTAGGTACTAACCTAACATCAAATTACGTCGCTATCTGCATCGTAATGCAATTTATTTTAATAATACAATGTATTTGTCTAGCTACTAGCTATTAAATCACGCGTAGTAGGTACTCGGACGGATCATCCCACCGTTGTCCGTCGCTCGCGTTGCTGTAGGTAGGTAACCAGCTGATGAGCTGACTCGTACCGCGCGATCGAGCCACCGCGCCCCGCGCCCGCGCCGCCGCCGCCTGCCGCGCATCATTGATAAATGGCAAGCTTGAGACTGCGGCGGTTTTAGAATGAAATATTCGTGCACTACTATGAACAAACTCGAACAAGTGAATTTTTTTTTTGAAATGCCAACTTTTTTATGATTAGCTGTACAGTCAACTTAATATTTTTTTTTTGTACTACTAATTATCCTAAGTTACCACGTTTCGGTTCCAAAACGACTATAAAGTCACGGTGTATATTATGGTCTAGATATTAATATTAGGGGACAATGAAATCGGCTAATAGACGTAATATTTAGCATAATTTTGACAGTACTATTATGCTTCATATATTAGAAATGGTATAAGTAGGAAAATAAAAGAAGCCTTGTATTTAACACGAATAAGTAGCTGCAGCAGTTTCTTTTTCTTTTATTTTGTTGCCATTACAAGTTGTGTGTAGTGATATGGAAGAAAACGAATATTTTTTTATTCTTTCATAGACATATAATGTCTATCTGTATTACGAAAAATGGTAACGATTGTTTGTTCAAAATCTAAAACCTAAGTAAAAGTACTAAAGTACTGCACCACTTTCTTGAAGCAGTGTTGCATTTAAATACGCACGTCTTGGTCACAGGTGGTCGTATAAAATATATAATTATTATTGTTTAAGATAATAAATGCTAACTCGTGTTAATGCGTAACTCGTGTCTGTCTGTTACGCTTTCACGCCTAAACCGCAGAATCGTTTTTGATGAAAGGACATCGACCATCTCCCATACATCTGCGGGCCCAAAATTTGATAAACCGTTACAAGTTCCAAATTAGTGTGATTTGTTAGATTATAATATCAGCTTTAAGATGTCTTAGTTTAAGTTCAATCGACAGTTGCATAATCAAGATATATGAGCTCGAATCTAAGGTTAGGTTAGGTGAGGATATATGCTTTATATCAATATATTTTGCAATTAATGAGCTGGTAATAGTAACTCTTGAGATGGGTATTCCTCATTTGTAATAGGTATTACAGAACCAACAACGATGTTACGTAAAGGTTATGTTTTTGGTAAATACTGTAGAGGTCGCTACCAGGAGTCAGCGTGAGACTGGCTGGTTTAAGAAGAAATAATCATTTGAAATTATTGTAGAATGTTTAGTGAAAAAAGTGAATCAATGATTGTGTGAGTTGTTCCTTGACCTTTGAAGAATAAAGTCGCAAAGTCCCTTTTAACCGAGAGTTTCTTTGAATAAGCCTCCCACTACCCCATCAGGGTCCCACAATACCTACCTAAATGATTTTGATTACTTAGATTTCTATTGTATAATAAACCAACTTAACAGAGTGAATGATACACATTGGAACAATGCCTCTATGTACCTACTTAAATAAAAAAATAGAACAACAGATCTTTTTTACAATGTTTTCAATTGCAGTGAAAACACTACTTTAGTAATGACGAATCTGACTCGTCAGATTTCGTGAAGCAGTCGACGTCGTTAGATAAATCACCGAAAACACGAACATCAATAAGACATTCACAAAGCGAATGATTGAGAGGGAGAATGTTTTTTTTTTTATTTAATGTCATATTTTTATGACAATGTTTTAAAACTTGACTCATTGTCTTTTTATCCACGGCAGATTGCATGATCTCAACAAAAAATCCAAACATTTCAAAAAATATTGTCCTATATTTAGCAACAGTAAATTAAATTATTTTTTTATGAATTTGGTTTGTCATAAATTGAAGTATTTTTCCGCTTTTTGTTTTTTCTGTAACACGTGGGCCCAAAAGTGGGCAGTCTCCTTTGGTACAGATACAAATTCTAATCTGTTTGAGACAAAATATAGCCTATGTTAGCTTATTTTTCTCCAAGGTAGACCTTGGAGAAGAATAAGCTACCTTTTATCCAACAGGCAACAGCAAGGATAATGTCGTACGTCGGTGATACTCCAATACCGCGTAAGTAACACTTTGCTATAAGGCCTAACTTTGTATTAAATACCATTGAAAATTAGGCCTTACAGCAAAGTGTTACTTACGCGGTATTGGAGTATCATCGACGGTATGCATTACCTATTAACCACAGCATGGTCTGTTTGTTGACGGCTCCGGTGAGTGAGTTACCGATAACGTGGAACTCTATCAGTTTACGCTGTTCCTCTAATTTTGCCGCCTCGTCGCGTGGCGCTTGCATTTGGAATAGTGCCTGGAAAGAAGAATTACTCTATAACATAGATAAGTGGAGTATGTTTAATTTGAGTGAGGATTTAACTAGTAGTTTCTAGTGTTTCGATTTAAAAATCATCTCTATGTCTATTTAAATAAAGTTCAAAACAGGATGCTAGTTAAAATAGATATTTAAAAAATTATGAATAGATGATTAATTCGATCCGTATAAGTAATACAAGATGATTATTGGAGAAGAATAAACGCTCAAGTAATTTTCTATCTAATCTGTGTTGAAGGTTATATACATATAGAAAAATTAATGTGGATCATATTGTGGCTACCAAGTGTTTCTCTACTAATGTCGTCATCCTTATGACGTCATTACACTTACGTCAGGTCCGCACATGTAGTTGGGGTCTGTGATGGTAGCTACGATATCAGCTACCGTACGTTCGCTGACGTCATCGGCCGGCTCGTCTGCCACACGTCGTCGTTTGGCGGCGCCGCCCAACGGAGTGTCGTTAACACGTTTACCGCCTTCTGTTTTTATGGAACCTGCTGAGAAAAAGAACTTATAAGCATAGTCCCTCTAAATAAATCTACTTTTTGTTAAAATAAAACTTTTTACGGATTTTATCGCGTATATTGTTATTATTAATCCCGACGTTTCGGACCCTTTACAGCGACCATGGTCACGGGAATATTGAGGTTGTGTGCCTAGTAATATGACCATTGACTGCCAAATCATAGATCTCTAGGTACGCAGCTCTAACTTTTCGAAATGATGGGCGTATTAATGAATTACCACCCCCTTAAAAAGTGAAGAAAAACATCGTGATAAAACCAGCAAGACTTTCTAGACGGTGCGTGAAGTCTGCCACTCGGCATTAGACCAGCGTGGTAGTCCACCACAAGTAGGCTATAGTTAGTCTAAAATCTCATTCTGAGAAGATACCCATGCCCAGCAGAAGGACAATAAATGGGTTAATTATGACTGGAGTAACGGCTACAAGTTTTATTTTATACCACTAAGGTGGAAAACAAGCATACGACCAACATGGTAAGCGGTTGCCGTGGCATACAGTATGTATCAAAAACCCTGTCCAATCCTTAAGGGTCGTATAAGGTGTCGTATTACGTACACAAACACGTAAACGTTAATTAGATACGAGTTTTTTTTTCCCCGATTAATTTAAATATAATTTTAAAAAATACTAAACCTTTTACATGTCAACACTCAATTCACGAAATAAAGTTTATTGAATTCGATCTACATTAGTGTCAAAGAAACCGCCCGAGCAATTTGCCGCTTTTTGATCCTTTGTCATGTGCCGCCAGCCCGCTCTGTCGCGTGCCGCCAAACAAATTTAATGCGAATGAATCTTACCTACTGGGCCTACACGTAGATATTAGCTGATATCGATTAGGCATAGTTATGTTTGCCTAATAATTGACGTTCTTTTGTGTTTTTCATAAGTATCAGCTGTTATCGTATTAGTCATAGGGATGATTACCTCCTACCGGACCTACGCGTAGGTATTGGTATCGTACAAGCATCGTGATACCCAATACTTGCGCTTACGCGTGGGTATCAGCTGATATCGTACAGGAATAGTGTTGCTTACCTAATAGGTAAATAATTATTGACGTTGTTTTTCAAGAAACAATGAACTAAATGTATTGCTTTATTAAAATTCTTTCGTAAAACATGAACTTGATATCTACAAACTTCTGCGATCCTGTTCCTTAAGTAAACTTCCAATAGGTACTTACTGATATTCCACGTCGTGTTTTCGTGGTCTTTCGGCATTAGGGTAATGAGTCTTGTACTCATTCATGGACACTGCTTGACACGTGTTCGTACACGTGTACAAACTTCAAGTTCATGGAGACGTTGGATACACGCTCCGACGGCACTGGCATACCTTGCCTAGCAAAACGCACCCCATACTCTCACTCACTCGTAGTCTTTTCGAACAGCTGCATAATTTCATCATAAGCACATTGGAACACGACATTGACAACAGATTGGAATACGACATTAATCACGATACGATGGGTAAATCGAGGTGATAAGAGATTCACGGACGTCCGATCGGAAGCGAACTCTACGCGAGACTGACATGTCAAGGACAGCAATTGGCTTACACGTGCCGCTCTGTAGGTAGTTAGGTACAGTCTGTCGGCGACGACAAAGCGCGCATGGAGCGGCGCCCCGTGGCGGCATCCTTTGAGGTAAAAATGAAAAATAAATTGGTAAATATTAAAAGATTTCGCCGCTGGGTGGAGTATTGTCAACTTATGAAATTTTCCCATATTTAGTGGAGAATTGTGTAAGTTTATTAGAAGTAAATAAATCGATACTTTTATGTTTATTAGTAAGTATATAAGAAAAGGAATACGCCTCTTTCGGATCGGACAGGGTTTTTGTTACATATACATATAGACGTCTGCAATACCAGGGGTATAACTTGCGCGTTGCCGACCCTGTAAAACGAAAGAAGAATAGTAGGGTTGGCAGTATAAGGGTCAAAGTCCCCCCACTGCCAACACAACATTTCCTCGTGGAGCACTGGCAACCTTGCTCACCGTAAAGAACAAAAATCGAATCAAAGAAATTTGACAGATTGTGGTAGCTTGATGTGCTGGCCTCTGTACGTCCCCATTCCGGCAGCTCGAATTTGAGTAGAATTACGGCCACTATGCCCACTATACTGAAGTACTATAGTAAAGTGACTAGTAGGTACCATGTCTGATACAAAGAGAGATCTAAAGTCTTCGATTTGCACATTACCTGAGGAGAGTGTGACCGTAGTGAAGCCATCTTTACTATCACCCGATGCGGTCACTCGTTCAAACTCGCCCCGTCTCCCCGCTGTGAAAGAAATATGGTTGATGAAGAGGAAATTTGGGTACTATAAAACTAGAACTGGAATTTTTCATTCAAGAAGGGATTTGTGGAGAGGCGAGGTGTATTGCCCCTCCGACGAAAAGGAAGGATCCTCCAACCAGGCGGGTATTACGTCTGACGGGCCACGGCCCGACGGTTCATGTCGGGCGGTTGTATATATGCAACTTTTCGTTGCGAATGTTGCTTGCGCGATTCAGGCCTTCGTAGTTCTATGTAGCGCGGTAGATGTCGCTACATCACTCCCTCCCGAGACCAGAGGTCGATGATCTCGATGAGTCAGCGGTCAGTGCGTCTGAAGAGCTTGCCAATGCCAGAAGTGCGAGTTCCAGTGAGGCGGAACGGATGCCGCGTAGTCCGCAGTGAGTCGGGACTGTGAGCGGTGAGTGCGATGAATCCCCAGTGAGTCGGGGCGATGCTGCGTAGACCTCAGTGAGTCGAGGTAGTGCAGTGAAGCGTAGTGGCTGGCTGCTGCGTCGACCAGGAGCGACGACCTCTGCTTGTTGACCGGCCGAAGTACAGTGTGCTGTGCCACGTCGCTGATGTCGGCTGAGGGTTCTAACCAGGCTGCATGTCTGCTGCAGGCATGTGGTCAGGCTGCCCGTTCAAGCCGGAAGAGTGCTGGCTGGCTGTGTGACTCGCTGATCGATGCTGTTGAAGGCTGCTGTGTGGGGAAGGTGATGACGAAGGTGCTGGTCTCCGGAAGGCTGCGCTGATGTTCTGCTCGGGGTCACCAGTGTGGAGAGGCGAGGTGTATTGCCCCTCCAACGAAAAGGGAGGATCCTCCAACCAGGCGGGTGTTATGCCTGGCGGGCCACGGCCCGACGGTTGATGTCGGGCGGTTGTATATATGCAAATTTTCGTTGCGAATGTTGCTTGCGCGATTCAGGCCTTCGTAGTTCTATGTAGCTCGGTAGATGTCGCTACAGATTGACCAAGCCAGATGTACAAGCCTTAGTTTTTTTCGAGCGTCAAGTAGCTTTTAATATTTTATTGATTTCTGACACCTAAGCAAATATTAAATAAAACTACTTTTTACGCACGTTTCGGACCAGTGACCATGGACGCTGTAAAGTCAGAAACGTCGGGTCTAATAATATCAATATAACGCGATAAAAGCCGTAAAGTATAATTAAAAATTTTAAACACTATCTAACATTGCTAGTATGCAGTAGTAGTAATCTGTTCGCATGTTTATTGTATATACATGTAGGTGTGTTATTCTTTTTAGGGTAACTTATTCTTAACCCTAATTTAAGAGAAAAGTATTTCTAATAATAAGTTACCTTAACAAGAATGAGTATAAATTATATACATATCTTTTTGTATATTTTTGGCATTTTCCATGCTAAGATTTTAAAGTTATTTAGAAAAGGAAAAATACGACCGCGGACCAGAATCAAGACCAAGACCAGAAGACGCAGGTTCGAATCCTGCCCGCGGTCGTATTTTTCCTTTTCTAAATAACTTTAAAATCTTAGCATGGAAAATGCCAAAAATATACAAAAAGATAGTTAGAAGGTAAGGTGGCATCGTTCGGCACTTAACTAACTGTAAAGTAAGTTGTGTCGGTTGAAAAGCAAAAACTTGCATTTCAATAGGTGTTACTGACGTCACCATAAAGACGTAAATTCAGTATGTGAAGGAAAAATTCGACATGACGGGTAGGTATCGTGGTGGCTTAGTGGTCATAGCGTCTGGTGTACCGAACCAGAAGACGCAGGTTCGAATCCTGCCCGCGGTCGTATTTTTCCTTTTCTAAATAACTTATATACATATTATATTCTGTGATACATTTTACGTATTGCTGTTGGTTTTCATAATAAATTATCACTACATATTATAAAGTCCCCGCCGCTCTAAGTTTGTGTTTGTACGGGCTAAGCTCAGAAACTGCTGAACGGATACGGTCACTAGAAAGGAGGATTATATAGCAAGATATTCATGAACATACCCGAGCCAAGCCGGGGCAGGTCGCTATTAGAAATAAAGAGTGAAATACTTACGGTTTTTATTGTCAAATATAGCTTGCAGGTGGTTCGGTGGGATCTGTTTGAAGTCTGGGTCCCAGATAGGGGAGTTGGCGCTGAATATTTCCTCTTCAAGTAGCGCCAGGAAGCGAGGGAAGTGGGTCAGGACTAGCACCTGTACCAGGAAACAATAGATATGAGCTTAGTAGTTATTTGATCTGGGCTCTCCTAGCTACATAGGACAATAATTATTGTTCTAGTGTTTATTGACATCGTTAACAGCAGAATTAAAACTATACAAAACGAATAATTGTACCCAACCTGTGAGAGGATCATAGGTCTTTAAATCATTATTCGTTTTAAATCTTAGTAACAATTGTTTTTTTTTCTTATTGTGTTTGCTAACTGCCTTGGTAAATGGCATTAGAACCTCTTTATTTAAGTCATTCCACCTTTTTTTGGGTCGGCCTCAACTGCGTCTACAATTTTAAGTCCATTGTGTGGTTAGAAACTTTTAAATATGAAACTACTTTTTACTTTTCAAAACTGCTGCTGCTTTAATGGTGTAATTGAAATAAAAATATTTGACTTAGATGGTATGTAAAGTGACTATGTAATGTAACCAGGATAATTGTAAACAGTAAATCCAAGGAGTAAGTGGAAACAGCACTGCCAACTCGACGTTTTCTCTAGCACTCAAGCACTGGCAACCTTGCTCACCGTAAGGAACATAACACACCTCAAAGCAGTATTATTTCACTTCGATTTTCTGCAAGGCGGAGGTACTTCCCCAGTCAGGCAGCTCAAATTTGAGTGGAATTACTCCCACTATGCCCTACCTCTCTTAAAAGAGAGTGTTGCGCGTTTCCAATGACCCTTGCATTTAGTGTTTGGCCTGGTGGTGGGGGGAAGGGGGGTTGAACAGACCCTCTTCTCTGGCGGCATGCGGTCCCTCTCGGAGTGGCACTTGTCCATGAGCTGTCGGCACACAGACTTGAACACGGCGCGCAGCAGTGTGCGACCGAACACCAGCGACGTGTCGTAGTGCGGCAGGGAGTCGCAGAACGCCGGCACATGACAAAACACCAGCCATCTGGAATATATTCCATCTACATATATGTATATATGTATGATAATGTAATCTATAGATCACATTATCTTCTTCAACCTTGAGGTCGCACTACAACGTGTAAAGGCGGATTTATATTTGTCTGGCGTGATGACACATGTCATTTCCTGACATGATGGCTAAGTTTTAAGTTTAACTATATTTTGGATCATATTCAGAATAAGCTCTAGAATTCTCTGACGTGTCGTAATACAGCAAAGGCGCTTGCAAAACACATTGATCTGACGTGTCGTAATGGCACCGTTTGCCCCCAACCCCACCATACTGTGTGTGATACCGATTCTTCTCAATCTCACGTTATTGTATGGACTCTGATTGCACCCAGTGTTCAGGCACTCTTAGGACTCCAAAGAAACATTCTGATTTAGCAGCCTACAATAATGACAGGTCCTTCCACACACTTAACCTCATTATCAACTCATTTGAACACTCATGGCCGACATTCCATTCCAAAGCATCGTCATGGAAATGCACAATCGTATAAACACCAACATTTCAGTATTAGTTGACCTTAATGAGAGGTCAACTACGAGGTCAGATTATGCTGGAATTGTATATCCTGTTATGTAGCCGTATTAGTGATTCAACATTTTCAACATAAGTATTTATTTGTTGAACATAAGTGTTTGTTTTTGTCAGGGTGTTTCTTATGTATTAGAAGTATGTATTAACAAAAAAAAGAGATATAAGTATTATACAATGGCCTTGTACTCATAGTACAACCTCTGCTTAGTTTAGGACTTGATGGTGTTGCGTAAATGTAAAACATGATTAAAAAACTATAAAACAGGACGTAAATTGAACAAAATACAATAAAAATATAAAATAAATAATTATTTTAGACATTTTACACAGCACCATCTAGTTCCAAAGTAATTAGAGCTTGTGCTATGGGCACTAGACAATGGAAATAATAATATACTTTAATAAGAAACATCCAGACAAAATCAAACACTTGTGTTCATTACATATTTGTTTCCTGTGGAAATCAAACACATTAAGTACAGTTTATAGTCACAAATATAGAATTAAGTTTAGGCACATACTGTAAAAACATACCTTGTATAATTGATTTGGTATGCGGATATGTCTTCAGGATTTGACACTTGCTGAAATAAAATTATAAATAATTTAGAATTATGTAGTCCACATTAGCATAATCTGTACTAATATACAGGGCCGGTTTTAATGGTGGTGTGCAAACAAGAACAGGAGGCCCCAAAACAAAATAAAATGTTATATTTAAAGTTTTTAATAATTTATACACTCATAAATAATAATATACTTATTATATTTTTGTATATTTTTGGCATTTTCCATGCTAAGATTTTAAAGTTATTTAGAAAAGGAAAAATTCGACCGCGGGCAGGATTCGAACCTGCGGCTTCTGGTTAGGTACACCACGGTCATAGCGTCTAGAATCAATATACGCGATAAAATCCGTAAAAAGTAGTTTTATTTCAATGTATAATATTCGCGTAAATGTCAGAAATTTAAAATATACTTATTACTAAAAAAAAATACATAATAACAAAAGATACATTATAACTTTTTCGGCTTGAAGCAAAGGATGTATTTTTTTATCTAAAGAAATCGTTTTGTGGAGGCCCTTTGGCTACAGCTCCGGCTGCCCTGCCCTAAATCCTGCTAATATAATAAAGCCAAAGTTTTTGTACTTTTATTTGAATCTCCGGAGATGATTTTGAATATTTTTTATTTCATTTAATAAACCAATTCTTGAGGAAGGCTATATCATCACGCTACGACCCATAAAGAAGCTTAGAAAAAATTAAACTGTGGGTACAACTGTGAGCCACAGCTTAATGTACATAAAGTCACAAACCTACATAAATCATTTATTAGAACAAAAACATTACCAGTTTCCTCACACTGGGCGTCTCAAAGTTCCAATGGTTGAAGCAGTGAAGGAACATCTTGGCTAGATCGTACATTGTCTGCCATTCCCTCTGCGGGAGGGTGTTGAACTTGAACAGTACGAAGTTCGTGATGGCCTTCGCAATGGAGGGCCGCTCGAATGGCGGCTGGCCCAGTGGACCCTCGATGCGCGGGTGCGAGCGGGTCAGGATGCATTTGCGGAGTATCTGTTGAAATTAGAGTCAATTTTATAATTTATAATTCCTTAAATATGGTATAGACATGGATCAAAAGTTTGTATACAATTAAAATCAATAAATATATTTACTATTAGTTCTGACCATATTAATTGACCTGCTGCTCCTCACTATAATAACTCTAAAATTTCACAGGCACCACACTCACTTTAAACAGATAATAGTAGACGCGCTTTGTGTCGTGGTCATCCTCTCGGTGCATAGACATGAAGATGTTCTCCACATCCACCACAGCTCCGAGCAGCCGGTTCACCTCTGCCACTGGTAAACCTTGTAGTTGGGTCACATGCTTTTCTGAAATGATAAAAAGACATAGGTTTACTCACGCCATTTTCTGCCATATCAGAAACTACAGAATGCCACATGCTACATAATACTATGCTAATGTTCTGCATAATACTTTTGCTTCCATTCTTCATCTTCTGAATCTACATTCATGAATCTTGTTATACACGGTGTTTATCCAGAATTACTATTAACTATCAGTGGAGACAGTTTTATACTTGATTCCTATCCATTTCTCTTTGGAACAGTCACTGTTAAGGTACAAGTCTGAGACGAGCTGCAGACTTCAGTCTGTAAAGCAGTACTGTGGCCTGTGGTTGCAGCAGTTTCTTTTCGGGTTGAACTGCAAGCTGTAGCTCACTTGTTTCTATATCTTTGTGCAAAAAAAACATTTTTAGGAGGCACAATACGTGTGTGCCTTATGCGGTCCTCATTACCACTGCTGCTGCAGTTACCTGCTTGGTTTTCTCACAATGTTCCTCACAAGCTGTTTAAGCTAGTGATTATTAATTATTACATGAAATTCTAAGTGAGAGGTTTGGTTTGAACCCTAGGCCTTTAAGTGTATATTGCCAAATAGCATGTCAAGGTTATTTTTTGTTCTGGGTTCCCCCTTAATAAAATTGACCCTGTGACATTGAAGGGACATCTATATAGAGTACATAATAGTCTAGGATATTACTACTACTAATACATACCTAAAACATGATTGCAGTTTCTACAAGGATCATTGAAGCTGGCTAAAGGCTGGTTGTCAGTTCGGGGGTTGCCCTTCCCTGCTTGTTGTGGTGCAGGAGTCTTCCACCCATTGCATGTGCATTCCGGAGTCTGTAGTAATATGCATATTGTGGTAGATTAGCCCTGGCATCGAGCTAAAGTATTTTTAAAAAAAATGAGCTCCCACACTATGGAACTCGGCATTTACTGTCAATGGTAATCAGTTTCTGTTTAAATATGATACTGGATTAATTATTATTGTACACATCTAACTGCATTGTTCTCATGAACTATTTAGAACAAGATTGTAAATCAAGAATAACACTATAATCATGTTATTTTAAGAGTGTCTATGGAGTTTCTTGCAGATTATTCTCCATGAGACCCACTTTTTGGAACTATACAACTAGTATTGACTTTTCAAAAGTGTGATTTTAATGGTCTTATTGAAATAAAATATTTGACTGAACAAGCTAGACTTTACAAGTAGGTATACAAATAATGGACACAAAGTACAGTCAGACAAAACAAATATCTGTGGAACACACAAATATTTTTCTCAGGTTGGAATTGAAGTTGACACTCAATGCAATGGCAGTGGTGAGGTGACCACCTTAATTGCTACACCATAATAGTGTAGTGAACATTTGACACACATACCAATGATTGCATACACACTTTTTTCACAAGCAACAACATTAATGAATGTTATTGTAACTTACATCTATTGCACTAAACATAACTTTATTCTGTTTAATCTCTAAATACGTAGTACTTATAAGACAAAGTCGCTGTCTTGATGTTTTCTGCTTATTTCTAAACTACTCAACGGATTTTGATATGGTTTTCACTATCATTAAATTTTTTTTCTAGTATTGCACCCATGAGAAGCTGTGGTGGTTTTCTGGTATTACATAATTAAATTACCTGGCACTCTGAATATATAGCCAACTTCAATAGTTTCTTGTTGTGGGGCCAGTTATACACTTGTTGCTTTCTCTGTTGTATACGCTGCAGGTTTGACTGTCTGGAGGCCTGGCCTTCACTCCCAGCAGGGGTAGTAGCATTACTGGACGATGCATCATCTGGATTTACATTTGGTGTTGCTAAAAGTATTAATGGTATTTAGCTTACTTTGTTTTTAGTGGCAATGTAAATATTAAACACAAGTTTTAATGTAAGGTAATATTAGGGACATAGGTTTATAGTATAAAACGATAAAAGTTGAGGCAACTCTTTGATTGAATTATTGTCAGAGAATCGCCTTTATATGCTCGTTCTATTTACAAAGTTGTAGAATGATAACCAGAAAAATGTTTTGTAGATCAAATAAAACTTCGACACAAATACTATGAAGAATGTGACATTGCAAGCAGCAAATTTAGAGTTTGTTGTTGTTATATAATTATAAATTGTTTATTTACCTTCGTGGCCGTGTGTTTGTGAGGAATCTGCTTCAGTGCTTGTCATAGCTATGTCCGCAATTTCGTCATTGATTTGAGAAGACATAATAATAAATACTTCGTAGCTTATCGCCTGCTAAGGCATTCACAAATGAACGTCGTTTATAGCAAAATTGCAAGCACAAACACCATTTTGACTAGTTTATATTAAACCAAAACCATCGAAAGCCTCCAATCTTTTTGACGTTTCTTCTTTATATTCTATTTATTTCTAATCTGTGGAAGGTCGTTGCGTTTTGCGGGCGCGGCTAAATCTACAGATAATAAAAAAATCATGATATTCTGTGAGTTCTACTGATTCAACAGAACTACCAATATAATAGTCTATGAACAGAACACACCAATTGAAAATCGACTAACATTCATTTAATAGTTTAGCTTGTCTCCACTCTACTTGTGTAAACGTAACAGAGAATTCAGCGGGAAAATAGACCGCGAGAATTAAAAATTATTGAATTTGCCGATTACTATTTTAATGTAGATATTTGTTTTAAGACTTTGATACTTTCTCTATGTGGTAGATTACGACTTTCGACACTTGTTAAACGTATAAAATAAATAATCCTGTTACTATCGATACCGTTATTTGGATTTAAATATAACTTTTTGTGTATAATTATAATTTTAGTCAGTTATTCGGCTTATTACAAACAATTAAATATTTTTCCTAATTTAAACAACCATCCAATATTATATACAACTACATTGACGAGTTCATTTTTACGAACTTTTTCTATCGTCCTTGATCCTGTAAGTTCCATAATTCCAGGCTTCCAGCTGTTTCAGTGCGCGCGGGAATCCGGTCGAGTCGGTCATGTTTTCTGCGGTACCAGATTGAACTAACTTTTCGTGATAACGTATATACGTATTTTTTATTAACAAATATCGATACTCATATGAATGAACTATTTATAATTAATAAAACTGTAACGCTCCTTTAATTGTTTTTTTGTGGAGGACAAATTAAAATGGAATCTAAATTATTTTTGCGCGCTAATGAGACTTACGATGATTTTTACAATCGGTGCAACAATTCTACGCATTTTGATTGTAGTGAGGAAGAAATGTTGTGGTGGTTAATGGGTTCCAGACGTTTACCTTTACAGGAAATAGTGCCGATCAGCATAATATTAATAGTTATATTTTTGACTGGTATGGTAGGCAATGCGTGCGTGTGTGTGGTTATTGTTAGACATCCTGGTTTGCATACGGCGACCAACTATTATCTCTTTAGTTTGGCTGTTAGCGACCTACTGCTGCTTTTATTTGGTAAGTATCTACTGACGTGTTTAAGTATTTGTAATTTAAACAAGGAAATACAACCACTCGATTTACTGTAGCAGGTATTTTGAATTTCGTATAACAACCACCGTTGCTTCCCTGCCTATGAATCTAATCTAGACTATTGTAAGTATTAAAAACAAATTTATCGAACTAGGTAGACGTTCCGGTATTTTTTATGTATCCTTATTATTAGCCCGCCAGTGATGTCTATGTTTTTAAATATGTAGGTATATCGCGTGAAAAACCTAAGCCCACTGGTTAGATTTTATATGACTAAGAATTACCTACTTACCTAAGTACTCGTAATTATCACGCAGGAGTCGCGGATTAAGAAAATAATCAAGAACTACCTACATAATGTATTATAATTTAGATTGTCTGATGACTGTGTCGATTGTAGCTGATTTTAAGCACATTTCGTTTTTAGTATAGGTAGTTAGGTACTACCTACCTCAAAGGTAAAAAAAAGGGAGGAGACTTTTGTCTAGGAATCGTTAGGCTAAATGAAAATATCTAATCAAGAACATAATTATGTAATTATATAGCCGTATATTCTTGCCGGAATTGTAGATACCTTTACCTACGCAGTTGATCGTTATATTGATGGCACCCACGGGGTTTTTCCGGGCACGGCGCCTCGGAATTACGATCGGAACTCTCGTTTTTAGGGAAAACTTTACCTTCAGGGCACAACCAGAAATTTAAAAGTTTGGTAACATTATCATACAAAAAAATGTATCCCGGATTGATTTGTTTTCTCTTTTCGTAAGGCTCAAATATGACGGAGACAGCGACTTAGATACAGCAATTTGTTTCCAATTGGGAAAAATAAATAGTTAACGGTTGTATTCTTGGGACATTATGACGTCTATCATTAGTAATATACATATACTATAAATGTTTTTGGGCTCAACAAATGCTCAACATCTACCTACTTGTTCATGTTAAAACAAGTAAAATATAAAATGATTTATAATTTCAAAACGAACGTCCTAGTTATTTTAAGTTATTGTCTATTCAAATGTATAAAACTTGATAGTTTTAGAGGTGTTCCTTTATTTATTTATTGAAGCTACAACATGGTATACATAACACTTTACATTACTGTATGTGAGTAATAAAAAGTGTTATGTACCTTGTTGACCCAATAGACACTATCAGTATCATGTTCAAATTTCACATTTTCTCGAATTTTCAAAATTTTCGGCAACTTTTCCACTTTTACTTTCGCTAAAACCCTTTAAAGAACTATTACGACCATATATTTAAAAAAATGCCTAGGGCCAAAAAGATCCAGCCATTATCAAGTGATGCGCATGCCAACGAACAACATTTGATTTTAATTTATACATGTATATAGTTATATAATATTCAATGGGTGAATGTTTCTACAAGAGTTGTTTTTACAAGAGCAAAAATTGATTTGTTTTATGTTACTTAAAGTTTATCTCTTTCTAAGCATTGATTTCCACTATCAACTAATATTTGTTCAGTACCTACTTAAATGATGCAGCTGAAGTTATCTGCCAACATAAGTACCCGTTAAAATTCTAATAGCGAAGTTTCTTCCCAAATACCTAAGCCTAATAATAATAGCACAATTAACTAGATTAAGCCATCAGTATTCTGAAAATGTGTTCCAGCTCCACCCAGCCTCAATTTAGATTTGCTTTAGACTCATGTGTCCGCCCTTGACCTCTGTATGCTAATTTTATTTAGCAGCCGTATATATAAAGAAAATAAAAAGATTTTTTTTCACATATTTAGCATAAAAATTATCGAGTCAAACCATAAGGGTGTTTTAAAATAATTTGTGTTGTGTTTTTGTTTATAATTGAAGCTGTTATGTTTACCTACCTAAATCTAATGTATTTCGGAAAATGCCACGCGCAAATACCTAAGTTTTTCAGCGTAGTGGTGTGATTTAGCCTGTAGGCGTTGTGCTTAGTAAGTGAAATATGATTTAAACTTAACTTCTTTTTTCTTCTTTACATAACTACTACAATATTATCAACTCGGTAGAATATTTTTACGTAGAATAACATTATAATATCAGTTTGAATATTTTCTCTTGACAATACTTCGGGACTTTGTGTTCATTATTTATATCGGATATTTCGTGATATAAAGTTATAATAACATTTTTCGATAATGGATCAACTTAACGTGTAAAGTTGTCGTAACATGTCATAAGTTTCTCAACTGTCTCTAGATTTTCTATTCAATATCTAAGTGTTGTCACAGATAAATATGTCAGATTTAAACACAATTTGTAGGGGAAAGTACGTAGATACCTACGTAGAATATAATCTACTAGCGACCCGCCCTGGCACGGGTAGTTTCATAACTATCCTAGATAATTCCTTTTTGTGGTGACCATACGAAAATCTGTAGAGTAGTTTTTCAGCTTAGCCTGAACAAACACAAGCTTAGCGCGGCGCGGCCATTAATTTACAATAATGCAGTGATGTTAACTATTCAAATTATTACTAGCGATATATCTACGGGGAAAAATCGTAATCTATCTTTCTGTTCAATCTGACAAAGAAAGGAAACATAATCGGGATTAACATTTTTGTAAGAAATTGGTAACAATAACCGCTGTATCATCATCATCAACCCATACGCTTTCCCACTGCTGGGCACGGGTCTCCTCTTAAAATGAGAGGGATTAGGCTATAGTTCACCGCAATGGCTTAAAGCGGGTTCGCAGACTTCACATGCCGTTGAGAAATTCTCTCTAATCTCTCTTTTTCAATGTTTAAGCCTAAGTGATAGTTAATTAGACCTTTAACTTGGCAGTGCAATGGTCAAGGCATATCACTAGACTATTACTGCTTGCTTGCTTCTTCTTCTTTTTGGTTTTTTGTCCGCTTTATAACTTTTTACACTACCGGCACGCTATGATGGCCGTTTTGACGTTTGTCCATTCATGAAGTTTATTTCGTAGTATAATTATTTTACATTTGAAGGAGCAAATTGCTGTTCTTTATTGTCGATAGTGATCTAACGATACTAGGTATAATTGTAAGTACGCAAGTAGGTATAATTGTCTTTGATTCATCTGCACCCCAAACGATTACACGCTTGTCACGAAAGTTAATAATTCTGGCGAATGAAAGCAATTTCTTAAAGATAAAACTGGCAGGTGGCCAAGTATCTGTCAAGCAGTATAATCTCTGCTCTATAATAGTACTTACCTCTTTAGTCACGTGCGATTAGGATGTGTCCTAAGTGTCATTGTATTGTGTGTCTCTCCTTAAGGAAGTTGAATGGTCTGGAATGCACTAGTATTATTAAATTTATTCTTTAGTTTCTTACTCAGTTCAGGTATCATCTTCATTCTGCGAGCGATTGCTACAGCGCTCCTGTAGTCCCGGCACTAAAGTGGTGACGCGAAACGCCGAGGTTGGTTTTAGTCGGTAGATCGCTGAGCGGAGCCCGACACACCCCACCGCTCGCCCCGGAGCGGTAGGTAGGTAGTGCATAAAGGATCCAACCCCGTCAACAAAAAAAGGCATTATCTTCATCAACAATCAATTTATTGTCCCACTATTGTGTACTTACAGGTCTCCTCTCAGAATGAGTAGGCTATAGCCTAAAGACTAGACTACAGTCCAGGAATAGTTAGAACAAAATAATAGACGGGATATTTTGGCAACAGGATGAAACACATAGCGTCTATATGTATGTATTTCTCGTAGGGTAGGGCAAAGGTGTTCGTACACCATATGTACACCCACAAATTGCAGTTCTGTTTTAGTTTCTATGAAGAATTTAGGTAATAGGTGATGAGCCTATTGTCTTTAACCGCGTAGAAATCCAAACTCCGGGCTGCTACTAGGAATTTCATAGAAAATCCCAACAAAACTGGTCGATCCGGCAAAGAAACCCAAGCATTTTTAGCAGCTGTGCGTCGCACAACAATGATGGTAGCGAATATTTACAAAAGACCTTATGAACGGATTTCACGGTTTGCTTTTACAAAATAATATAATCATAAAATGATCAATTTCTGAAAGCTTTACTTCTAACAGTTATTTATTCAGGACGGATTTGGTTTCAGAGTTAATAATCCTTCGTGGAATCCTTTCGTTTATGGATATCTGAAACTAACACGATTAGTTACCCTAATTTTGATAAAATCTTTAAACCTATTGTTTTCATCATCTCCCTAGCCTTTTCCCAACTGTTGGGGTTGGCTGGCTCCCAATTTAACCCAGATGCGGGATTTTTTCCAGGAAACAACTGCTATCAGAGCTCCGCAATCTAATTTCTTAAGTATAGACTGGTTGTTAGACTTTTGGGCTTCGGACTACCACTAACGATTGATATATTGGTGTTCGTATGAGTACCGATACCCACGTGACGGCTTTGTGTGTTCTCCGAGGCACGGAGGAATTTCGATGTATTACGAACGGTCCTGCATCTTCCTCGGTCCACCGTCAGCTTGTACCTACGAGCCCCTTTAAAGCTATTGTTTTAGAAATACAAAATGGATTTGCCTTTATAGTTATCGTAAAAGCTCTTCCTCCTTATAAATATACTAGTTGTTGCCCGCGTTTTCATCCGCATTCTGATGGGTTTTTAGAGACAAAAGGTGTTCAAAATGGACGAAATGTTCTTCTCCAGGTCTAATCTATCTGTGTACCAAATTTCATCAAAATCAGTTTAGCGGTTTTGGCGTGAAAACGTAATCGACAGACAGTTACTTTCGCATTTATGTTATTAAATAATAGGGAAGTAGAGATTACCACCCCATTAACACTCACAGGGCCTTCTCTAAGATGGAGATGGGACGATAGACGTAACACACTTTCCGTTTATGGAGCCCTCTTGGATATGAGTGGATTATCACATGACGCTTTCATCAGGTCACCTTGATCAGGCCTTTCGGAATTCTAACTGTCGCTAACTATTGTCATTTGGTGTTTGTATGACAATCGGGGCCAACGAATTGATATCTACAACTGGAATTATTGTACGTGCCTAATGCATAACATGTTTGTACCATCCAGTAACTTAATCATAAACATAAAGGAACTCAATAATTAAAATGTCTCGTTTTTATGAACAGTATTGATTTTTAATTACTTTCGTCTCTACGTCTACATAAGTCATCATCATCGCCCCGCCGCCTACCCTTTAAGCCGTTAAAAGTAACCTTTTGGAAAGATTAAATATCGCGCTTAGGATTAATTAGACTTTAAGTTCATTCATCAGTTATGATTTATAAAGTAAGTACGCTTTTGGATTTCCGACATTTTTTACATTTTGCGGTCATTTTAAAGCCAGTTTTTTTTTAGAAATTCAATTAAGAGTTACAATCTTGCTCCGAATTTGCCTCAGCCTAATATTTTTCGTTTTATTTCCAATGAATTTGAAATTTCCTTTAGGCCGACCGTTATTACACAGAGAGACGCTTTGATAAATAGCCGGCGTTTTATCTTGAAGGGATCAAGTAATTAAATGTCACTCTTTCATTTTCTTTGGCTTTACTGTTTTTTTTAAATATTTACAGCGGACATTGTAGCTTTGCTAACCTTAAATAAATGAATTAGACCTTATTACTTGTTTAATGAGCTTTGTGTTTGAATTTGGAAAAGCTGAAGGTTTTTAAATATTTTAGCAATTTAATTAAGTACCAGCAAAACATAATTTAAATTACTTTCATATTTATTTATTTTAACTTTTATTTACAACATTATTTTGCAGTCAACCTTAGAGTAAAATAGAAAGGATTGAAAGGTGACATAATATATAGTTTATAAGAAGAGAGGGTTTAGTGTAATTCTCAAAAATGCAGTTTTATACAAGGTAGAATAATAACAGGTATTCTCTTCCTATGACAGCTAGGTCAGGTACGCAGTGACGTCATCGACAGTCTGACGTTTGATATGTGGGTATTTAGTCTGAACGGCCCAAAAGCGAATGGACCGCGGGCCAACGACCGACGACTAAAAAATTTAAAATCAATTTCCTAAACTAAATAAAGTACATTCGGGTGCAAAAGTGGAAATAAAAATCAATTACCTGAGCAAAACGTATTTATTTACTTCCTTACTCCTATAATGTTTCAGTTTACTTTTAAACTAAATACTTACTTCGATGAAATATACGACATTAAAATAGGCGGGCCAATTATTTTACATTTATCTTGAATTGTAGGTAAATCTCCTTAATTTCGTGACGTCACCGCGTGGGATGGGAATACCTGGCGTAAGTAATTATTATTTTACCATGGTTTTATAAAGGTCAATTGGTATTGGGATCTATGAGAATCCAGTTTAGAATTATTATTTTTTATACTACTAAGGTGGCAAACAAGCAAACGGCCCACCCTATAGTAAGCGGTTACTTATCGTAGCCTAAAGACGCATTCAACACCAGGGGTATCACTTGCGCGTTGCCGACCCTGTAAAACAAAAGAGAACTACTTTTTGAGGTCAATACGAAACAGGAATAGTTGGGTTGGTAGTATAAGGGTCAAGCCCACTGACCTTATAGAGGTCAGTGGTCAAGCCCCACTGCCAACACAACGTTTCTTTGCCGAGTACTGGCAATCTTGCTCCCGTAAGGAACACAACACAGCTCAAAGCAGTGTTATTTCACTTCGATTTAACTTTCGACTTTCTGCGAAGGAACTTTACCGCGCTACATACCTACGTAATTTTCTTTTTTTTTCAATATAAGCGTCAGTATTCTGCTCACAGTTCAAGTAAAACGAAGCGACAAGTTTGCGAAAAGAAACGATTTGTATCTTGTTTATAAATGTTATATTTAGTTACAAAGTTTGAATCATTTCTCAATGCAATTTATTTTCCATTTAACTTTTAATGTTTGTCCTTCATACTAGGGTTGCTTAAAATGAATGAATTATTTCCTAAAAAATGGACCCGACCTGTTTAATTTTAGAGTTAACATAACATACCATCACGCCTGTATTCCCCTAAGGTTTAGGCAGAGGTGTAATAATTATAATAATATTAGTACTAAATTATGATATTACACACATTTATTACACAGTTTGCTGGTAGGATTCGGTCCCATGGAATAGGTGGCGAGCCTATTGCCATTAACCGGTTAGAATATTTATTATATATTGATTTCTGACATTTACGCGAATATTATACATTGAAATAAAACTACTTTTTACGGATTTTATCGCGTATATTGATATTATTAATCCCGACGTTTCGGACCCTTTACAGCGTCCATGGTCACGGGTAGACTACGCCCACTACCTCAGTCTACCCGTGACCATGGACGCTGTGAAGGGTCCGAAACGTCGGGATTAATATTATTAAAGTAGTTTTATTTCAATATTTATTATAACCAAACTCCGAGCTGCTACTGAGAATTTCATAGAAAAACCCAATAACTCTGCTCGATCTGGAAATTGAACTCGGAACCTCTAACGTACCAGGCGCGCTTAAGACTTCTAGGCAAATGAGGCAATTATATAATCCCTTATATTATAAATGTGAAAGTAACTGTCTGTTTGTCTATTACGCGTTCAAGCCTAAACCGCTTAACCGATTTTCATGAAATTTGTTAAACAGGTAGATGAGGCCTTCTTTTTCTTTCTTTTTCTCTCAAAAAGCCTTTCGGGTTGCGAGTGAAACGCGGCCTATACATAGTTATTTATATGTAAATACATCGACGTATATTTCATGCTAATCAAATTTTTGTATGGTGATGTTTTTTGTTTGTGATTAAACATTTGTTTTGTTTCAGGTCTTCCAAATGATTTATCGGTTTACTGGCATCAATATCCATACAGTTTGGGTATTGTGTTCTGCAAGCTGAGGGCGTTAATTTCTGAAGCGTAAGTATTATTTTGTACATAATTGTTATTCTACGTTAGTGCTGTGGTCGAAAGATTACCTTTTTAAAAACCCCGTATCTAGGCGGAGCAAGCACTTACCTCGGGCGACGAAGTTTAGAGGGTTGACTAGACAGTTTTGCTTTCGGTACTATGCTAGACCAATCGGCAGCAATTTGGCCTACTCCGTTCCCTCTCTCAAACGTGTAAATCCGCATCTACTATTTCGCAGGTGGATATCGAGACAGACTGTTCTAGGTGCGCCGTACCAACCTTGGCTAATCGGTGACATGAAGTTATTCGGTGATAGTTTCTTATCGTCATATCGTAATTTGGTACATTATAAATATAATCAGGAATTTAGAAATGGTAGACAACTTCATACATTTTTACTTAGTACCACTTAAAAAAAAAATGTTAGCGATAGGTAATATTATATTTTCAATAAACCTATCACCGATTAACCAAGGTTTGCCCAACATCGCAGATATTCAGTCGTCGTTTAAACAGCCTATTATATTAATTATACTAGATATAAATAGAGGGGCTCGTGGCTAATTAATAAATACGCTGATCGACCGATTTGCAAGGTTAAGTTAGCCGAAGTATTACATGCGCGTTGCCGACCCTGTAAAACGAAAGAGGAATAGTTGGGTTGCGGTGACTTTGACCCTTGTACTCCAAGTCACTGCCACCACGTTTCCTCATGTAGCACTGGCAACCTTGCTCACCATTAGGAACACGACACAGTTCATAGCAGTGTTATTTCACTTCATTTTATTGATCAGCTGTTAAGTTACGCTGAACTAGTCGCGAACAGTTTTGATCGTTTCTGTTCAAATAGAAAAATGGAAGAACATAATTTGACTATAATTTAAATACAATATTATATCTGTCGTCACGGGAACTTAAAATATATTTTCGATTTAATTAAGCAAAGTAAAATTTACACATTGATATGCAAATATTGGATATTATTAAACAGATATGCAAATTAACAATAACAAAATACGTATTGGTATGAATAACGACGTATGGCATTTGGGGTGAATCAGATACAATTTCAATAATGCGATATCCGAAAGTTTTTGGGACGAAGGAGGCTAAAGTAACTTGTTTCTTTGTTCGGTCCTTTTACCAAGTATGAGAGGGTAGATGATGGACATGGCAGGTCTTATAAAGTTTTCTTATAGAGAAAGATCAAAAAGAATTAAGTTAGTTGTAGTTTTGACAAACATTCTTAATTAGTCAATAAGGAATCAGACAGGAAACTGCATCATTAACCTTGTGGCCGTAAACGCGACTCCTACGATAGAGGTCCTTGTTTCGATTCCTTGGACGACCAGGGTCTTTCGGTTGTTCTATAAAATTCTCTCGAAATGCAGTTTGCTTATAAAATGTAGACCCCTATGAAAGGAATTGTGAAAGATTGGCAAAACCGAGACCAATGTGGAGCACAAATTTAATAAACAAGGATTACTTCTAAAATTTACGATATGATACCATATATATGAATTACAGTAGTAACAATACACATTTAGAGAAAAAAAATTGCATAAAATACAATATTGTATCTTGGCACTGTTTCAGACGTACCTACTTACATTTCTTCCATTGTCTGTAGGGAAGATAGTTCAGAAACACTATTGCCGGCAAAAAGTGATATCTACAACTTTTGTTTGTGTATTCTTTCTTCAAGGGGGCATTTCAGACTTTGCCCTGCATTGTAAGACACATACCTATTTGTTACTACATTGTACTACTGTACTGTCTGGACTTTCGAAAGAAAGAAATAAAGAAAATTTATTCTGACAGCCACAAAACAGGACAAAATACAATATAACAAAACAATTTTATGTCTTAGAACTAAGGAAGTACGTTATCCTGTGCGATGTCAGAATAGGTCTCTATCTCAGCACTGTGCTGCAGCAAAAAGCAAATCAAGCTGCTGCGCTGATATTCTGATAGGGCCTGTTTATGAAAAGATTCTTTAAAAGAGACTATGATTCTCTGAGTTTGTTTCGGCGTTTCTTCTCAGAGGTCGTCAGCTAGGAAATGCCGGAGTCACTAGCTTAAAAAAATATGTAAAATATTGACTTGTAAAAGTGTCTTTACAAGATCTATTTACAGAAATAAATATAATTTAGCATTTATGGAGTCTCTTTATTCCATCTGTATCTGTATATCTAGAACACAATTCAGAGCCTGAAAAATACTGAAAATAAATATTGTAATGACATTGTTGTTCATGTGTAAAACTTCTCTAAAGTATAAACCTTGATTTAAACAATGCGAAAGTACTTAGTTATTTTCTTGTTTTGTGAAAGAAAGTTTAAAATTTTCGTAGAAACCTTGGGAAAGTACCTACTTAGTTGAGTTCAGTATGTAACAAATGAAAAAAAGTCTTAGCCTATATACAAGTAATTTTGAGTCGGCGCCAAATTTTTTGGAATGTTAATGTTTATCGCTGGAGATTTCACGTTTCATTGTGATTATTTTGATTTGGTTATTTCTTTAATTTTAAGGTAATTTAGTGATATTTGTTCATTGTTTGTTTGGCGCCGACTCAAAATTACTAGGTATACTTTTAAAAATTTAGTTATTAAGGTTAAATAAAAAAAGATTTAAATGATATTTTGCTTTCAGTTTTTTCGGTGGTTTAATTTTTTTGTTAAATAGTTTTTTTATCATTAACATTGTTTTTTGAGAGAACGACTCCTATTAGGTAACTACGAATAAAATAATAAAAGTTATTAATTTTGCCTTCACATTCTAAAGAAGACGGGTATTTATGGGCCAAAAATGTAGGACGAGGTAGGACTCGCAGTGGCTTAGAGGTCATAGCGTTTGGTGTACTGTAGGATCCTGATGGGATCCTAGGAGGCTTATTCAAAGAAACTCTCGGTTAAAAGGTACTCTGCGACTTTATTCTTCAAAGGTCAAGGGAATTCCCTGACAACCAATAATCACTTTGACTAAACATTCTACAATCAAATTCAAATGATTTCTTCTTCTTAAACCAGCCAGTCATATGCTGACTCCTGGTAGCTTCGCCCACCATCATGGAGGATAATTTCTTGATTAAAAAACGAGGCAGTTGTAGATTTTTATAATAATTGCTTACAGTACCTAACCAGAAGACGCAGGTTCGAATCCTGCCCGCGGTCGAAATTTTAAAATCTTAACATGGAAATGCCTAAAAATAAAATAATAAAATTCAAAAATAAAATTGAATCATTCAGTTTTCAAGAGAGGTGGGCTTTTTTAGTCACAGCTGAACAAAGGCCTCCCCCAGGTCCTTTCAGATACTTTTTCTCGTTTTCGTGGTACGAATCTAAGTCGTTCCGCCATCTCTTTCTGGGCCGGATTCAACGACGCCTACTTCATACACAAAAAAAAATATAGCCTATGTTACTCGCTAATAATGTAGCTTCGTATATAGATGAAAGAATTCTTGAAATAGGTTACGATCTTTTGAGTTGAGAAGAGAATTCTTTTGTCTTTATAATAATAGTTTAGTTGTGCAAACGACACATTTTATCCTTGCTTATGATAAATGGGATTTCTTAGTCGGCCGTGTTTCTGAATAATAGTTCAACTGTACAACTGATATTAATCAAACCATCTTCTAAAGTTTTGACAGACGGCTAGAATACCCCACTCAAGAAAATTTGATCTTCTTTCTTCTTCTTGAATCTTATCTTCGACATTACATGTTAACACGGTCCAGCACAAGTAGCAGAAGCAGGTAACAAGTATTTCTCAGTAGTACCCTCGAAGTTTTATGCCCGTTTTAGGGCAATAGGCTAAACGCCCCTTATTACATGGGACCTAAACATACCGGCGAACTGTGTGTGCACATTTAGTACGTCATCATCATCATCATCAGCCCATATTCGTCCACTGCTGGTGAACGCCACAAAGCCCGATCTTCGACTTTCCTCACCCAGTCACTGCCAGCTGCCTTCCGTAAGTCGTCACTCCACCTGGCCGGCGGGCGTCCTACACTACGCTTGCCTAGACTCGGTCGCCACTCGAGAACTCGTTTGCTTGTATATTTAATACACCTCTGTCTAACCCTTCGGGGAATACAGGTGTACCCGGTATTCTAATAGTCTAACTAGGCGGCCTAGTATGTCAGTATGATGCCTGCATCCCAAGCTATAGCCTTTTTTTCAGTATGGGAAATCGGACAATACGGATCGGTAAATACGGACTCTGATCGATTAAAAAACCAAACATATTCACCCTGTATCAGACCCATGGGATTCACGATAAGTATGTTTTCCAAAATCCAAAGATACAGAAAACCAGCTGGTCAAAACACCAATATAAAAGCATTTTGTAAAAAGGGTTCTTGTAATACGATAATACAAATGAAACTGAGCACATTTTTGTAATACAATATTATTTGAGAGCCCATAAATTTAGAGATATTTTCTTAGAGACCTTATAAAAAAGCTCTTCAAAAATATTGAATAAAAAAGCTTCATATTTCATGGACTAGGTAATCATGAAATATGAAACTTATTCAAATTTGTGTTAGTCGTTCGTGTCCTGTGTGGGTCGTTCTTCAAATGGAGGTTTTATTATTTGTTTAAGGTTTTTTTTAAATAATATACCATCACGCCTGTATTCCCCGAAGAAATTAGAGCATAGTGGGAGTCATTCCACTCAAATTGGAGCTGACCGACTGGGGAAGTACCTCCGCTTTGCAGAAAATCTAAGTGAAATAGCACTGCTTTGAGCTGTGGAGTGTTCCTTACGGTAAGCAAGGTTGCCAGTACTCCGCGAGGAAACGTTGTGTTGGCAGTGGGGTTCTATTTAACCGGGCACACGGCAACACTTTGATCGACCTGGGAATCGAACCCAGGACCTCTAGCGTTTGTAGTTGCGCTTAGAACCACTATAAGTAAACCGTGAAAACGATTTTGTAGGACTTTGTTTAAGGATAAGTTATTGTGATACATATACTTTAATAATAAAAATAAGTATATTCGAATATTTGTTACACCATAAACAAATGTCAAATACATGTTTACAAATAACTAACTTCTGCCCGCGACTTCGTTCGCGTGGAAAAGTTACTTTTAATTATCGTTGTAATTTGGCAAATTTACTCAAAATTGATAGAAATTGTAGCCTATATGTTATTCTGATGTATGTATAATACTGTAATTTCAAAATCCGTTCTATAGTTTTAGCGTGAACGAGAACAAACATCCATCCATCCTCACAAACTTTCACATTTATAATATTAGTAGGATAGGAAGTAGGATAGAATGGTACCATGGTATTATTGCTAAAAGCGTTCTCTTACAGACAACCTTTGGATGGACTCAAGCGAAACGGAACGGAAAAGGAAAGTACAAACATTGAAAATAAAATGTCATACGGATTGAACATTTTGATGAAAATTACGACAGTTGAAATAAAATGTGTGGACCTGCTCAGTTTCTGTGCCCACACCCCTGTTATCACCTACAAACTAACAATAAGCGCGTAGGGTTCTCTTAGATTGATCCACATATATCATTCTGTCTACCCAAAAACATTTATTTGCGTCCGTAAGTGGTCCGCCCCTGCGATTGAGACAGTTGAGTGACACGCACATCTTAGTAAAGGAATTGAAATCATTTGTAATGTTGATCGTAAAAGGTACACAGTTTTTTGAAACAATTAGTAGGTTATCTTCCATATTGATGTTCGTTAAATAAAATTGTTTCTTGTCATCATTTGATATTATCAGCATCATCATCATAGGCATAGCTCTTCTCTCAGATTAATTATTATTGACCTCAGAAAAGTTGTACGTGTTATTCAGACTGTTGCGAAACCACAGACTGGATAACACGTACAACTTTTCTGGGCAAGAGAGAGATGGCAGAGTTGCCAACCTATAATATTAAAATAATTTGTGTTGGTGTTGCCAACACTCATCAACCAACACAGGGTGGTTAGCGAACGATTCCCTCTAATTGCTGACGTTATGCATAACACGGACATACATAGCCAGGATTACATAGACCCAACAGATGTAATACTTACATACCTTTTGTATATAAATGCTCATAATACCTACTTAAGAAACACACAGCCACCAGTTCGATTACCAGGTCGAGCAGTGTTATTAGGGTTTTTCTATGAAATCCCCAGAAGTAGCACGGAGTTTAAATTTGTGCCCGGTTACTGGCAATAGGCTCGCAACATACCGGCGAAGTATGGATGTAAATTAGTACCTACACCTCTGCCTAACCCTTCAGGGAATACAGGCATGAGGCTATGTTATGTTTGGTATGTATTCTAATCTAAATTATATTGTGCGTGAAATAAATCTAATTTACATTCAAACTCCTTTTTATGTAAACCCCCAGTATTTTACATAATTAGAACGAACTTAAAAAAAATTCTCCTTTCTAGAAATAAAAAATAAACTGAAAAAAACAAGGGGAAGAACAAATAGATAAGATTAAATGCTGAGGTGACAGAATAACAAAAAAAAAAACAACTGCGTGGGTGCGTACAATCGGCAATCATGACGGTGCCTTTTTCTTTTTGATCTTATTCTTTAAAACCTTTTGACCGCTATGTTAATAACGAAAAGCTGTGTTCTCTACGCCAAGCGAAAAATTCTAATATCTAATAATAGGTTAAAAAACACCTTAAACGTATTTTTGAATATTTATTTTGAACATAAAAAGTTGTATTTTAAAACGTGCCATGCCGCCGTTGGCGTAGTGAGCAGGTTTTAATTTGACGTCTATACACGTCCGTGGCGGTAAGATCGAAATTCCCATACCGCCAAGAGTAGTTAAGGACGCGAAAATAATCATATTTATTGTTTCAGGGCCACATACGTGTCAGTGCTCACTATATCTGCATTCTCACTTGAGAGATACCTGGCTATATGTCATCCACTCCACCTGTACACGATGGCTGGGCTGACCAGAGCTTCCAGGATCATTCTAATACTATGGATCATATCGATTGTATGCGCGTCGCCCTTCGCCGTTTATACTGACATCAGCTACAGGGACTATCCACCAAGTAAGTACAGTACATAATATTTCGAGGATTCTATACATACTTAGTAAGTATGGATTTCATGTACGTGTCTAGACTGAAACAATGATTGAGGTTTGTAGCATACTTTTGGCACCAGTTTATGAGGTATTACTCATTCTACTCTCTACTCACACTCTTTTCCCATAAGGGTAGGCAGATAATAAAGAACGTCACTTACTTCGATTCATCCACATTGATAACCTTTGTCATACACAAAAGTTGCCAATCAGTACTAACTGCTGGTACGACCTTTTTGAAAAACCTCACCATTAAAGTCGGCTAATGGCGGTTTCAATCGCGTTCAGACTACGTTTACAGTCAAGCTGTATGCTTAATTGTAATTTTAGTAGCAATAAAAAAAGCTCCATACTAAATATCAAGTGCGTAGGCTTCACACGTTTTTTTAATGTAGGTATGGAAAATCCGTCTGCCACCCAGGGAAGCGGCAGAGCATGTCCCTAGCTTCTGTTATATCTTTATCAGTTAACAAGCTCGGATTCTCCGTTGTGGGCAAACTGGGCATTCCCACAACCCTAATTAAGGTTGATAGGCTGATTTTATATCAAATACGATAGAAAGTTTTTTTTAATCAGGCAACCGTAGGTACATGATATAATTTTCGTGGGCAAACAGATTAACATTTCGGCCCGTGGCTTTGCCCGCGTAGACCTAATGCACAGTATAGTCTTGGTCGCCATACATTTTGTAGACGTAATTTGCAGGAATGCAATATATCGACCATAACCCTTTTTGGAAGCTGGATCGGCGCCTGTCAGTGAGTGTTATTTATAAGAAGATTGATTAAATCAACCCTATATTAGCCCGGGGAAAATTGCGAAGCGTTTTTTAGACATGTCGGGACAATATTGCTACATAAGCTTACTAACGGACCGGGGAAGAAATTTTCTAAGAACACATTTTTGAGAAAGCCATACATAACAAGGTCTAATGAGTATAAATTTATAAATGCACGGTTTCCATATATTCTTACATAGTAAGATAGTATCCTTTATTATAAGTCTGCATGCACTGCGTTTTTCTCCCATACGTAGTAGTTTTTTCCGCAAACTGGAAAACCGTCGGGAAAATGTCGTAGAAGTATGTTGTGCAAGTTTTAAAAATCAAATATAAGTTAGTATGTTTTGCGGTTTGCCCCAAAAACCGTGTACGGAAAAAACTCGTAGTGCTTCTACAAGTTAGGTTTGGTAAACCTTAGGATACACATCCACAGTTTACCATTATACTAAATGCTTATTGCAACTTTCTGCTCGACATTTATTTTTCCACACAGCATGTTCGACTAGCAGGGAATGATTCTAGCATTAAATTCGTCTTTGTTTATAGTGTGAATAAATAAATAACTAACAGAACTTACTACGGGAAAGGGGCTCGTGGCTAAGTAAGTAATAACTACACAGATCAACTGATCTGCAAGGTTAAGCTGCGCTAACCCCGGTCATTCTGTGGATGGTGACCATTTTTCATCGAGCGAGACCCCTCCGTTCCTCAGAAAGCTCGTAAAGCCGTCGTTCCCGGTTGTCATAAGAATATCTATAACAGTCGTTAGTGGTAGTCAGAAACCTAAAAACCCTGGCAACCAGTTTATCCTCAAGATATCGGTATTACCCAGAAAATTGAATGGCAGCCGCTTCATATAAAATACTGACATTCAGCCGCATCTGGTTAGACTGGAAGCCGACCACAACAAAGTACCTAACCTAATGACTTAGTACTTAGAGTATGAAAAAGTTTGAGCTATAAAATATTTTCCAGTCTATAAACATAACAAGAAACATGTGTAAATTAAAAAAAGGCAGTTATAAAATAATAAAGAGTATTATGAAAATATTGTCTAGGGATTCATTTGCAAATACATATACAGTGCATTCTGTTTGTTCCGGAGAAAATTTATGAGTCTTCTACCCGAGCTGCAATAATCCTCGTAACAGTAACTCATTTCTTCTGTAAACTTACCAGCTGGGTAGATTATAACACAGCTGTGGAAACAATATTATGCTTCGTCCTTCGTTTGTTTATTTAAAGATTATGTAAAACCAAAATATACAATCAGAGAGACAATAAAATTTAAGCTAAACATTTTAGAAATTATCTGCAATGTTAGAAATTTGTTCCTTATTTATACCAAAAATTCATTATGGGAAAAAATTATAAAAACAGTTCGAAACAAATGAGTAAGACACACATCGTGGTATGAATTCCAATTCAATTTGAATCGTAATACGTCGATTTTGGATTAGAAGTATAACTTACAAGCAATTATATAAATATAAACTTATCTACACTGGGTACAGACGCCAGTAGGTCAAGCTATCCAAAACTGTCAAATTTTCTCAATTGAATATGAACCTTATAGTTTTGTATTAAAGTTGAAAATCAATCAAATGAATTTGACAGATTGTGGTAGCTTGATGTGCTGGCCTCTGTACTAATAAACTAAATTTAAAAAAAATATACACAGTATACTAAACTAAAAAGAGCATCAAAAACTCCTCCGCGTCGCCATCGCCTGGTAGCGTACCCAAGATGCTGGCTGCATCATTATCACTTACAAGTGATAAAGCTCCCTTCTTAATAAAACTTAATTAAACTGCATTCTGGGCTCAAAGACTCCTTATTTCTTTTGTAACCTCGTGTTTAAACTTTCAACACATAAAAATAATATTCCTGACTTAATATTCTAGTCTTGCACCCATAATTAAACTGATTATGGAAATATTTTAAAATTCTTAGAGCGTGTAATAAATTAAGTCTAGCATTTTTGAGGATAAATGAATTTGCGACATTCGGTCCCGTGCAAAATGAGAGAGGCGGTTTTGGCTTGTAGCTTCGTTAAAAATTCAATGTAAATTGTTCAGCGGGATAAAAAATATTGTACAATAAATTTGCCTGCCTCTCTATATTTGTCAATGTTCGTGCTTTTTGCTTGATTTGTAGTTGAAGTTTTGTAGAAAAAGCCGACGAAAAATTCCAACGCAGGGGGGTCCAGAATCATGTACTGAAGTCATGGTAAGCCGTTGCGCGTCGATGTCCCTTCCACCCTGTATGTTCCAAGTGCGTTCATGTAAATTTCATTTACAGACAGTGATAAGTTAGAACTTTATTCAGAGTGTTACAAAACTACCCGTAAAGCCGAGAGGAGGTTAAATGGGGCCTTATAACGAGTCCATTCACAATATTTAAGAACCGTAGTAACGCTGTATAACATACCCAAAAAAAGGAAAACAACAACATTTAAATGAATGAAAAATAGAAAAACTATTAAAGCAGACAATTATTAGGTAAAATAGGTACGTAAGCCTTTCTGTTAAATAATCTGGTTCCCTGACATGATAGATGTCAAAAAATTTTTGGCTTTGATAATTCATTATATTTTTTACGAGGTATTTTGTAACACGTTTGTATACTAAATTGACAGTTTAGCTGTTGGTATAAAATATGTTAAAAGGGGAATTTATTCCATGTTATTTTAAGGTTACCGAATTACACCCTTTTCTACTCGTTTTTTTTGTAAAAAAGATAACTTAGTCAGCACCTTTTTCTCTATCTAGGTCTATACTTAAGATCTTTGTGAAACTGTTCCTTATTTCGTTTACCCTTGTTGTCCCTTTATTTGAACAAGCAAGATTTCCATCAAGCTAGAGTGTTTATATATATTTTAGACACACAAAAATCCTTTTTAAATAAGTTTCGTTCGTATACCTAGTTACACTTGGTGTGTTTTTTTGTCAAGTATTATATTCCGTATTTAAAAAAAGTAACATAACAAGGTATGTTGCTGAGGGAAGCCGTTTATTATGAGCGTTGTATCTTTTCCTCAACTAGCCATCTAATCCATCGGGGAATACAGGTGTGATTACCATCATACATGTATTCCTCGATGGATTAGGTAGAGGTTTCCGATACACACCCACACAGTTCTACTGACGTACTTAAACATTAACCGTTGCCAGTTCATCATCCACCCATATACTGTCCCACTGCTGAGCACGGACCTCCTCTCAGAACGAGAGGGATTAGGCTATAGTCGCACGACCACGCTGGCCTAGTGCAGGTTGAGACTTCACACACCGTCGAGAAAATCTCTCAGGCATGCAGGTTTCCTCACGATGTTTTCCGTCACCGTTTAAGCGAGTGATAATTTCTGGAGAGGCAAGGTGTATTGCCCCTCTAAACAAAGTGAGGATGTTCCAACCAGGCGGGTGTTTTGCCACGGCCATGGCCCAGTTGCCAGTTGCTTAAGTAATATAGACAATGTATTTACCATTGAAAGGAAAAGAAGACCACATATTAGTTTTCTTTCCAGAATGAAAACTAAATAAATATTTAATTTTAGCATCAAATATGTATGTCGCAATGTAGGACAATTTCTGCAAATGGCCTTTTGAGGAGCCACAGCAGCTTTGACTTGATCTAACCCGATAGACGGCAATTATGAATCAGTCACTGTGTAGCTCAAGTCTCAACTATATTATAAGAAGCTCAATGTTTAGGTAGGTTTAGCGGTTTAGCCCCTAAACCGTTATCGCTGGTCGGCAGATCAAGGTCAACTATCGTCTTTATGAGAATCATTAAATATTATGAGCTCGAGTTCCAATTAGTAAGAGACCGCGGAAGAGTAATTGTCTAGTCTAATATCTTGTTGCGATTCTCGAGCGCGTGTCGTACTTGATTTATGGCACTGTGACGTTTAAGATTTATCATGATTATACAAGGAAGGTAAAGTCCTGACCATCCGTCAGTTACTGTTTATATTTTACACCGTATTGAAACAGCCTATCTCCTAATTTATATTCCAACGTTGATCAGTGTGAAAAGATGTTTAACCCAGTGGAACTCCATCACCTATGTCACAGAATTATTTTTTGGTTTCTAGGTCTACTTATACGTACAATAGAACTCATAAGGTGTTATATTATCCCTAATATACTTATATAGCCTCTCAAAAATAGGCTAACTGATTGGCTATTAACATTAAACTATGATGATACGGAAACATACTTACAAATCTAACCTAAACATATATGACACACACACGCCTTCACGCACACACGCACGGACCCACACATATGCACGCTTGCACGCACGCACGCACACACACACACACACACATGCACGCTTGCACGCACATACTATACATCTACTAACATTATGTCTCGTCTGCTTTACCTACATGTAATCTAAATATTTACACAAGTCAGCGCTAATAGTTACATAATTTAAAATATAAAAGTGTAAAGGGGTGGGATCCTTGTGTCCTGAAACACACTCCACGAGTTTAGCGTAGGCACCAGTCTCCCACAATATATTATGCTTACCTGAATTATGTAAAAAAAAAAATAATAATAATAAAGCAGTAGAGCAGTACTGCTGGACACGGCCCGTATTGTTAGGAGGTTCCTCTCTCTGGAGCCCTGACCGCCGGTAGCTTGGACCGTGTTCCCGATACCGGTGGGCCTCTATTTTTATATTTTTAAATGTTTTTGTTTTTTAATTTATTTTATAAAAATATTTAAAAATGTAAAATATAAGAAAATAGATTAATAAAGGACATAATAATAATATTTTGGGACATTTGGCACAACACCATCTATCTAGTCCCAAACTAAGCAGAGCTTGTACTATGGGTACTAGACAATGGATATAATACTTATATACTTTTTTTTTGTAAATACATACTTATTATACATAAGAAACACCCAGACAAACACAAATACTTACTCATGTTTTATCCACACAAATATTTAAAAATATTTTACCACTATATACAATTGTTTTTTTTTTATCTATTGTTTTTACTGATCGTACATTTTAATGCATTATTTAATGAATGTGGGTAATCTGATATAATAAAGCGTAGCTCACATTATATTTTCCGTTATTGGGGTGAGAAATCTGTCTAATATTTTTTTTAATAAAATTTTATTGTTACTTATATATTCGAGGCAGATTTTTGTTTTTACGGTAATAAGGGCCAGCTGATTCCCAAACAAGGAAGAAAATTTATTTTAGGGGTCAGTAGGTTCATAACCCGTGTTTACTTAACATTAATAAAATTCGTGCTTCAAAGTAAGTAGTATCAGGAATGTGAAAATTAAATAATCATATGATGATTGCATATTTCATAGTACTTATACAAAAAATGTTGCCTGGGTGTTCGGATTTTAATATTCACATAGTCCGTTGTTTTATGAATATTGCATTCATATTCATTTAAAGTGTGGAACTTACATTACATTTGATTCACTCGCGCTTACGAAATCAAACAGATATAGCAAATCAATCAATGTTTGCGTAGTTGCTAATACTATTACAGTTAGATAAAACAAATACCTACGCTGTGCACAAACTCACCTACAATCACTATATATATTATATACAGCACCAAATTAAATAAAACGAAAGTATAATAAAATGGTTCTAAAAATATTTTAGCGAAGGAAAAATTCAACTGCGGGCAAGATTTTGAAATTTGCCTTCACATTCTGAATTCACGTTCTTAAGGACGTGAATTCAGAATTTACGCATTAACCTTAAATAAGTAAATTCGCCGGGCTTCTTCGGTGGGATTCGCGGTGGCTTAATTGGTAATAGCGTCTGGTGTATTGAACAAGAAGATGCAGGTTCGAATCCCGTCTGCAGTCGAAGTTTTCCTTCGCTAAAATAACTTTATGATTTTTCTTAGCATGGAAAATGCAAAAAAAAACAAATATTCATTCATAGGCTTCGTTTGCCCGGTGAAATATAAAGGTTATTTTGGTATCCTACTCTTTCAAACAATGTGGACATTAAATTTGATGTATAGGAATGAAGAGCGTTTAACCAGGAAAGTTTAGAGATATAAGGGAAAAGGGAGATCAAAGAAAATATGGATGGACTGTGTGAGATATGGCTACAATGGAAGTCAATTATGAGATGACGGCTGAAAGAGATGTATGGATGTAAAATATATACTGCTCCGACCCCAAGTAATTTGGGATAGCGGTAGGTAGTAGTAGATGACCCCTTGAAAGACGCTATATCTTTTGAAACCGTATTATTTTTTGTTGATACACTATTTATCGTACAAGTTTTAGGCAAATATAATCTCCATGAAACTCTAATGCGTATTTCGAACCAATTACCGTTAAATTGAACACACTAGGCATTTATTTGGTCGTCGACCAAGAATGCATTACAAATTAGTTGATTACTTATATTTACTTTTAATAAGAAATTGTATTTGTTTACATGAGAGATAGCGGCCATGAATTTGAAATACAATAATTATATTTGATGTTTGGTCGAACAAATTTATAACTATTTTAATCATACAGCAATATTAGGAAAACAACAACATTGTAAATTAAATAACACAAGGTATTCCAGAAGTTACTTAATGTGCCTTCATTTGTCTTTCGCAATACTGTCTTGACATTTGACAAAAGCTGTTTACGTACTGTGGGTCAACTAAATTTATTACCTAACCCTGTAATACATCATTAAAGGTACCTATTTCGTGTACTTGGAATGTTCGGGTATTTCGTTCATCATACATCATCCTCCGTGCCTACTATATCGGGGTCGGATTCCAGTCTAACAAGATGCGGTTGAATGTCAGTATATTTTACGCGAAGCGACTGCCATCATCCGCTACCCAATTTCTGGACAATACCTATATAGTATACATCCTGGGGATAGACTGGTTGTCAGGCTTTTTGGGATTCTAACTAGCGCTAACGATCATGTCATCAGTCATGGGTGTTCACATGACACACGGCACCGACAGCTTAATGGGTTCTCTGAGGTATGGAGGGGTCGCGATATGTGAAGAATGGTCACCCGTTCTAAGACCGACCGCGGCTATCGCAGCTTAACCTTGCAGATCGGTTGATAAGCGTAGTTATAACCACAAGCCACTCTTATTCTTATTTCGTTCATCATTCATTGTGTATTTGTTTTAGGTACTAAAATATGGTTCGGCTAAAAAGTGCGAATGATTTTGTAAAACAAAAATGTTGTTTTACGATCGCATGCAACTGAGTACGGTACGCTTTCACGAAACATTTAACTTAAAATATTTGGAGTTTGAATTTTGGTCCGGGTAAGTAATAGCAATAGGCTCGCCCCTTATTACATGGGATGTTAATATACCGTTGAGCTGTGAATCCGCCGGTCACCATCACGCTCGTAGTTTAGGGTTAGGCAGAGGTGTACCAATATACACCTCTGCTATATTCATAATTAATACAGTCGTTATGATGGTATGTTTCGATATTATATACGAGTATATATAAATATAATAAATTGTGGAATTACTTATTCTACAAACATAGATAAGTTCCGTATTTATTTATCTTAGAAAATAATTACTTAGTTCCTAATTTAAGTAGGTTGTAATACCTACTCAAATTAGGAAATAATTATTTTTTAATGTTCATGCGTCTAGTAAATTGTGAGAAGAACTACGTATTTATCATTGTTGACTTGAACAATGGCGTCTTGAACTTGAAGTTTGCGTTTAATTGCTTTATAGTTAAACACTTTGAAAGTATAGAAAGGTTTTTATAATTTCTTATTTAGCTGTCTGTGCCAAAGAGTGTTTTTGTGCGTTTTATGTGATTTCCTACTTCATTTTTTACTTATTTTGCTTGTAATTTTATGTTGTATTAGATTTTGGCCGCGGCCTCGCTCAAGTTTAATTTGATTTTATCAACCAACAGTGGTGCTATCTCGTATTGGTAGCTCCTATTGGTTGTAACGTGATGTTATATAGCCTGTAACCTTCCTTGATAAATGGACTATCCAACACAATTTTTTTTTTTCAATTCTAACCAGTAGTTCTTGAAATTAGCACGCTCCAACAAACAAACAAACTCTTCAGCTATATAATATTAGTATAGAATAGATAGATTAGCTTTATTCTGTACTTGACATATCATCAACATTTCCAACCCCAAAAGTTAATTACAAATTCGGAACCATTTAGAAGAGAAAGTATTTAGGATACCTACAATCAATAATTTGTACTTCCAGGCTGAATACCGGTATGCCAAGTCAAATGGAAAATTCGATGGTTGCTAGGTCTTGAGTAGGTAATGAGCGGGAACTAAAATGTTTGCTAATGATTTCAATTTATGGACGTCGTAATTTCGACCTCGTTACGCAATAGGGCTTCGTAGGAGAACCAGAATTATTGTAACATAGTTATTATTGCGTCTACAAAGAGAACTTGTTTATAGCAAAGGTGTAAATTGACAAACAGAATAGTAGATCTAACCAGAACTTTCCCACTACTAATTAACTACTTTTACACACGAAGAATCTCTGTAAATTTCTTTTCAAGTTAGTCAGAAATAGTGCAACATTTTAGACATTAACGATGAAAATATATAACAGTTTTTCATCCTATACCTGCTACAGAGAGACTCAATAGTATATTTCAAGCCCGAAATAACCTTATATATTCGATTTTGTTTATCCACGATTCATATTCTCATACCTAGTTTGTTATTGCTACGAAACTGGAAAACGATCCCATAAAACTAGAAACTAGAGTACGTGTATCGATTGGAATCGTCCTAATGTTTACAGTTGAGAAGTTTTGACACGTGCAGTAGTTAAAGTGAAGTGAAGACCGATGAATGAACGAGAACATTGATATCCGTTCCATAAGCAACATCGATGAGTGATATTCCAATGAAATATTATCATAAACAATCTATATCCTACTAAAATAATATTCCACGTTCAGATGCGTTCAAGCATTCAATATTGATTAACATTCAATTACCACCTCGTATTCTTATGGAAGAACGTACTATTATCAACAAATTAATCCCTACTTTCCTACTATTATATACAGGATGTTTGGTAGAACGTTGAACATACGAATATGGTGGTTAGTTGGGGTCATTTGCTACCCATTGGGCCCAAATTATTTAACCTTGGCCGCACCGTTTTTTTTTTCTTCTTTTTGTCTACTTAAGATTATCAAACTGAAAAGCAGGATTATTTCCAAAGTGATTAATTTTTGCTCTGATATAATACGACAGTTGGTAAACTGCTCATTAGTTATTGAAAGGATATCAAGGTTTGAGATATCAATTTAGCGACTTATATTTGACGACACGTTTGGCTCACATCAAAATAAACGAAATAATAATGGTCACTTTTAATGACCATATTTGGGCAAACATTATGTTCGTCTTGTAAAGGCAACGTTTGGAACGCCTTTTGAAAAAAGTACCATTATAACTTTGACATGTCTCAACTGACAGGTGGACGCATTAGTCATTGTGTAGCTCGACTTTAATTAATGTTCTGAACCTAATAATAAGAAATGGGTTTGCTAGATTTTTGTTTTTTGCGTGTAAGTCGAAAATGTGTAGATCTTTTGTGATTGACACACATATCAATCTTAATTCATTTCATTCTTTGTCTTGATAGATATGAAAATAAAAATAGGCAAATCAAACATTTAATATATAAAAGTCATCAACCCATATACTGTCCCACTGCTGGACACGGGTCTCCTCTCTTGTTGAGAGTATAAAATTGGTACAAATTATACAATATTTTTGGGTAGATGAAATGCAAGGGCAAAGCGTTGACATTTAGCGTTTTATTATTAAAAAAAATTACTGACTGAAGGTCTTCTGTTAAAATTGCGATGATTCGCGTCAAAATAAGTTTAATTGAAAATAATGAAATTATAAAGATTTTAAACAAAAATAGGTTTCGTAGAAACGTGAATGATTAATACTTTTGTCTCACGTATATTTCGATGATATTCGGAGATGTAATTAGCTTAAGATATTCAAGAATTGTATTTTAAATCATATTACAAAAAGTCCTTATTCATGAAAGCTGCCATTCAGTTCAGCTTGTTTGCCTTTTTTTCTCGATAGCGCAAACAAACTTAATATGACAAATTGAGGACACAAACGTAATAACAGATCGAGATTTAGATTTTCTCGTCGACCGCTTCTCGAGTTCAACCGAAGCGTTTGATTGTGTGTGACATGTTATATCGGAAGTGACTTCATTACAACCCATGTCAAACTACGCTTTGGTATGGATGTCCTATCTTATTTCGATTAAATCCTAAACACACGGAACAAATATTTGTATGATCAAGAAGGGTTTGGGTGTTTGTGGATCTGAATCCTAGTGTTCGGTTGAAATCTGTATCGTGTCTACAGGATGTTACAAAACTACCCGTAAAGCCGAAAGGAGGTTAAATGGGGCCTTATAACGAGTCCATTCACAATATTTAAGAACCGTAGTAACGCCGTATAACATACCCCAAAAAAGGAAAACAACAACATTTATGAATGAAAAATAGAAAAACTATTAAAGTAGACAATTATTAGGTAAAATAGGTACCTACGTACCTATTTTGCCTTTCTGTTAAATAATCTGGTTCCCTGACATGACAGCTGACAATTTTTTAATTAATTATATTTTTAAGGGGTATTTAATTTGTAACACGTTGTATAGCTATGTAGACATCTATGTTTGAACGTGACACGCCTTTCATTCTTTTTAATAAAATTAGAGCCCAATAGATCGTTGCGTATACGTGTTTTATTTCAACAACACCTAACAAGCAAACCTCGACCTTATCACTGCAAAACTTAGGGTAGGGTATTCTAAAAATGTTTCAAGAAAGTACTATTTCTGGTTTTCGCGGAATCCCGTCTTGCTATATTTTATTTCTTTTTTAATTCCTGTGGTTCTCGCGTTCCAATCACGTATCTTTATATTCCCTAGCTTATACCTACGTGATGGGAAATCTGGATTAAATGTATCGTTACACTTTGCTACCGATTTAATTTATAGTTCCCAAAGAAGGGTGAAGACCTATTTATATTTCATTGTAACATAATGTATCTTTTATCGCTCGAAGTAGGTTTTTTTTTTGCCGGGATGAAATGTGAGTCATTATCAAATCCAACTTCCGGGGAATATTTAGCATAGTATTTAAATTTATACATAACGTGCGTTTAGTGCCTGAAGTCTGCCGACTCGGTCAGATAAGCGTAGTGGACAATAGCCTAACCCAATCGCCCAATCATTCTAAGAGGAGATTCGTGTCTAGCAGGACAGTAAATGGGTCGATGAATGAGATGTATAAATATTAAAAAGTAGTATTATTAATTATAATTATAGGTACTTTATAAACGTACAAGTATAGTTGAGAAGTATTAAAATAAGTAGTTCTTTGTACCTCTTACGAAACTCATCGACAATTTCATTGTTAATTTCAGGCCTACTAATACTACATACATACCATCACGCCTGTATTCCCCGAAGGGTTAGGCAGAGGTGTACTAATGTACACCCACATTTCGGCGGTATGTTTAGGTCCCATGTAATAGGGGGCGAGCCTATTGCCATTAACCGGGCACAAATCCAGACTCCGAGCTGCTACTGAGAATTTCATAGAAAAACCCAATAACAGTTTGCTCGACCTGGGGATCGAACCCAGGACCTCTAGCGTAGCAGTCGCGCCTAGGACCACTAGACTAATGAGGCAGTCTCGCAGCCTACTAATACTCTATGGACATTTCCAAGCACGAACGATTACTACCTATGGTTATAAGGTCAGATGAGAAAATCATGATAGCCAATATTTGTTTATTACAAAAAGGCTTTGCGCGTTATCTCAAAAGCTTAATAAATCTCTACCTGTAATCCCTACAAATATTATAAATGCGAAATTAAATCCGTCTGTCTGTTACGCTTTTACGCCTGAACCGGTGAACCAATTTCGATGATATAGATTAGACCTTGGAGAAGGATATAGGCTACCTTTTGTCTCATAAAGCCCTTTTGATGCAGGTGAAACCGCAGGAAACAAGTAGTCATACATAATACATATTAATACCAGCTTCTCATTTTGTTGTCAATAAAGTGAGATAGTGTTAGAGACTAGGAACAGTCAGCAACGAAAGTCGTTGAACACGATGCAATTTTTAAACCGCTTTAACATATTTTAATATCTAGAAGTTACTGACCCGAGAAGGTAGCACGAGTTCTTTTTCTTTAAGATAATTACAAGCTTTACCATTTTTTTTATAGCCTATGTAGTTTCCCACTGCTGGGCAAAGGCCTCCCCTTTCTTCTTCCAAACCTCTCTATCCTGCGCAACAACCAGCCATGCTTGCCCTGCGAACATATCGAGATCGTCGCGCCACCTACGTCGCGGGTGACCTCGACGGCGCTGTCCCCTATCAGGCGTCCAGTTGTTTCCAATAATTTAAAAATTGTTACCAAATTTTTGCCCAACGGTCAGGGTGCATTCGAGCAACATGGCCAGCCCACTCCCACTTTAACCTGGCTGTTTTCTCCCCAACATCTGCTATTTGAGTTATGGAACGTAGGGTGGTGTTTCGAACATGATCCATACGACTTACACCTAGTAGGCTCCGTTCCATTGCTCGTTGGCAAATCTTGAGTTTGGACTTCTGTTGCTAACTATAATTTAATTAAGTTAACTTAAAAGTTTTAGTGTAGTGATTTTTTCAAAATTTGGTCAGCAACTTTCGTTGGTGACCGTACCTGCATCTTCGAATCTGGGGGCACGGGAGTGCCCCCGCCAAAACGAGCGCGAAGCAAACACTGCCGTACCATCCTTTACTGGAACCATTTCGCCGCATTTTCCGGCCCCTATTTGGGAACCTCGTCCGACCTTCGTCATCCAGTAAGCTATAATTACATACTTAAAATCCAAAATTTCAAGTCTGTAGTTCATTTAGTTCCGAAGTTAAGCGAAAGCAAAGTTTCGCATTTATGACACTCGCTCACTCACTCACTCACTCATGATCATCAAAATAGAACTAGTACTTCCCATATACTCAGAGAGCTGAAATTTGGTACAGAGTTAGGGTTTAATGACCACATAAAGGGAAAACTATAAAAACTAGGATAATCGAAGATCTGGAGTACCTGGTAACCCTGATTAGAAAAAACAAGAGCCCAACCAAACTATTAGAGATATCGATATATAATAAGCCCACGATTCTACAAAAAGAAGTGAAATCCCATTAAAAACATTCTGTAAAAAACTAGCCAAGTCTCGATGTTCAGCGACTTTCGTTGCTGACTGTACAAGCCAAATAGGTTATAATGCCTATAGTTATTTAAACTTTTCTTCTATAACATTCTCCAAAAGTATTTTTAGCTCATAAACACTTTCCTGAATCACCATAATGTTACGATAACTGTCAAGAGTGATGATTATGATAATGTTCTGTGAACTCACGCTGATTTTTATGTCGCCATTAAGCCCATAACCCTTAAATATTACGATACATCATCAATACACACTGATTCGCTAACTGAGATAAATAAAGGGCATTACGCCCGCCCCTTGTACGGACATAACAATATAAATAAAAAAGTTTGATGGCCTTAATGGAAGATAGAAGGACACGTGTAACAATCTTTTTTTAGATGGAAAATCTCGAAAAACTTCGAATTACAAAAACATCCCAATACGGAAGCTTTTGTTCAATTTTAAAAAATCATATTTGCTAACATATTACGTACTTACAGTTGTTTGTGAACATTTCGTTACGAAAACATGTAATAGGACCCAGCGGCCGTGCTCCGAAAATAAGTAAAAAAGAAGGAATTATGGCAATGATGCAAGATGATATCCCCCTACCCGATTGCCCGGAAAGTTCGCTAAGGCTATGTACGGAAAATGGTCTGGGTGGTTAATGGATTCTCTGTTCAAACGTTAACCCAATATATTTCGGTCATACAAACCATATCATTTTCATCAGACTATTGTTTCTTTTGCTGGACTCGACTATAGAGTACATTCAATATAGAGCCGAAAGGAGCCTTCCTTCTTTGAGACTGGATATAGGGTAGTTGGTATATGTAGTGTGTTTGCTTACGAAGTTTTGTTTTAGGATAGGTACACGATACCAGATTTCACATGACAGTCAAATACTATTATCATCAATAACCAGGCCCATGAAAAGCGTGCATTCGTCGTTGCATTATATGTATCTCATCGGGACGAGATATGCGGCTAGAAAATGATTTCGTAACAGTTACCAACGCTTTCATGAGTTGAAATAAAACTGATTTATCATTAACATCAGGTAGATGGTGGTAAAAGTTTAAGCCTATCCAAAGTAAAAACAAGAACATCCCGCGCCTGCCTGGATTTGAAATCCCAATGCTCTACAATTGCGCCACTAATACCTACACGGGTAGGTATTAGATAAATTGAATATGATTTTATTGTTTTAATATTACCGTATATTTCATAGATATTATAATAAGAATATTTTGTTCTTAAAAAAACTACACCGGGCGATGCGCCAATATAAAATTGAAATTCTTGTGTTTGAACTTATCGGCAAATGTCTAGGCTCAATTTCAATTCCAAGCAATTACTGATTTATTTTCTGAAAGAAGAAACCTAATTACACTATTCACAGACTGATATTTGATTCCATGATTGGGGACGTTCTGAAGATGGTTTCTTTCTTCGTAGCACTTGAATAAATTGGAACAGAGTCCAATTTGTTGAATTTTTATATAGTTCACTATAATTGAATATAGTTTTATTATGTGGTTCATTATATCAACTTGTGTAAATATCTACTGAGGAGCTATAGAACTCTTAATAGACAGCTACGTGGAACAGCAAAAAGGGGTAATTATCTCTTTGATTTTGAAATGTAGTCATACTGGTGACAAACATGACGCAATACGCGTAAATACCGTATAATGTTTTATAAGGCACTTTTCATAAAGCAACTAGAAACATGGTTTAGAAAATAATAAATTATTGATACTGTACGCTAAAGAAAATTACCTACTATTATATGATAATGCTTATTTCTGATCATCTCAGTAGTCACACTAAAATATAATTTTATATTTTGAGTCGGGTGTCTGAAGTCGATAAACTACAAAAATATGTTCTTCCACCACGAAGACGGCAAATTCAGTTTCAACTTTGTCGACCTCTTAAAACTTTCAACCATCAAACATAAAGTTAGTACAGTATAGCCTAGCTCCTACAAACAATATATTGGTAAACAGATTCGTACTAAACAATTTGCTTGAATAGTTTCAAAGCGAATGCAGATTAGTATTCGTGGAATTTCTGATTTATAGCCAAATCAGTTTCTAGATCGCTTTGTTAGATTCGATTCAGCCATCCCTTCTGATAGATCCATATATTTACTTTGACAAATGCACGTATTGTCAGTAAGCAATTACTTAGAGTCGGCTTTATCAAACCGAAATAAGACAAATTTATGCCTTAACGAATAATAGTTCAATAATCCCAGTTATAAGAGCATTTTGATAATCGAAAATTAAATGCCAATAGTAGGAAATTATCGTAAAACTGTGGTCGATTAATTGAATGTTCAATAAAGATTACGTCATGTCAGTTACTAAGATTCTGTGATGACGACAATTTAATTAAGTGTTTTGTATTTATGTAATAGCTTTACAAAATTTGGAGCAGACGTGGTTAATTAAATATTGTTTTAATTAACGCTCCACATGAAATTAAAGCGGTATTTTTGGTAATGTTTGTATTTCATATAGACTTTCATGTGTATGATATATACCACAAAGAGAAATTATGCTTTTAGAATAAAATTCAATACAGTACAGTATGTATTTACCTGCGTTATTTCTTCAATGATATAATATAATATAATATTTTTGGGACATTTTACACAACACCATCTAGTCCCCAACTAAGCAGAGCTTGTACTATGGGTACCGGATAATGGATATAATACTTACATACTTTTTTTTTGTAAATATATACTTATAATATATAACTAAATACATATTCGGGAAAGGCGACTACATATCTATAAACAGGGAAATTCGGGATGTCAACTGGGAGAATGAATTTTGCAAAAGATCTCTGGACGATGCTGTAGATTATTTCTATACATTTATAAATCAGTTAATAAACGATTATGTACCAATATCAAAATCTAACAATAATATTATTTTTCCTGTATGGTACACACCGGCACTAAAAAAGTGCATAAAAGAAAAATACAAATACTCTAGGAAATTCAAAAAATATGGGAATCGGTCTGACCTTGAAACCTTTAAATTAATTAGAGACAGAGTTAAAAAACTTGAGTCTGAGTGCTATCGTAAGTACATATCATCAGTCGAAAATTCAATTAAGAGAAACCCCAAACACTTTTGAACATTTGTTAAAAATCGCAGAAGATCGTCTTGTATTCCCGGATCTGTCACGTATGAAGATGCCATAGCTAGTACTGGCGAAGGTATTTGCAATATTTTTTCTAATTACTTTTATTCTACTTTCTTACAACCTTCTCATGAATTAACACCTTATACTTTCCATCCAAACAACGATTCCCTATGCGATATATCTAGCATTGAGATAAATAATACGGAGTTAATCAAAATTCTTAAAAGTATAGATTTAAATAAGTCAGCAGGGCCAGACCAATTACCTCCTATCTTTCTAGTTAAATGTTCAGACACTATATCCGTACCTGTGGCGTTATTATTCTCTAAGTCTTTGTCTGAATGTACGGTGCCTTCTCTATGGAAATCTGCCTTTATTACTCCTATACATAAAAAAGGTACTAAGACAGACGTAGCCAATTATAGACCCATCTCTAAGTTATGCGTTCTTGCAAAGGTTTTTGAAAAAATTGTTTATACCCAGTTATATGCGGCTCTGAAGACCAAATTTAATGATTTCCAACATGGTTTTTTGAAGGGGCGTTCAACAGAATCCAATCTCATCTTACTTAATGACTATGTATCGGATGCCATGAGCAAAGGCAAGCAAGTCGATGTCGTTTACACAGATTACAGCAAATGTTTCGATAGAATAGACCATAGAATTCTAATACACAAACTCGAACATATAGGTATAAGAGGAGATCTGCTAAGATGGTTCACATCATATATTTCCGACCGTTCTCAAGCAGTAGTCATTAATAATTACATTTCAAGTTGGATATTAGTACCTAGCGGTGTGCCACAGGGCTCGCTGTTAGGACCTCTACTATTCTTAATTTTTGTAAACGACATCGACACGTGCTTTCATAACTCAAAGTTGCTGTGCTTTGCAGACGATATGAAGATTTTTAGCACTATCTCATCAACCACCGATATTCTTGCACTCCAAACTGATTTAAGTCGATTGGACAATTACTGTACGAAGAACAAACTTGACTTGAATCCGTCCAAGTGCTCTGTTGTTACTTTCAGCAGGAAAACTAACATCATTTCATCTGAATATTGTCTTAAAGGTCACAAACTACAGAGACACAGAAGTGTACGCGATCTTGGGGTTATCCATGATTCCAAATTGTTATTTAAAGATCATGTTGAGAGCGTTGTTACGAAAGCCTCTCAGATGCTGGGTTTTGTAATACGTACATCAAAAACCTTTAATAATGCCAAAACTTTTAAGATTCTTAAGTATTGCACATTTGTACGCAGCATACTAGAATACGCTAGCCAGGTTTGGAACCCTAGCTACGATATATACGTCTCCCGTATAGAGAATATACAGATAAAATTTATCAAATACTTATGCTATCGTTTAAAACTTAACTTTACCTCTGACGATTATTTCAAGCTTTGTGCTAGGTTCCACATTCTGCCCTTGGCCAAACGTCGTGAGATAGCTGATATCACCTATATTATGAAGTTGTTAAATGGATCAGTTGACTGTCCTTATCTTCTATCCAAATTATATTTCAACGTGCCAAGGACAGCTGCAAGGCATAATAATCCCATCCATCTTCCTTTGGTATCTACTAATTACCGACAAAATGCATTCTTGTGGCGAGCGAGCAGTAGCTTAAATATACAATGCAAAATTCACAATTTTGATATTTTTAATACTAAGCCGGAGACAGTCAGACGGGTGCTTAGTCAAGATTTCTTCCATAATTAGGTATTAGCTCTTAGTTGTACGACTGATAATTGTTACTTGTTTAATTTAGTTCGATGTTCAAATGTATTAAGTTATTTATGCGCGAAGACCTGTAATTGGCTTCATGTAACTTACTTCATATAACTTATGTCCTGTTTATTATATGCTGTTGGTCTTCCTAACGATTAAATAAATAAATAAATAAATAAATAAATAATACATAAGAAACACCCAGACAAACACAAATACTCATGTTTTATCCACACAAATATTTGTGTCCTGTGGGAATCGAACCCACGACCCCTTGATAGCAGTCGAACCGCTAGACCACAGAGGTCGTAAATGATGTAAATGATGTACTTAATTATATTATCGCTATTTAAAAGTATGCTACCACATCTTGTGCCTTATTGCTCAAATCATCATCATCAGCCTACCCTTATCCCAAATTACTTTGGCTCGGCGGAGTATATCTTTTGCTTTCCATACTTCTCTTTGACTTTTTTCTCGCCTTGTACGGACTGCGCGTACCTACACGTGTACTCGTATTAGCGCGCGCGTACGCATTGTACGTTGGATACGTAGCGTAGTTTCAATTTTCAACTGTACGCGTGTTCAAATGAGATAGAGTACGCGTGTTGTGCGTACAGTCTGTACAAGCCTTTACGTGTTGCTAGAAGATGACACTTGAAAAATAAAAAAACTACCTACTTCGTACATAACGTTAGTGAGGTTCTTATAACTGTTTATTGTTTTATTTATTATTTATCAAAAGTTTACAATCTATCAATCTCCCCGTTTATTATAAACTTTGTAAATCTACAGGCGGGATTATTTTAATTGCTTATCCTTAAGGTTCATTAACTTTTAACTGAACTGTTAATTGTAAGAGATTTATAGCAGTAATTAATGTATTTAATTGAAGGGTCCATTTACTTTAGGTTTAATTACAAAGTAAACAACTGTGGCGTATCGTTTACTAAACATCTTCTGAGAAGTCAAAAAGTATTTGTTGTAGGTATTTCATTTTACCTAAATGTGTCGAAAAATATTTTATGTAATCCAATCCAAAGTTTGTCAGTACACCATCTTTCGCAATAAGACTTCTTCACATTAGTTTTAGTCTGCAATAATATTCTAGATTTTATATATTTTATATAATCTTTTGAGAGGTCATAGTGGGAGTCATTCCATTCAAATTGGAGCTGCCCGACTGGGGAAGTACCTCAGACTTGTAGAAAATCGAAATTACATCAATGTATTCCTTACGGGGTGAGCAAACTTGCCAGTGTTCCGCGAGGAAACGTTGTGTTGGCAGTGGGGGGACTATGACCCTTACACTGCCAACCCAACTACCTATTCCTCTTTTGTTTTACAGGGCAAACGCACAAGTGATGCCCCTGGTGTTACAAGCGTCTATATGCTACGGTACCCGCTTACCATCAGGTGGGCCGTATGCTTGTTTGCCACCTTAGTGGTATAAAAAAAATCGTACTGTCTTAATGACACAAATTTTATGAAATATTCGTAACTCAATTTCGTTTTTAATCTTTTACCGTACATAATAAATCTTTAGAAATTAATCCTGAAAAAAGAAATCTTTATGCTGAGAAAACCTTAATTCTTGGAACTTCGTTAACCTTCTTGTCATTAGTACACTTCAGTTTTTTTTTTAAGTTTGCATGTTTAGAGATCCTACATTACGAATGGAAATTAAATTGAAGGGCGGGCGTTTTGGGGGCAGGTTAAAATGTAAAAATGTCGTTCAAAAAGTACTACCTACCTGGACTAGTCTCTAGACTAGAGACTTCTCGAATAAATGACTGAGTTTTCGCTATAGCTTTAAAAGCAATTTTATCCAAAAACCCTCACTTTTTAAGAATAATCAAATTAAAATACTTAGAAAAAAATTACCATAATCGTAACCATCTGTCAGCAGACCTGACAGACCGAGAAAGAAGAGAGAGAGCAAGAAGACAATAATTAACGATATTTGGACATGATTAATATTTACATTCACAAAAAAATAAGTGTACATTATGATCTTATTTTAAATAGGTATGTACTACGGTCCACCGCTTACCCTGCCCTGCCTTCCGCGGCCTCGGCGGGGTCGCAGCCGCAGGACTGCAAACACGGTTGGGCCGCAGGGGGAGAGGAATGTCGGTATTATGATACGCCGCTTTCCCTTCCCTCTGCGACCGAAGTGTGGACGGCGGCGGGGTCACATATCTTTCTCGCCGCAAAGAGGGCGACTCGGGGTCATCAGGGTTAATGGACGTTCGCGGTGGGCGGCGGATCATACGAGAGCGATTTCCCTGATGCGGAAGGTGGTGTTAGTCGGTGTCAGCATACCGACTAAAACCTGGCCGGAAAGCCCGACATAATCGTCCCGTATCCCCGAGCCGGACAGCATGCATAAGGACCATTTCCCCACCCAAAAAAAGGTACTTAATACTTAGTTGCCTTTTTCAAGCGTTGGAATTTTAATAATAGATTGAGAATATCTTAATGTAACTTCTGTTTCTGGTGTAATTTGGATAAGTAGCATGTTATAAAAATCTTTTAAGAGAGGTAGGGCATAGTGGTAGTAATTCCACTCAAATTGGAGCTGCCCGACTGGGGAAGTACCTCCGCCTTGCAGAAAATCGAAGTAAAATAACACTACTTTGAGCTGTGTTGTGTTTCTTACGATGACCAACGTTGCCAGTGCTCCACGAGGAAACGTTGTGTTGGCAGTGGGGGGACTTCGACCCTTATACTGCCAACCTAACTATTCCTCTTTCAATACAGGGTCGGCAACGCGCAAGTGATACTCCTGGTGTTGCAATCGTCTATAGGCTACGGTAACCGCTTACCATCATCAAATGCTTGTTTGTCACCTAAGTAGAATTAAAAAAAAAAGGTTTATTTCAAGGTACCACGAGTTTACCAAAAGTTTTATTTCGAGGAAAAAATACGAAGTATATAACAACGATTTCCAGCCAGACGAAGCAATGAATAGATTTGTTTACTAAGTAAGATTATGTTGTCCTAATATGATTTCAATTTGTAAGTCGTGGAATATAACCACAAACATTTATCATTCACAGGCACTCGATAGGAACAATAATATCGAGTAAATGCCTGTGCCTATTCGATTAGTTATAGTGCCTAAAGCGCCTTTGTCTAAACTGAATTGAAGTTTGAAAACATTAACTATAGGCATTCAGTTGTAACAGTGAGTATTTTGTGGATTATTTCAACAAACTATGTACAGTTGGATTATGAATCCGCACAATAGGCATGTTAACAGATTTCATACAGAAAAGTACATTATTTCAGCGATAAATGTATCTACATTTTGAATTAGGAAAGAAAACGCTCGCGGATGTCATGGCGTCCGCTGTGACGTCACGTCAGGAAAACATTGCATGGTGTCTATGCTCAACAAACAGATTAATCTCGGCGGTGATTGATATTTGCTTAGGCGTGCCGTCATTCGCTGTGATTGCTTTTCAGTTAAGATGGTCGATTGCAATACTTTGTACTTTTTTTATAGACAATCTCATATCAAAACTGGGTCATTTTTTTTTAAATCGTTTCAATATAGATTTTATTCTAAAATCATTTATTCTCTGATTCTTTAATACTGTCATTATGCCTATTGCTGATATATTGATATCAAACGAACTTTTTTAATGTTACCTAGGATCTAAGATGGAACACGTAATTCAGTAAACGAAGCTCGGTCCCTCACAACGCGACACCTTAAAACTGTTTGTCCAGTCTTCTCAACATCTGAGGATAAGCCAGCGTATCATCAGATCCTACCAATGTGCTGCTGGCTTCTGTTAACTTTTACGGTATGACTTAATAATTTTTGTTTGTCGTGTGTAATGGGCAAAAATGTCATTGAATACCTACGAACAGATTTTTTTTAAGTCCGAATTAGTTGAATTAACTACTCTGAGGGGCTCGGGCCAAGTAATAACTACGCTCATCAAACGATCTGCAAGGTTAAGCTGCGCTAGCCGCGGCCAGTCTGTGGATGGGTGACCATTATTAGCAACTCGAGACCCCTCCGTGCCTCGGAGAGCACGTAATGCCGTCGGTCTCGGTTATATTACGAACACCTATAACAATCGTTAGTGGTAGGTAATCAGAAACCCAAAAAGCCTGACAACCAGTCTATCCTCAGGATATCGGTATTACTCAGAAATTGGGTAGCGGGTCTGATGGCAGTCGCTTCGTGTAAAATACTGATATTCAGCCGCATCTGGTTAGACTGGAAGCCGACCCTGATATAGTTGGGTCGGCTCGGAGAATGTTGTTAGTTGAATTAACTACTGAAGTTTTCCTTTTTGACGTGGTTTTATGTGAGGTACCCTAAAATTAGTCCCCTGTGTGGTTACGTGACCTTCGTTCGACTGACGAGAAGGATTCCAACTCGGCCCCGTATAAGGTTACCTTCGTTTTGCTTACCGTCGTGGCTTCTACGTTGGGTTCTGTCTACCTTATGTTCATAATATGAATACATGTGTTATGTAAACAAACACGTTTCTTTTAACGCACGATATAAGTAGTATTTTTAAGTTTTTTATACGTAAATATATGTCTATACATATACATGTATCCATGAGGATTTTCCATACTATAAAAAAGGTAAAAGTAATTTAATTTCAATGTTTAATATTCTCGTGTCCTAAATAACTACTTTAGTTTTTCAAACTTCATCATTGGCGTATTGTTAGTTACCACAATTCATTTTTGATGTTATTACAGGAAATTTCTCTCCTACTTACATAATATAAATTCCATTTGTAATTAAAACAACATACCTGTATGTTTCACACAATCGCTGCCGCAGCAGTTAAACACGGTCCACAAGGAAATTATTTGTGGGGGGATCTAATATTTCACAAAAGATAATTATACTAGGCATATTTAATTACCGACGTCCTATTGTATGTTACTAGGAGTAATTATAACAAAGGGAGGCTGAAGTGTCCATCTCTCTCCTGATTTGTAGTGGACGCATTGCGTGCCGGAAGGCGCAGACCGACCTCCGGCCTCCATGAGCTGTGGCCCACGGGCGGCTTACCTGGGGAGTTCGCCGCGCGACCAGACTATTATGGCCCGAGTAGGCGACGCGCGAGTTTTTATACACAAGGGCCTTCGAGCAGGAAGCGAGAAGAAACCTCGCCCTGGGGTGCGGTGGTTGTACCGGACTATGGCTCGTCATGGTCGTGGTGAATGTCACGAATCACTAAGCCATGATTAAAGGGCTAGGAAAGACAAATACGTTCTTTAGTCGGTAGGAGTCCGACATACCATTTTACCAAGGGATTTTGATCAACGTTCATTATGCTTGCGGAGATATTGTAAATAATGTAAATATTTATTTCCAAGTAATGAATTAAAAATCACAGCCAGCTTGCTTACAGGAAGGAACACAGCACATACGGACATACGGCCCACCTGATGGTAAGCGGTTACCGTAGCCTATAGATTCTTGTAACACCAGGGGTAACACTTGCGCGTTGCCGACCCTGTAAAACGAAAGAGGAATAGTTGGGTTGAGAGGATAAGGGTCAAAGTCCCCCCACTGCCAACACAACGTTTCCTCGTGGAGCACTGGCAACTTTGCTCACCATAAGGAACACAACACACCTCAAAGCAGTATTATTTCACTTCGATTTTCTGCAAGGCGGCGGTACTTGCCCAGTCGAGCAGCTCCAATTTGAGTGGAATTACTCCCACTATCGCCGTACCTCTCTTAAAGGTATGCACGTACGACGAACTATAGACTATACTACTACTTAACTACCATATTTAAACAGGTGTCCCCTTTTCATAGGGCATCTTGTATACCAACAATGACCATTTCAATGACTTTGTACAACGTGAGTAGACTGACAAATAACAATACATTATGGTTTTATTTTTTCCTTCTACCGCTCGTGTAATTCTTTGGCGGTAAACGAGCTCCACTTGGGAATACATCAGCGAAAAGTGCTCCAAAATGTTTGTTATGCCGTGTATGAAGAAAGTATTAGTTGGAACACAGCTGTTATACTCAAGGGATTAAAGTCTGGTAGAATAGTGGCTACCTAAAAAACAACAACTTTAATTCTAATTTGAATATGTAAATTACCTTTCAAATGTTATCTCTAATCTTAATCTCTCTGTTAACTCTACAATCCATCCTCCCAATCTAATCCATCCTAAGACGTATTTATGTTACGTTACGTTAAATCTTATATTATAAATATGTACTTCCGTAAGTGCGTAAACTGATACTGGTAGCCATTTGTGATGTCTGCATACAATGCTGTCTTCTTTTACAATTGGTCGCTTCTGAAACTTGTTTTAGACAATGAATATTAAAGTCAGCCGCAAACATTCACTTTTCTGATCAGGTTTCTGAATCGGGAATGTTAATATTAACCAATTAAAATACAAAATAGGTAATAGTTGTGGAGTGGCATCCAGTGGGAAAACACCGGGCTGTCCCATCTATCGGCCAGCACGCCCAAGATAGTATTGGGGCTGCCGGGCCAGCGGGAGAGCAGCGACACATCGTGTACGGATAATGGCGTAGAAGCCGTCTATCTGCGTGTCCGCGAACATACGCGGTTATGAAACTTAAAACAAAAGCTGTTCATTATCTTTTTTCGACAGTGAATGTTATGCTGAATCAGACGCTTATCATAATACTCTGCAAGTTGCAAGTGTGATGTCATGCTAATGGATGACAACGGTGTTAGGCGGTGAGTCGACACTTATTACTTTTTATACGACTACCCTCGTATCATGGATAATGTTTCAACTTTGTTGTTATAAAGTGGTGTCGTAGTAAGTGGAGAATGGTATTTGCAGTGTAAGTAATTAGTTCTTCATCATCGTGATAAGCATACAGTAGTAATCATATATGAAGGTCTATCCTAAAGGGAAACCATAAAAAAAAACAATAGAAATATAGATTTCCGTTTTGATTTAAAAAAAAAACAGTAGAGATAAAAGATATGATTATTTTAGTGTATTTATTTTTTGACCCAATGGTTTATTGTTTAATGTTACCTCATTGCGTGATAGTTGGCTAAAATAGATAGATACTATATAGATAGATAAAATAGATAGTACTATTAAAAAAGAAGGATACTATAATATAAAATGGTACCTCCAATGGTTGCCACATTGCCTGTCCTGTAATGCTGGGCGGGCCGTCGCATCCGTCCGCGCCTCGAAAGTCAAAATCAAAATAATTTATTCAAGATAGACTACTAGGTAGTAAGTTTATGAGCGTCGTTTTTACATTTAAGACAGCCCTCAAAATGCCCGTCCCCGCCCTTCACCGCCTTCTAGGGTGAAGAAGCGGCGCAACAAACTCCCCAGCAACACATTTCTGTCCTGTAATTTACTCGTATGTAGCGGTAAAATTATACTTAAAAAATAAAAGTTCAATGTTGCTTAGATTTACTTTTCCATTTCTATATTGTATATGTCGGCCAGTACATATAATATCGAAGTTAATAGTAAAGCATCAGTTATAGCAAGCCTCCTCTTTAATTTAAATACTGTGTGAACTGGCGCACACAAGCAATGATAAAAACTGTGCATGATTACTAGGACCTACAAGGCGATTCAGGCAAATTGGGGCGTAAAAATAAAAATAAAAATTACGTAATCCAGCAAATACCTAACAATAAACCAAGTCCTATTTATTTTTTATTGAAGATCTTTCTTTTGACTTATCACATAGAAGTAGTAGTGTTCGTACACACGGAACATTAATATTGTCGTAATGTTTCAAACGTTTTGAAATAGGGTCGTTAAGAAGCGCGTTGCGTAAGGCAACATGATTCAGTACCGAACAACGTTATTTTCTACAACATAATTAGAGAGGTGCGATACTTCAATGTATTTTGTAGAATACGTGGAAGAGTTTCTCTGATGTAGTGATTCGTATTTGTGAATTATTATTAGTTATTGACATAAATCATAACATTACACCTGTATTCCCCGAAAGGTTAGGCAGGGGTATACAGAAATGCACACGCATAGTTTCCCGGTATGTTTAAGGTAATAGAGGCCGAGTCTATTGCGATTAACCGGGGACAAATCCAAACTGGGAATCAAATCCAGGAGCTGTAGCATAGCATTAGGACGATTAGACTAAGAAGGTTAACTATCTCGTTAGTGTAGTATTTAAATTAAAACAAGAATATGTTATTTTCCATAACATTCCATTATATCTTCACGTGTAGTTCTTGAAAGGTTAGACAAAGGTGTACACACGAGGTGTATTAATGTACCAAAATTCTTCGGAGGCCCCATGTAATAGGGAGCGCGCCTATTGCGACTAAACCGGGCACAAAAACCAATAACATTTTTCTCTACTTGGGAATCGAACCAACCGGTTAACAATGTATACAATGTGTTTCTTATGTATTATAAGCATGTATTTACAAAAAAAAAGTATATAAGTATTATATCCATTGTCTAGTAGCCATAGTACAAGCTCTGCTTAGTTTGGGACTAGATGGTGTAGTGTAAAATTGTCAAAGAATATTTAATTATTTATTTTATCTAAGCACGTCATGCCTGCTTAGGTGCACTGGTCATATATCAATTAACTCTTGCACTACCGACCGGAGGTAATAACAGTCTCGCAGAAGTTTCTAGAAAGGTTTTAATGCTACACTAAAAGGGTATGATGAGAGGTCTCCAGTTACCTGTCCCGTCACATTACATTTAGCTAGAGTAAGACTTGTAATTATGATGTCCACAGCAACACAATTACATACGTGAAAGTCACTATTTCCATATAGTTTTAATATTTTTAATAATAATAAATATATTGAGACGTATTGATTTCTGACATTTACGCGAATATTATACATTGAAATAAAACTACTTTTTACGGATTTTATCGCGTAACGTCGGGATTAATAATATCAATATACGCGATAAAATCCGTAAAAAGTAGTTTTATTTCAATATATTGAGACATTTTTACACAACAATATCTAGTCCCAAATTAAGCAGAGCTTGTTCTTTTAGGTGTATAGATACAAATTCTAATTCAAGTTATATTTATTTGCTGAACATAGGTACATAAGTAATAATTATGATAATCCTCTATGCTCTACCTGTTAGGCATGAAAATCTTAAATGTTTTAAACGTGTCATATCTTATCAATAAAATCATAAATTTATAATAATAACAAGAATTTATTTAAAATGATAAAAATAGTTTTTCCCTTTTCAAATCAGTTTCGAGAAAAATACTCAATTCATTTAAAGACGATGAATAAAATGAAATAAAAATTTAAAAAACCCCCGACACAAAATAATAGAAATAGCATGAACGTAAAAAGCCTAAAACAAGTTAAAAATCTATGAAATTAAAATAACCAAAAAACCCGACTGCATAAAAACACTTTAAAAAAAACTAAAAAGACAAAAACAAGTCTAGTAGTCCAGACCTATGTAAAGTAATATTGAATAACTACACCATTTAAATGTTTTCATGATCGATAAATACATAAAATAATAAATTATAACGTAGAATAAAGTCAATCTTGCAGTCGGGACCCATTACTGGGAATTTTAGAGACGGTCACGATTTTGAATGGGTCCTAGACTTGATAGATGACTTGATAGATAGATGGACTACTAGACTTGTTTTTGTCTTTTTAGTTTTTTTTAAAGTGTTTTTATGCAGTCGGGTTTTTTAGTTATTTTAATTACGTAACTTGTTTCCGGATTTTTAGTGCAAAACTACGAAAAATCTGCAGACGCTTAATTTAAAACTAAGGTGTGTTATTTATTTGTGCAAGATTTCGCAAACGATTTAATTCTTGTAACGAATTGAGGTCATGAGGGTTATTCAGAAGTCTTCTTGGATCTAGCGTACGTTTGGCTAGTCACAACGCACGAATACTACGATGTTGAGATGAAGATGATTTTGAATTTACTAGAACTATCTAAATACTAAGAAAGAAACTAAATAATATAAATAATAGGAAGGAATATATATTTATGTGCAAGTAATGTGTGATGAATGCATGAATGGATATATTTGAATATAATATGTATTTAAGTAATCTGTTTGATATATTTGATTATAATATGTATTTAAGTCATTTATTTCAGTTATGTAATGGTTTACTATGTGTGTATGTGAGTCACCCACATATTACGTAAAGAAAACTAAATAGGTACATAAGGACAGTAAAAATAATTCAGAATGCTTGATAAATAAATTATAACAAACAAATCGTATTTCCTAACCTCAATCTAAAACTACCTACGGACATTAACGAAGAAATTATTTATATGAAAAAGTAGATGATTTCTTACAAGTCCCTTATCAATAAAGTAATGTAATGCTTTCGCTAATTGCTACCGAAAATTTGAGAATACATGATACGGAATGCTCAAAACATATTTTTCAGCCCACGCATTAAAGCGCATAAAATCCGCCATTATGTTTTTTTTTTAATTTCATGTACCCAGTGACACTCGTGCCATCCAGACAAATCTAATGAGGTATCATTTATCTAAATCGGTTGCACCGTTGAATAGTTACGAGCGGACATAGGAACGGACATACATACATACATACATACATACATACACGTCAAACACATAACCCTCCTCCTTCGGCAGTCGGGTAAAAATGGGGGACCGTTCCAAATATACATTCTAATTTACATGGAAAACACAACCATTGGAGAACGGTCTCCCGAAGCGAAATTTTTTCATAGTTCTTTTTTTACTTGTTTTAGGCTTTTTACATTCATACGATTTTTATTATTTTTAGTCGGGGGTTTTCAAATGTTTATATTAGTTTTTTTATTTCATGCTTTTTGAGTGGGATTCCTTAATTTTTTTTATTTCAATTCTTTTATTTGCGTTTGCTTGCTTGCGTTTTTACACACAAATACTTATGTTTGTGTTTGTTTGGTACATATAGTGCGTTACAGAATATATATAAAACAGTTTAGTATGACTAATAATAATGTATGTATACCTGTTTAACTTAATTTGTGTATATCATGCGAACGGAGTTCTCTGAGTGGATCTCGGAGTGTCCTGAGGGAATCGAACCTACGACCTCTGACCTCATGACCTATATAATAAACCACTAGACCACAGACGTCGTTAAATTTACATAATGCCATATAAACATAATATATAAAGTTGAGAACTTTTTTGAAAAAGAAAACAGATTTTAAAACTTTTGCGGTGTAATGTTTAAAAGCGATGGTCTACCAAATATGGGACTACTACTTACTATCTAAATAGTATACATAATATAATGTCGCAGTGATATGATAAAAACAGAGATTTAATAATAATAATAATAGATTTAGTCAATTCTCTAAGTAATTTGATCAAAAAATCACGGAGGATGTTAACGATTTTATCATTTTCCTAAACAAATTTTGTTATTTGAACAAATACTAGAAAAGGTTACGAGAAAATTACGAAAATCCTTTTCCATGAGTTTGTGTAGGTTCGCTCCCTATTAAAAGGGATCTTAACATACCGGCGAACTGTAAGTGTACAGTCAACAAAAGAGTTAAGTATACAAATAGCAAACGAAATATGCATTTTTATGCAGATTTTGACATAAATAATTACGCGCCAAAGGGTATACGTAACCCTTTGGCGCGTAATTATTTATGTCAAAATGTAGCTGCTTACAGCCTACGTTTTGACACATATTGCGTGATACATTATTACACTATTTTTATCAAAACACAGATTATTAATTAGATGCCTGTATACCTAACTCTTTTGTTGACCGTACATTAGTACTCCTCTGCCTGATCTTTCGGGGAACATAGGGGTGATGATATGTTATCAGTACATTGCATCTGTGCAAGTCAGGACATGTCCCTGGTATATTCTATGAGATAAACAAATCAAAATAGGCGAAGATATCATAATTATGTTACGCACATACACAAAAAAGAAACCAGTTGAATGGAGAACCTCCTTTTGCGGATAAAAAGGTAAAGGATTATAAAGAAGATCTTCAATCACTGTCAGAATTGGTCAAATGATAACATTAGCCGTTTATAATCCGTAGACTTGTAATTAATCACTTTCATTAACAATGTCTAACAAGGTGACAGTTGTTCGTTGTTGATTTTGATTTCTATCATCAGCCTATTGTTGGTTGGGGATTAATGTGGGCTGCTTGGGTTTTTGTTTACGGGGGAACTTTCAAAAGGCTACCGGTTTACTTGGATTAAACCGGGGAATGTGGGATTCATACCCACTAAAACCACCCCTGTGGCCACTATCAGTACATGGAGGGGAGCAATGTGCAACACCTGTTACGGCACATCCCGGGGGATGCTGTAAACGGGCTTCCGCTGAAACTATCTGTGCACAGCAGCACGTGAACACTGTGCTACCGTCTTCTCTGGGCTCGCATAATAGGCGAACAGAGTCCGCTATGTTGGATTGTGGCCTAGGTACTCCCTATAGATGTCATACCTAATCTTCAAAACGACAGTTCGACTGGTTTGGGTCCCAGGGCATGCAGGCATTAAAGGAAATGAGAAGGCCGATGAGTTAGCTAGAATCGGATCGGCAAATGCCATGATTGGACCAGAACCATGTATGGGACTACCAACATGCGCCATCAAGAAGGCCTTACAAGAATATGCCGATACAAAACACAAATAGGAGTGGTGCAATAGCTTAGGGCTAGAGCACTCACGAAGATTTTTCGGCAGCAGCACCACACGCATCTCCAAATTCATACTTAACAATAGAAGGGACAAAGCCCGAGCTGTCATCGGAGCCCTCACAGGGCATTTTACAACCAATGACATGCTCCATAAAATGAAGCTGACCTTAAACAATGATTGTAGAGCTTGTGGTGAATTCAGGGAAACCATGCAGCACATCTTGTGTGATTGTGACGTCCTAGCGACGAAACGGATGAGTCATCTCGGCAACGGATACCCGAAGCCAGAGGACTACAGGTTCCTTCCTCTTAGTGGGCTAGCCGCCTTCATGAACCACGTCTTTGAAGAGTAAGGAATGTACCATGCTGGGGACAACACAACAGATCACATTTGGTCGAAGTGTTTGCTGTATTTATTTCACATCGCGATTGATTAGTCGGGGTTGCTTTTATACGTGTGCCTTCAATCGTGCACACTTTAATAATATAGTTATCTTATTTATAACTGCCGAAAAAAATTAAGAGGTCATTGTACTCATCATTACGAACAACTTTGAGTATAGGACCAATCTTGATCTCGTGGAAAAATATCAGTACTGCTTGTTTGCCACCTTAGTGGTAAAAAAAAGGTATCATTTTGTCTAATTGAATGAATATAGGTGTATGCAACAGTTAATTTTTATTTCGCGATTTCAGGTTTGGTTCCTTAGTAATAATTGTTCTTAATGGAAATAAATAAATAATTTATATTGATATTTTTGTTATACACTCTTAAGAAAATAACAAAAAATCGCGTCACCAAGCGTGCTCAAGTGTGGAGCCAACTTTAAATAATTTTGCTAGGAGTCTATCCAAGCTGTTACAGTCCCTTTTCTAGCACATAATTGTATATTTCTTCTTAAATTTACCAACCTTGTCAAAGTATCTTTTTGTATATTTTTGGCATTTTCCATGCTAAGATTTTAAAGTTATTTAGAAAAGGAAAAATTGGACCGCGGGCAGGATCGCCGCGGTCCAATTTTTCCTTTTCTAAATAACTTTAAAACCTTGTCAAAGGTTAGAAATATGTCTTTATTCAACTTTTGAAGTCAAAGTCAAAGTGTTATAGTTAAATTAGATTAGACTATGTATTGCAGGTACTTTTAAATGGTCAAAAATCAAGTATAAGGTATTAAATAGCGGGTATTATGGAGAAAAACCGGCATGAAACTCCATAGATTCTCCTTTAAATAATAATTAAGTTTTTCTTTCAGTTTACAATTAAAACTGCCTCATTAGTCTAGCGGTCCTAAGCGCGACTACTATTCTAGAGGTCCTGGGTTCGATCCCCAGGTCGAGCAAAGTGTTATTGGGTTTTTCTATGAAATTCTCAGTAGCACGGAGTCTGGAGTTGTACCCGGTAATAGCAATAGGCTCGCCCCCTATTACATTGGACCTAAACATACCGGCGAAATGTTGGTGTACAATTAGTACACTTCTGCCTAACCCTTCGGGGAGTACAGGCGTGATGGTATATTACAATTAAAACTTTAACTGTAAATTGAGGATTGGTCTGTATTCTTTCAGATTCTGGCAACATATCATTGGAATCTGCGTTCTGCGCGCTTATGGCGCCGTCACCGCTTCTAGAACTCAGCAGCATCTTCTTCTTCTTCGTACCAGCGGTTCTCATTCTCTGCTTATATGCTAGAATGGGCTATCATATCAGGTACACATTGTTAGTACATATTTATTTACCTAAATTACTTATAAATGTGATGAACAGACGATTTGAAGAAGGTGGCTGGCAGCGGATGGATGCGGGCTGCACAAGACCGGGATGGTTGGCGCTCTTTGGGGGAGGTCTAATTTTAGCAGTGGACGGTAAAAGGCTGATATATATACTTATAAATGAGCAACGGCACATAGCCAATGAGAAATATAAGATGAAATTATGGGGACATTATTGTATCAAATTAAATGTGTTCTACAAGAGTTACAAAGAAGAAGTCTGGAACTGAACAAATCAATAAAAAAGTATAAACAGTAAGGTTTTAAATACCTTATTAGAGTAGTCCTCGCAAGTGTGGTTCTCGTATGTTATCCTTGGTGCAATTCTCAGACCAGGCATTAGCTTTTTCTATTGGTAAATCTTTAGTAACAGCATGGAGTTTAGATTTTTACCCGGTTATTGGGAACAGACTAGCTTCTATGATTTAAAAAAGTATACGCAGGTACTTTTATAAGTAACTTTACATATATTTAATTGAGCTAGTCTATAAGATACCCAAAGTGGTTGTTCGAATAAAGGTCTGTTCGACTCCAACTCAGGGCCAAAACGAACCCTTTTAACGTGTTTCCTGAACGCAACAATGTAAACAATATATTTCCTAGCTGTCATTTCCCATTCCTTACCGTAGTCCAAATGTCAGAATGAAGTAAAAACTCGTAAATTCGTGTAAGGAAAAATAAGAAGTAGCGTGCTATTTCATATTAATAACAAAATACTCGCAGTTACAGTACATACTTCTATATGACATACCATCACGCCTGTATTCCCCGAAGGGTTAGGCAGAGCTGTACTAATGTACACCCACATTTCGCCGGTATGTTTAGGTCCCATGTAATAGGGGGCGAGCCTATTGCCATTAACCGGGCACAAATCTATTCTATTCAAATCTAATCTATTCTATTCTATTCTATTACTAAATATTCTAGAAGGTGGTAAACACAAAAGCAAGTCGTACAGAAAAGTAAGTGGATATTTGCTGTTATTAGATAATAAATTCACGTGCCACGGTTTCCGATCTCCAAGGTAACCATAGCTAGGCTGATTTCCCGAAACGTAACTTTGTTGAGTCACCCCATTAGGCGACTTCCGTTTCTCACGATTATTATGTAAGGTGGGATCCCGATGCCTTTGTAGACGACACCGCAATGTGCCCAAATCCAGCATGGAGGCCAAGGATAACTTTTTTAATGGAAATCTTTACAAAATATGAAAGATTTTCGTAATAATGTAGTCTACGAAAAATACTGTAGTTCTATATTGCTTGCCAAAGATATAAATGAAAAGATGGAGCTACATATTATGGCTGTCAGTGTTATCAAGCACAAGAGTCTAAGAAGTTGAAATATGCAAGACATCTGTCATCATAAGTAAAAATAACATGTCATAATCAAATATGATAAATCAGTAAAATATCAACAAAAATCTGTGCTTCAGTAAAAATTCGATCCATTTCTCTCATTACATAAATAAAGTCACGCCATTGATCTTACTGGCACTTTTCTTTTTTATATACGTACCTATTTAGATAGGGTTGCCTTTGATCACTCGACGATGGAACACGCTAGTCTAAAGGTAACGGATTCACTTGTGAGTTGAAGATGGCCAGGCAGTAGGTATGTACCCAGAAATAGACGCTGGCAAGGAGTTCCACTGCTTAATGGTACGCATGAGAATGAGGGAAGTAGCCTTCCACGGTGCACGGTATACATTTATACCATCTATCCATTCCATCTATAAAAAAGCGAAGCGTTATAATAGTCGTGTAATGGCGTCTGTACCGTCTCAGATTGTACAGTTGTGGTATGAAGGAATGCAAACAATTTACTGCCATAAAATCATTAAAAATTGCCTTTCGTAAACAACATTTTTACAGCCCTATTTAGCCTTTTAAAGTCACATTCGCGTGTTTTGAAAGTAAATAAATTGCACTACGTGTGATCAGGATATCAAAAAGAATGAGACTTGAAAGCCTCTTGAGACGATCTGCGGTGAATGCCATGTATCTATTGTCTGGTCACTGACATTCTGATCTTGAGCCAGGACGTTCAAAATAATTGTCTCATTAAAATTGATCCTGATTTGATATAAACTAATGTAAACATGGTACAGTTAATAGCTTTTGTTTAGGACCAAAATCAAAAATAGATTATTCGATTGTAAAGAAGCGTAATTCAGTATTGCTATACATAAAAATATAAAAGGCCAGTAGACTAAAATATTGTTGGTAACCCTAAGCGAGGTCTATGGCTAAGGAGTTCGAATTATTCGTGCTACCATGTGAACTGTAACTTTCAATCAACATAGAATTGGTCCTTCAAGCCGGATTAATTGTATGTTCACCACAGTAAATTATTATTGGTCGCTGGTAAACGTTTGTGGTTTTGGGAACCTAGAAAACTCGCGAAATAGTTTCACGTTTTCAAAATTGCAAATTGAGCTTCCCGAAGAATCCCTTTATCGCGGATGATTTTTCGCCATCTGTTTCTCTGACCCGGGGCCGGGACGGAGGCGGCGGCGTCTTGAACGGTGATGGAAAGTGAGTTGTCCACCGTGTAGGACTGCGGCCTCGTTGTCATCTTCCTTCTACTTTGCTAGTGATAATCTATCATCAGTTTTTAGCTGATGATAGAATGTCACCTGTTTTTCTTGCTATATGGCATATACTCTAGAATCCCGGTCTATAGGCTCGCCCTATTTGCTTGGGCTAAAAACATGTGTACACCACCAGTACACCTCGGCCTTACCTTTGGAAGATAAATTTATGATGGTATTACCAGTCTTAATATTAATGGTATTACTGTTCATAATCTGTACGGCACCGCAGGCATGTTTATTAGAGATATATTAAATACCGTTTGTTAGACAAATAAATACATATTTATTATATGTATATAGAGCTATTCCTTTGATCGCTTACATCAATCACATACGAGTATTAATGCCGCCGGTAGGTCATACACATGACGGAGCAATTATCGTGCAGTCTATTTAATGGGTTGCCAAAAGACTCTGGCACACTGAACTTGGTATGGTGATGTGGCCGAAATAGCTTATTAATCTGGCCATCACAGTTTTTTTGTCCCCATTACAAACATTACAAATTAATTACACTTATACTGTCCCAGTGCTGGGAACGGGTCTCCTCGTAGATTGAGAGAGATTAGGCTATTCTCCACCACGCGAGCCTAAAACGGGTTCGCAGAATGTAGTTTCCTCACGATCTTTTGCTTCACCGTTTACGCGAGTTATAATTAATTATTAATGCAATGCATCGAAAAGTCAGTGGTGCGTGCTTGTTTGTTGCCGTGGATTCAAAGTCCAGCCCTTTGACTTGACAATCTAGTGGTCATATCACTAGGCTATCACTGCTTTTTTCCACCACACCACATAAAAATAATCTGAAATAGTCACATATCAACTTGTTTAGACGTGAGCTTCTGTTTAAAATAATTTTAAGCGTATATCAGCCAGAACATGGGGACTGAACGTGGCTGACGAAATCCGGTTGGCTGTGCGACACGTGGCTTGTACCAACCGTTTTTTTTGTACTACTAAGGTGGCAAACAAGCATACGACCCACCTGATGGTAAGCTGTAACCGTAGCCTATAGATGCTTGTAGCGCCAGGGGCTTCACTTGCGCGTTGCCGACCCTTTAAAACGAAAGAGGAATAGTTGGGTTGTCAGTATAAGGGTTAAAGTCTGTGAATCTTGCTACTGCTAAGAAAAAGTAATAAGCAATCTCTTCTAGAAAGGGGCAGTAGTGTTCTTCAAGTTGTTAAAAACTGTTATTGTCAATTTGCATTTTAAGCCAGGTAAACATTGCAATTTGCAATATTGCGGAGGATAGGCAAACCTTTGCGTTACCCTAATACAAAATGGCGAGGTGAAACACCAAAGTGATATTAATCGATAGGCCAACTAATCCCATTTGATATACTTATATTACGACGTCTAATACAGGTGGAGTTCGACACGCCTCGTCAACTGCCCCAGTCGGCAGAAGCTCATGAAGATTTCCACGCGAATAAAAGATAAAAATAATAATGCCCCTCGCAGAGTACCTACGTTAAATTCTCTATTTCGTTGGCAGTAGTCTATAAACCTGATATTCATTATGTGAATAGTATAATAGTATATATAGCTTGTGAATACATAGTTACACAGGAGAGGCAATCTAGATTCTAACATCACTGTTCCTTTAAAGCAGAGGGCGATTAATTTTACCAAGAAACGGCCCGACAAGAATTGGTAATGAAATATCTAAGTAGCTATTATCGATATCTTTGAGAGTTTTTGTGGCTATTTTTATTCAGCCCAGTGACTTGTTAGTAATTTCACGTTTCGCATTCGCAGATCAAAGGTCTCCATTTTCTTTCATAATACAAATAAAATGTTCACAGAGAATGTGATTTTTTTTTATTTCTGTGTGTCGGAAACGCTGGAAAATGCTGTTGATTACAAGTCATGAATTCTATAAAAGTGAGTCTATGAAATTTAAAAATGATTAAGAGGAAATACATTAAAAACGAAGATTTTTTAAGGTGATTTTTTTTGCCGTGATAAAACAATTGCCAATCAATATGTCGATAGCGAAACTAACTGCTTAGGACCTAAAGATCATTTCTTTTGCTTGCTCGTCACATGTGGATTCTTTTCATGCATCTCTTATATCAATAGAATATATATTTTACTAAAAGCTGAAACTGACTGCAACGGAAATACCAAAAACAGTTTTCAAGAGGAGTGAGGATCTCGTTTCGTGGCTAAGTACCTGCGCTAGCAGTGACTGTGGATTTATGTCCATTCTTTCCTCAGAGAGCACGTAAAGCCATCGGGCCCGTTAGCAACACCTTTTTTTGCGACCTACCGACTAAAACAACAGGAGGTGTTCGCCTCACCACCAATAGTCGGGAACGCGGGAACCAGTTGTTATTCTTCCGCGAACCCGACGGTGGGAGGCCGCATAGCGCGGCGGGAGAGTGCGTTGTGCTCTCTCCTCTCCTGCCAATCCTCATACTCATGAGGATTGGCAGGAGAGGAGAGCAGGGAACACCTGTCGCGCCGCCGTTACCAACACATGTGGCAACCAATCCAACCAGTCTATCTATATCGGTATTGCCCAGAAATTGCGGAAGTCGCTTCATGTAAAATACTGTTAGATATTCAGCATCGTTAGGCTATAAGCCTCAAAAGGCTAGTAGGATGAGTTGTGAGATCAAGAGGTGACAACTTAATAAACTTGTTACGTCATTATCAACACTCAGCGTCTACAATTACCGTGATCCTATGATGCCAATCCCTTTTGAGAATAACGGTAGACATACACATTTCATCAATCATCTCAAATCAATCAATCAAACTCGAATGAAGACATGTATGTATAGTTCTGACGTACCTACTGTTTGTGTTCAACCCTGGAGTTGGACGGATGGGTTTATTGTCTGTATTATGTAACCTTTGTAATGTAATGCACAATCTGGTGGTGATCAGCTTAAGGATAAGTATTATAGGGGTTCCGGGACAGCCTTTGTGTTAATATTATTTTATCTGCTACACGAATAAATCTAATGAAACTTATGTTGTGTCAACACAATTGCGTGTCTTAAATTTAATTAAACTTATGTTCACAAGAATACTTCTTATTTAAACGATTTCATATTAGTGAAGACCTATTATTGGATTTCTGATGTCTATAATAATTTATTATTTTTACGCTAATTGTTATATGCTGTTGGTCTTCCTTTGATAAATAAATAAAAAAAAACATCTACATCGTCATCTTACGACAACAATAGAAGTAAGAACCTCATCCTGTTTTGTAGTCGGTTAAAATCACGGAATAGATAAATATTTATCTATTATTTATCTTTATTGTTATCCTTATTTAAAATACTAAGTTATTTTTCAGATAACTATTCAATAAACCTAATTTCGAAGAAAAAAAGCGATATATAAACTTTTCTTTTTCTTTGACAGGTCGACACGGGTCACAGAAAAAACGAAGATTGGACTGCTAAACGGTCACGTCCACGGAGAGACGCGGCAGGCGAAATCAAGGAAAGCTATCATAAGAATGCTGGGTAAGTTTACTTGAAAAATTACTTCATTTTACGGATTCCGAATCCCGATAGGAAGTATTACTGTATTAAAGCGGCCATTACGAACACATTTTTTTGGGTATAAAATCACGCATCGATATTTTTTCTTGTGTTTAAAGGCGGGAATACATATAGGTACTGTATAGGGACTAAGGACCTCTAACATAGCAGTCATGCTTACGGCCAATAGGTTAACTAGGAAATTAGTTAGAAGAAGTTAGACCTGCTTAGAATACTTACATACATAAATACATATTATTAGATACACAATATCATCAAGTCCCAAACTAAGCTAGTGCTAATACTTATATACTTTTTTGTGACTTTTTATAAAGTAAGTATTTATTATAAAATATAAACACAAAAACTTATGTTTAAATATTTATATCCTGGGGGAATCGAACCCACGACCTCGTGATCAGCTCGTGATCAAGTTCGTCACTCGACCCACCAGACCACAGAAGTTCTCAAAGACATTCTGCTTCAGTTTAAAAGTGCGTAATAAATGAAACCTACAATGCTGCTTCATTGTGTAAAGCAAGAGTGATATACCCACCACTTTGTAAATCAAATATCTTACGATATGTGATACGTGCGCGTGAGCTGTATAAGGTTCTCACGTTGTTAGCAACTGACATAAATTTGTTCAGACACAGGAGTGTCGTCTCCACTCTGTAGACTTACACAAGATTATAATTTGATTACCATCTCACACGACTGAAATAATTAAGGAGCGACATTTGTTTAATTTAAGACTTGTATTATTTCCATCGTCATCAACCCATATTATTATACGGTCCCACTGTTAGCACTCTAACTAAGCTAAAAACTAGAACCCATTTCAGCTTGTGTCTACGTAGACCTACGCTAGATTTTAAGCGGTTTGATCTAGGATTCTACTCGATAGACCAGTCATCATCATCATCATCATCATCATATACTGTCCTACTGCCAGGCATGGCAGCATCTCGTCTCAGATTGAGAGGGATTAGGCTATAGTCCACCACGCTGGCCTAGTGCGGGTTGGCAGACTTCACACACCATCGAGAAAAATCTCGAAAGTATGACGGTTTCCTTCACCGTTTTTTTTCCCAATACATAAAATATTACGAACGATAGTCAAGAATTAAGAAAATCGTCATCCAATATTTGTTTCCAATTATAAACAAATCGCTCTATCGAAGTGACAAGCTGTCAGTGATGTCAGCCTGACAGATAAAACAAATCAAATCGGGATCGAAGTTTTTGTAAATGTTCCTAATTCCTAATGCCTTTTAAATATTTGATTATTCCAATCAGCTCTCTACAAATATGTGTCCACATTGACGGGTAAATGACTCTGAAGGTCGAGGTGAAGGGGTTCTCGACAAGTTGCAATCTAACGAAACGAAACAATTGAAATAAAACTACTTTTTAAGGATTTTATCGCGTATATTGATATTATTAATCCCGACGTTTCCTTTCGTTAAATAATAATTGCTAATAAATGTCATTGATCATGTTTGTAACAATAAAAATGTAGGGTACTTAGCTGTCAGTAATTATATCATCAAGACGCCCACCACCTCACTCTACCCGTGACCATGGACGCTGTAAAGGGTCGATTCGAACGATTTATTACGTTATATTTGTTCTCTACAGGCCAAGTGCCTCGTGAGACTCTCCGTGAAGATTCTTAACTTTTTCAGGCTTACAACTTTTAGGCCCGAATATAAGGCTAAGTTGTATCAGTAAACTTTTATTCCATCTTTCTTGGTAATCGTTACACAATTAACAAGCAGTTTCTACCATAGATTAGGTGATATTTTTGACTATCCTAATAAATTGTCCACTGTCAATAAATTTGCGGTTATTGCGATCATTTTTAGGTTGTAAGAAAGGGACGGCACTATTTAATTTATACAGTGACATCCCTCTCTCTCAATCGGAAAACGATCGCAATAACAGATTGAAGGCTTCAGAAATTAGTTATCGCTTGCCTTGCCTTTACCTTTAATGAAAAATATCGTAACGAAAACAAAGCCAAAGGCCTCCGCCTACATTAGGTATATTATAAGCAAATAAAAAGGATTATTAACTTGGAATTCGAAATAGCGCTCGCCTCATGACTCTTTTTATACTTCGAAACAATTATTACCCAACTTTAATTAAGTTTGCCAATTGTTTTCACGCCATGATTGTAGTCCGGTTTCGCTGAGCCCAAGCTTTTGTTTTTCTAAAAATTTAAAAAATATGATGTCTTAATATAGTTTTTTCATTTATCATCGTTGAAAAATGTGTGCTTAGGACAAAGCAAAAATGCAATTTATTTTTGCTGCAGATAAAATAAGTCATTACGATAACATGACATGATAAATGTCTTTTTTATTTATTACGTAGATACATGCATTAATTGGTTATCTTCACGAACGTATATAATACGTGGGAGACGTCCAATTAGCGTGGCTGTCTCCATATTTTGATAAAATTGGTGTCGCCCGAGCGATATAAATAAACACGTCCAATATTTTTTCCGTTTATTACAAAACTTTCCTTTCAAAACCATCCAAACAGAAGTAAATCATAGAAAGCTTTTATTTCCTTTTCGTGTATTTATCGTATTTGTACCCACGTGTACTTTATCGTCGAACGTTTATTTATTACAATGAAAAACCTTGTGCCAATGAATTCTGTTACGGTACGCATCCAGGGGTCCAAGTGTGTTATTTCAATTGTTTCAGAATGGTACTAAATGACATAAGGACTGATAGATTTTGTAGACATCTGAATTGACATTTGACAACTGTCAAAAATCAGAGTCGTGGGCCTTTCGGAACCGAGACTGCGGTCCCGGATTCCACATATAGATACAATCATTATTTTTGAGTAGTAATTGGCTTAATAGTCCAAGGTATATACTCAAATTGTCAACAGAGTATCATAGAATTCTACGCCATTGCTCCTAGTTAGACAGAGGTGTAAATGCATATCGACAATTCCCCGGTATGTTTAGATCCGATATAATAGGAGGCGAGATAGAGTATTCATTTTTATAATGTAGTAGGTGCAGACGCCAGCAGGTCAAGCTATCCAAAACTGTCAAATTTTCCCAATCGAATATGAACCTCATCACTTCAAATTAAAGTTGAAAATCAATCAAATAAATTTGACAGATTGTGGTAGTTTGATGTGCTGGCTTCTGAACATGATGACAGCGTAGCCCATGTCCAAAGTTATTTGACACTTGACAGAGGTTTGTGTCTGTTTTGAGAGTTGTTCATGCGGAACAATTAAAAAGTTTTACTTACATTCGCTAGATCGCACACAAAAGGGTTTGGCATTTGGTGGCCGAATTTGTCTGCTGAAATTCTGTAACCAAAAGTTAATATTACACGTTCCGATTAAATCGATTCATTTTGATTTAAAGGCGGAAAGTAAGAATATTTACATTGAACAATTAATTTTACTTTTTAGGTAATTCAGTTCAATACAGTAACTGCGTCCAAATTAAAAGGCATATTGAAACTGTAAACAAAAAACTATTACGCCTGTATTCTCCGAAGGGTTAGGCAGAGGTGTACAAATGTATACCCACAGTTCGCATTCCTGTTGCCATTAACCGGGGTCTAAACTCCGAACTGCTACTGAGAATTTCATATAAAAGGTCAATAACACTGCTCGACCTGGTAAGTACCTCTAGTGTAGCAATCCTGAATTAACAAAGATGTGAACTATTTAATATTAATTTTTAGTCAACAGTTCTATGACTGTAGATATGCATCATCATCATCATCAACCCATATACTGTCCCACTGCTGGGCACGGGTCTCCTCTCATATTGAGAGGGATTAGGCTATTGTCCAAACGCTGGCCAAGTGCAGGTTGGCAGACTTCACAAACCGTCGAGAAAAATCTCTAAGGTATGCAGATATGCATACCCTATCCTATTATTCTTCCTTCCATTCCGGATGGATGTTTGTTACTCTTTCACGCTATTTTGATGAAAAGTATTATTTTATAGACAACAGAATAACATATAGGCTATAATTTATAACGATTTTGAGTTAATTAGCCAAATTACAATGATAAATAAAAGTAACTTTTCCACGCGGACGAAGTCGCGGGCAGAAGCTAGTTATTTACATTTTAAATACGTTCTATTCCTGCATCTTATGAATAATTATTAATTGTACTACCTACTAATGTACATCTACTGTTCACCGAAATTTAAGTCCCATGTAGTAGCGGGTGAGCTTATTCCCATTAACCGGACTCAAGTCCAAATTCTGAACTGCGACTGCGAATTGTATAATATTATACTTTGTTTGACGAATTGAACCCTGAACTTTTAGTCACTTCGAGTTTACGACCAATAGGCTAATGAGTGAGGGGTAAAGTTGTGTACTCAGTTTAATAATTGATTGATACCATTTTTTTTTTCCTCTGTGGAAATCCTCATGCACTGCCGCCGTCCGGGGAGACGACGGGGTGTGTCGGACTCCGCCCAAAGTGGACGACCTACCGACTAAAACCACAGGAGGTGTTAGCCTCACCACCATTTGTCCTGGCTACGGTCTCCTTGACCTGTTCGAGGTCCTGACCCAAAGTTTCCCAACCAAAAGACCCAGTTTTTTTTTTTGACGGGGTTGGAAATGCTTTATGCACTACCCACCACTCCGGGGAGAGCGGTGGGGTGTGTCGGACTCCGCTCTACCGACTAAAACCAACCTCGGCGTTTCGCGTCACCACTTTAATGCCGGGACTACGGGAGCGCTGTAGCATTCGTCCGCAGACCCGGCAGTGCCCCCCCCAAATAATACCTAACTTAACTGTGGGGGCTGGCATGGCCAGCAAAACTTCGACCAAATGTGTGATCTATTGTGTATTACATAACTTAGTGTTTGCTATCGGATCTTATCGAGTTAGTTACCATTACGTATGACATTCGGTTGACAATTCCAATACCCTGAAGTTTGCGTACAACTTGGAAACTTCAGTCTTGAACTGCTTCGACTATGTTGTACACAGTGAATCTGTGTTAATACATTACAATTTAATTATTGGGCGTTACAACACTTACAACATTTCTATAGTTCGACTAATTCGTATGGTTGAGAAGCAGTGATAGCCTAGTGATATGAGCACTGGACTGGCAAGTCAAAGGTCTCGAGTTCGAATCCAAGGCATGCACCTCCGTTTTTTCAAAATCATGTGCGTATTAATAGTTAATTATCACTCCCTTAAACGATTAAGGAAAATATCGTGAGGAAATCTGCATTCCTTTATATATTTTTTTATTTTTTATTATAAGACTACCTCATTAATCTAGTGATCCTAAGCGCGACTGCAACACTAGAGGTCCTGGGTTCGATTCCCAGGTCGAGCAAAGTGTTATTGGGTTTTTCTATGAAATTCTCAGTAGCAGCTCGGAGTCTGGATTTGTGCCCGGTTAATGGCAATAGGCTCGCCCCCCATGGGACCTAACATACCGGCGAAATGTGGGTGTACATTAGTGTACTAATGTACACCTACATTTCGCCGGTATGTTTAGGTTTCCCCGAAGGGTTAGGCATACAGAAATAGGAATACAGGCGTGATGGTATGTATTGTTTATTTTTCTCGACGGTGGCGGTGTGTGAAGTCTGCCAACCCGCACTAGGCCAGCGTGGTGGAGTAATCTCATCCCTCTCATAATGAGAGGAGACCCATGCCCAGCAGAGGGACAGATATTTTTTTATTTTATTTTATTTTATTTATTGGGGACAAAAAACAGTTACATGTTGAAATTTAACAATAAGATTCTTAAAGTATAATGATTATGTAAACACGTAACCCACACCATTGTCCGCGAGTATGCTTAAAAATTGAAGAAAAAAAAAATGAAAGGAAACAGACATTGAAATGCATCTTAGTTGAAATAAGCAGTATTTAACGATCACAGATCTGATAAAATACCAATGGCCATTTTTTTGAATGTTTGCCTGGACAGTGAAAATATGTCTAATTCCATAAAATGAGTATTGTAAGTATCAACAAGTCGACGAAGAGGTGCTCGAGCGCCGGCATTTGTTCTGCATTTGTACGTGTGGAACAACCGGGGCACACGCACCTCTCGCCTGAAGACTGTTCTAGGTACTACATAACATAATTTATCTGTAACATCCATGCAATCAAATTTATTGTTACATAAGCCATGTAACATCATGGCACCAAGAAGTAGACGTCGGGATTCTAAACTTAAAATGTCGTATTTTAGCAGTAAATCTGCGTAAGGGATCTTAGAATTATGACATCTGTAATTCATAGCATTTAAGTATTTTTTCTTCTTTTTTCCGATATGTGTTGATGATGTGTGGTTGAGAAGCACTTGGGTTGATTTATAATTACTTTCTTATACTACACTTACCTGCAAGGTTAGCCGCGAAGATAACCTGAAATTATGTCCCGAAAACCCATGGGAATTCCTCCATAATTATCTCAGTGGTTGGGCTGTACGTTGATATATCAAACTGTTAGTTTCTTCCAGTATTTTCCAGACAATAGGGGACCAGTTAATACCGCAGAACAATTAATCTCTAGTCTCGTTTAGATGAAAACAGAGGCATGGCTCACCGACACAATTCAGTTGAATGTCTGCTTGAGCCCTTCATTCAGAGTCACCAATTTACAATTATAGTGTAGGTAGTGTATTCATATCTAACATTGAATGACAAACTTAACGCCTCTGAAACGGAATCTCCATAATTGTTTTGGCAATTCGGAATTGTCAATCTGGTCGCTTCGCTTTATTCCTTTTACTCTTCAGCTTCCCGCTGTCTGTCCTTCTGTACGCTAAGATCTTGTAAACTACGCAACGGATTTTGATACGGTTTTCACTATCATTTAGATAATTATTTTAGGTAGGTTTGTACATGTATAATAGGTACATGCGTGTTATTAGTACATTGGACCCGCGCGAAGCCGGGGCAGGTCGCTAGTTCTTATATGTATATAAAAAACAATTGCTGCAAATCTCGCTAAAACTCAAAAAACGGCCGAACCGATTTCCATGAAACATTTTGCCCTTGATGGTTAACATTCACAATCGGGTTGCAGGACAACAACTGCCGGGCCAGCTAGTGTGATACTAAAAATCACATAAATCATTGCATGCTAATAATTTATTCTACAATGAAATAAAACTACTTTTTACGGATTTTATTGCGAAACGTCGGGATTAATAATATCAATATAACGCGATAAAATCCGTAGATGCCAAACAAGCTTACAGACTGTCTGGTAGTAAGCGGCAGTCGAAGCCTATAGACCCAGCAACACCAGTAGTATCTCTAGCGCGTTGTTATCTTGACAACTCAGTTGAATAAGTCTCATATGCCCGAGTGCTCCCGTCGGTGGAGCAAACAAAATTACTCCGAGCTGGAACTGAGAATTTTATAGAAAAACCCAAAAACACTGCTTCATCTGGGAATCGAACCCAAGGCCTCTAGCGTAGCAGTTGCGCTTACGGCCACAAGACTCGGTCAATAATGAGTTATTATTGTTTGTGGGCACAAAGTCTTATCTAAAAATTATATGCCAACTTGTTATCTAAAAAGTAACAACTTATTATCTCGCACAACTAAACTGTGAATGTACTGTCGCCTGCAGTATTTCCGGACCAATATGTCAAAATCAAAATAGTTTTATTTTCATATAAACCATATACAGGCACTTATGAAATGTCGAGTCTAGGTGCACGGTTCCAAATTGGTCGTTTCCTATGGAGAAGATCCGGCAAGAAACTCCATGTTTACTCTTTTAGATTATAGTGGTTTACAATTATGTTCGGTACAATAATAATTATAAATTGGGTACTTACATGAGAGGTAGTGCGGGTTAGCAGGCTTCACAACTCACATATCCTACTTATGAAGTGTTCAATATGCAAGAGGGGCTCGTGGCTAAGTAATAATTACGCTGCTCAAAAGTTAAGCTGCGATAGCCGCAGCTAGTCTGTGGAATGGTGACCATTCTTAACTCACCGAGACTAGGAGTCGGTCCCGTTTGTCATACGAACACCTATGAAAATCGTTAGTGGAAGTCAGAAGCCCAAAAAGCCGGACCACCATTATATCCTTAATATATCGGTATTAGGTACCCAGAAATTGGGTTGTGGAAGTCGCTTCGTGTTAAGTACCCATATTTAGCGGCACCTGGAACTAGAGGAGGATGATAACTTTTGATGCTGCCACGCCAGACACGATATCTCCATAAAAATCAACTATATTTCTTTGTCTTTCTTTCATAATCAAGATTCTTCGTTTGCATGAAATTAATCATGCATAGATGTTCATCATGATGAACATCTATGCATGATTAATACATATCAAAAGTAAGAGACTAAAGTATTTACTTCGCGCAATCGCCATGTTTATTTTTATTGAACGCATTTACAAGCTGCTCAATATCGAACTTTGTGTAGTTAAACTTGACTTACCCGCTCCCTTCTTAAGTAATTGCTTCCCTCCAAACTTGACTCTTCACCACTGGTTGTTGATCCTAAATTCAATGATTTTCTTTACTTAAACGTATATAATTTTCTATGAATTTGTCCCAAAGCTAATATATAGTCATTGGGGAGCAAACACGTGAAGTTTAGATGTCTACAACAAAAACATACTAACTTAGTTTTATAAATTTACTTTTGTCGTGTTGTTTAGTAGTAAGTTGTGTGTGTGATCTAGCTGCCTCTAGGGAATTAACTAACCCAACCATCTGTGTTGGCCGGTGAGATAACAAACTCAATATGTAGGTCAAATGGTACAAAATAGCCTATTACAGTACCAACGCCATGTTGTCCCAAAATCAACCAATTATGGGAGATTATGTTCTAGTAACCATAACTATTGGAACGTAACGTGACGTCACGTACAATAGAAGAAAGTTATATTAAGTTGTCTAAAATATGAGCAACGCCTGATGCAGCATTCATCCAGATTCGAAAAAGTTTTAATGTCTTAATTTGAGAATAAAGAAAATGTTTCAAAGTTATACCAAAGAGACCGGTTACCTCACTACAAGTTAAACTGGACTTTAATGATCGTGTTTAATAGGACTAATTTAGGATTTCGTTACAACATACCATCCGCGTCTGATGTTTAATTTTGTTTTAAATGGCTATGGTTTTAAGGTCGTTTTTTATTTATAATCTTGCCACAAGGATTTCTCATGCATCGTGGATTGGTTTACAGCCAAAAATTCCCACGCACATAAAAATACCCACAACAATAATTATCTGTGATGCATGCAAATATTTGTTCCTCTCAATTACTGGATATCGAAGCCGATAGCACAACTAAAGCGGCAATCAGTTCTGTCCTCAAGTCTATTAACAAAGCCTTGTATTCTCCATGTACACAAAGAGTAAACCGTAACTATGTAACCGTACACTGGGAAACTCTACATCACTGCGAGTGAACGAAAATTCAATTGGTTTCCACCCTGTCATACAAACCACTCACCAGAGAGCACATGGTTGATTGTTCCACTATTGCAGAATCTAACCTCGGGCTTAAATAATCACTTCACTCAAAGATTTGGACTGAAATGATAATATACCTGATACATATAATGATAGACTAGTGATATGAACATTGGACTGCCAAGTAAAAGGTCTCGAGTTTGAATCCAAGGCACGCACCTCTGTCTTTCGAATTAATGTGCTTATTAATAATTAATTATCACTTGCTTAAACAGTGAAGAAAAAAATTGTGAGGAAACCTGCATGCCTTAGAGATTTTCTCGTTAGTGTGTGAAGTCTGCCAACTCGCACTAGGCCAGCGTGGTGGACTATAGTTGAATCCCTTTTGAGGTTAAGACTCGTGCCCAGCAGTGGGACAGTATATGTGTTGATGATGTAGATTATACATATAATGGTATAAATTTATGAGTGCCAGCATGGACCGTCGACATCGATATAATATCTATTTTACCGATCGATAAACCATTTGAAAGCTTATATACGTCGTTTTATCGTGAAGACAATTTTGTAAATAGTTAATTTTCGAGAGATTTTACCGAGCCGACAAATTTACCGAGCTTCCGAACTTACATAATATTAAGTATGTAAGTTCGGAATTCCGATAAAGTTTAGATTTGGTCTTTTTCATAAATTTTATAATTTAGGTAGGTACCTAACTTATAAAATTTAAATCTTTTACAGCGTCTGAATCTTGTTAAATTAATTTTGTTGCAATATCTAATATTTGCAGTGTTAGAAAACCATTACAATAAAATGCTTAGTTCTAAATTTGAGTAAAAACGCACCTGGTTTGTCTTATCCACTTATTGTAATTCAGAATTTCAACCAATAAAACGAATGTAATGAACAGTTTGAGTTAAAACTTAGTTATAACTACGCTGATCAAACAATCTGCAAGGTTAAGCTGCGCTAGCCGAGGTCAGTCTGTGGATGGCCGACCATTCTTAACACCACCCCTCAGTGCCTCGGAGAGCACGTGAAACCGACGGGCCTGGTTGGGTTGTCATGCGGACACTCATTCATTATTACTAGGCAGAAACCCAAAAAGCCTGACCAAGCTATCTTGATGATATCGGAGATTTTGTTGCCTAGAAAATGGGTTGTGGAGGTCTGTTAACAGTCGCTTCGTGTGAAATAATAATTCAGCTTCATCTGCTTAAACTGGAAGAAAAGGCTTAGAGGATGATAATGAACATTTTGAGTTCGAAATTTTGTTAAAACCTCCTTTTTTTAAACTATTCCTATAATGTTTCCTGTAATGTGTGTATGTTTGATGACCTCTGTGGTCTAGCGGTTCGAGTGCCAGACTGCTGATCATAGGGTCGTGGGTTCGATTCCCACAGGACACAAATATTTGTGTGGGTAAAACATGAGTATTTGTGTTTATCTGGGTGTTTCTTATAAGTATGTATTTACAAAAAAAAAGTATATAAGTATTATATCCATTGTCTAGTACCCATAGTACAAGCTCTGCTTAGTTTGGGACTAGATGGTGTTGTGTCCCAAAAATATTATTATTATTAATGTCAGTGTCAACCCTTTTTTTTTAATATGGAAAATCCTCATGGATCATACGACACCTGTGGAAGTGGCAGAGGTTATGCGGACTCATACTGACTAAAAACCGCACTTGCTTACACTTGCCCTATAGTCACGGGCCATGGCATCCGTGAAATTCGCCACGAAATTGTGAGAACCCTAAATATTTTACATCGACACATTAGAGTTTACCAAGCGAAAATTTAAAAATACCAGACTAAATACGTTTTGGTTTTTTTACCTTTTAACGTACCTACCTACATTAAAATAATGCTCTCATTAAATCAGTTTTTATCGCCGCTAAAGAAAAATAAATCGCATACGAAAATTCCACACGGGCAGCACCCCGTGTGAAATTTTTAACGACTGCAACTCATTATTTTTATTGTTATTATGTCCAAGTTCAGTAATAAATTGGATTTTCGTGAGGGTTGCAATGCTAGAATAAGATTTCAAACTATCGTTATGGGCTTGTGGAGTTATTTGGGAGAGGATTATGATAGAGCAGTGGAGTGTAATATGCTGCTTTGATTGATCATTTGTATGCTCTCGAGACACGAATTGCCTCTACGTCATAAACGCGTGTACGTGCGTATGAAAAATATATTTTCATATTTTGTCTTCTCTTTTTCTCAACGATGTTGGGGTAAGCTACCAATTTAACTAGATGCGGCTGAATAGTATTAAACATATGTACAGAATAGTATAGTAGTAACAGTATTTTAAGCGAATGTACTGACATCCGACCTTATTTACTAATATGAAACTAAACAGACAGGTGAAGCAATTGCCATAGATAACAAAAATATACATATAATAATAATAATTTAATATCTTGGGACACTTTAACACAACACGATCTAGTCCCAAACTGAGCAGAGCGTACGGTCGACAAAAGAGTTAAGTATACAGGCAGCATAATAAACATCTGTGTTTTGTTAAAGATCGTGTAATAATGTATCACGCAATATGTTTCAAAACGCAGGTATTGTAAGCTGCTACACATTAAACCCTTTGACGGGTAATTATTTAAATCACAATCTGTGTAAAGATGCAGATTTCATTCGCTACCTGTATACCAATCTCTTTTGCTGACTGTACTATGGGTACTAGACAGTGGATATAATACTTATATACTTCTTCTTTGTAAATAAATACTTAGAATACATAAGAAGCACCCAGATAAACACAAACACTTATGTTTATCACATAAATATTTGTGTCCTGTGGGAATCGAAAGATAACTAAAGCGTTCTTTTGAATCACACAGACAAACGCAAATATCCGTTTTTTTTATACTACTTAGGTGGCAAACACTTGTTTGCAAACAAGTATACGGCCCACCTGATGGTAAGCGGTTACCGTAGCCTATAGACGCTTGCAACACCAGGAGTATCACTTGCGCGTTGCCGATCCTGTATTGAAAGAGGAATAGTTGGGTTGGCAGTATAAGGGTCAAAGTACCCCCACTGCTAACACAACGTTTCCTCGTGGAGCACTGGTAACCTTGCTCACCGTAAGAAACACAACACAGCTCAAAGCAGTGTTATTAGTTACTTCGATTTTCTGCAAGGAAAGAGAAACGGAGGTACTTCCCCAGTCGGGCAGCTCCAATTTGAGTGGAATTACTCCCACTATGCCCTACCTCTCTAATTACCACAGCAACATTTTTTACATACAATTTTAAAGACATGCAATCAAGAGCCATTGTTTGATTAAAGAAAATATACCAATAAGATGGTGTAGGCAGGTGACCGGAATAGCATTGATGCTTTTGAGATGACGTTGTGGCGGAAAATGCTTCTATAACGGACGGACTTATGTGTCAATTCTAAAAGAACTCGGAATTACCGTGAGACTATCTACCATCTGCTTACGTAAGATTTTAGAGTACTTTCGCCACAATCTAGAAAAACTGATTTTCATTGGCAAAGTAGAAGGAAAAAGACAACGAGGCCGCAGTCCCACAAGATGGACAGACCAGATTCGTAGCTCACTCTCCATCACCGTTCAGGCAGCGGGTGACCGAAACAGATGGCGAACAATCATCCGCGATAAAGTGATTTCTAGGGAAGGTCACGACCCTCAGCGTTGAGGAATATGCCTTAAGGAGGAGGAGATGGTGTAGCCCTTAGGGCTATATACCTACGTAGATTTAACATTCAAAACTGTTTCAAACTATACGATAATTTATTACAATTTAGGTATACCACGCATAATTTAATGTGTGTAAATGTATAAGTTAAAGATTAGAAAATAAGAATGACTGTATTGTTAGTAATTAGTAAAAATCAGGTATGTCTTATGAAGTCTAATTCAATTTGTTGACTGCAAAACTATTGTTTAAAGCTACCGATGTGTCCTTAGGCTTCAGCTGAAAATCAGCGCTGTAGATATATATTCATAATATATATCCGCAGCATCTGCTGAGCTGTGGCCTTTTTAAACGCACAACTCCACACTAACCCTATACTGTTATTAATGTGTGGATTGTGTTTGTTTTAAATAAATGTTATTTTCTTTCTTTTTTTGTTTCTTTCTTCTTCATATAACATTTTCTTTCTTTCTCCGAGCCTTTTCCCAACTATATTGGGGTTGGCTTCCAGTCTAACCAGATGCGGCTGAATATCAGTATTTTACACTCCGCAACCCGATTTTTGTGTAATACCGATACGCTGAGTATAGACTGGTTGTCAGGCTTTTTTAAGCTTCTGAGTACCACTAACGATAGGTGTTTCTATGACAACCGGGACCGACGGCTTTACATGCTCTCCGAGGCACGGAGGGGTCTCGATGTGTTAAGAATGGTCACCCATCCACAGACTGACCGCGAGTAGCGCAGCTTAACCTTGCAGATCGGTTGATCAGCTTAGTTATTACTTAGCCACGACGCATTTAACATCATGGGTGTAAATTAAATCAGCATAAAAAAAAACTGGAACAATTTTCTAGGGACTTGTCCAAAATAATTCTGTTTTGCCCAGTAACCTTTTCACGGCACTCTCTAAAAATGTATCCATTAAATAAAAAGGTCAACGAGTTTTTTTTTGTAAATGGATTGCCTATTTTTACCCGGACACGGATCACAATAAGCTGTTTAAAGACTAGAAAGGCTGCGAGTGAGTCTGACGGGTCGTAACAGATTCAACATCCTGTCGAATTAATAGACTAACTTAACATCCTCCCCCCTCCCTCAGTCGTTGGGTGGCTGAGCGTCGTGATGTGCCCGAGCTAACTTTTTGACGATCTCCTTCCATTTGTGGCGATCTTTTGTCAGTTGAAGAGCGTCTGAGATCTTGGTGTCGAGGTGTTTCTTAATTTGGTCCAACCATCTTGTAGGGCTACGTCCTCTGGGTCTCTTTTCTTCCTAACTTAACATAAATTTAGACAAAGATAAAAGGCATTTGCATATCGCTGATATGACAGTACTGTGAGGAATGTGGTGGGGTAACAAGAAAGGAATGAGTATATAAGAGGTAGTTTGAAAGAGGCACCAGTTTGCTCAATGAAGCAAGCATTAGTTGAATCATTAAGATTTATTGGTTTCTCTGAGAGCGGCGGTGAGAATTTTTATTAATATGTTCCATTCCAATATTTCCGCAGAATACTATGGATCATTGAATCAGTTTCTTGCTCTATTTGATTGTCGATTACTACCAATGGGAAATATTGCTATCAATTTGTATCGTATGTAGCCTAATCGAGAATGGGATCACCCAGGTTGGTTGTCCCCGATTCGCCTGAACGGTTGGTATCAATAGGAGGTAATGACATCCGGCGATACGGAGACACCCTGTATAGCACAAAACGGTAAGTAGGGTAACTACCACCATTTTTTACCAAATAACGTATACTAGAACATGTATAAAAGTACCTGCAGGCCTACTTAAAGCCTTATTTTTAACATTTTTTGTTTTTAATATTAGTACCAGTCTATCATCAGAATATCAATATTGACCAGAAATTGATTTTGGTAGTCACTTCGTGTAAATAAAGAGATATATTCAGCCGCATCTGGTTAGACTTGAAGGCAACCCCAATTTATATCGGAAATGGTTCGGAGGATATATCATTTAAACACAGCCAAAACACTTCATACTGCCAAATATGTGTGAAATTGTAACTAAATGTTTTATTTATTTTTACTTCTTGCTATCCTATTAAAACAAATGACTATTATAATAATTATTATTACCATTGTACCCAAAAATGTTGGTAATTTTCATTCTTCGATCTACAAAACCGTAACGCTTGTCGGTCCTTGTACCTATATAATTCTGCAAGTCCGTTCTCTGATTTGTTGGTATATTTCTAATGTTAGTTTGCTACTATAACAGTGTCCCGCGAGGAAACGTTGTGTTGGCAGTTGGGGAACTTAATTTTTTATTTTTATTTTTATAAAAAGGCTCACCAACAATTGATTACACTAATACAAACATCATTATTATACATCCAATAAATGTATGATCTAGTGTATCAATCTCTTATAGGTAAGCACAACATGCATTATAACATTGTTGAGAGATACTAAAGTTAAGAACTACTCAAGTGAATTATTAACAATATCAACCAATTGTAATTAATATGACAAAGTGAAATTAAAAATTAAAAATTAGAAAACGTAACTTTGACCCTTATACTACCAACGCAACTATTCCTCTTTCGTTTTACAGGGTTGGCAACACGCAAGGCTGGTGTTAGAAGCATCTATATATTATGGTAACCGCTTGCCATCTGGTTGGGCAGTATGCTTGTTTGCCACCCTAGTGGTATATAAAAAAAAACATATGTAGTATGGGATCTCGTAGTTAAATTTTGTGGTCATTTATCATCATCATATTTGTCATTTATCATATTTGTTTAAAATCCTTAAACGAGCCTCTATCACTGTTGCCAACCTTAGTCTTGAAGTGTATATACAGTATGTTGTAATTTTGTGGCAAACGATATATTCGCACGAAACAATCATGAGGGTAATCATGAAACATCGGTAATTGGAAACGGTGTAAACATTGTATTCATTTGGTATTGTGTTTACGTTCGAGCGTATTTGTAGAGAAGGTACTCGGTATCTCGATGTTTTCGTCAGACTATAAGCTGTTTCCCTCATGATCTCTCCGCATTTATTTAGGATCTGCAAAAGACTAGAGTTGAGTAAAAGAAAGGCCGTGACTATAGGGCAAGGGAAGGCAGATGTGGGAGAAGCAGAAGAAGTGGCAGAAGCTCTATCATGTCATGTACAGACGCCAGCACATCAAGCTACCACAATCTGTCAAATTTCTTTGATTGATTTTCATTTTTAACACAAAACAATAAGGGTCATATTCAATTGGGAAAATTTGAGAGTTTTGGATAGCTTGACCTACTGGCGTCTGTACAACTATTGAGGCGGAGCAATGTATGCTACTTGCTCATTAATGTGTCCAACTGATACGGTCCCCAAATTTTCCACCCCTAAAATCTGCCGCCCTACGCTGAAGCTTACTCAGCCTGCCGATAAATCCACCACTGAATAGGTACTACAAAACATGCAAATAAAATCACACTGTGTCTATACGTCATTAGGTCGACAAGGTAGCTGTGTGATCAATATCGGTTACTTTGTTCCGGCCTCGTTGCGGTAATGAAGGTGGCCGATAAGCGGCTTTCCATACGACCTCGCTTAGTCTTTGTCTGCCGTATCTCCGGCTTGGCGGAAATAGGAAGATCTAAATGTTTATACATAGCTTTTCAAATACTTTTTGGGAGCGAAATCAGGTTGTATATTTTGCAGGCTTATTGTATTATTCTGTGTTTGATTTTATAAATGTAAATATGATCATATATTGAGTAGGTATGATATATAGAAACACTTGCATCAGCAATGCATATAGGTACGGTGAGGTACGTTCGCGGTTAAGGACTATTTGGCATAACTTACCGTACCATGACACCTGTATTTCTCGAAGGATTAGGCAGATGTGTAGCGTATTTCCATTATCGGGCATACATTTTTTGTTGGATTTGCAAAAGTAATAAATACTTAAATTAATTCAAATTTCTAACCGCTACTAAGAATTAAATACAAAAACCCAACGGAGATTGGACCGAGATCCTCACCTGGGTTCGATTCTTAGGTCAGCTATTCCCTCATCAGCCACGCATGCGATCGGCGACCGTTAGACTAATGAGGCAATTCTTTTTTGTTTTTTTTTTACTAGTGTTCTTTTAGATTTTAAATGTGAAAAGTCGTCAAGATGAATTTGATGTATTTCAGTCAGTCCCAGTTTTTAGCTCCAGACAATCATTTTTTTTTTTTTTATGTGATAGGGTGGGCAAACGAGCAGACGGATCACCTGATGGTAAGCGATTACAGCCGCCCATGGACACCCGCAACACCAGAGGAGTTTCAGATGCGTTGCCGCCCTTTTAAGGGGTTTGGGCGTCCGGTATCCTCACTCACTCGACGAAACACAACGAAAACGTTATTTCACGCCGGTTTTCTGTGAGGCCGTGGTATCAAGTCCGGTCGAGCCGGCCCATTCGTGCCGAAGCATGGCTCTCCCACGGTAAATCATTAAAACCTTTTAAACAAGTTCATATTACAAATTGTTAATTACACTCTCTAGTTGTTTATCAACTCTCATAGATCTCGCTAATAAATATTGTTATACTGTTACTTGAATAGTGCGTGTAAATAAAAGATTTAACTTGACAAAATCCCAAGAGGAGTTTGAGTTTGAGTTCAGTTACGTTAACTAAGTTAGAGTACACCATTCTGGATGGGAAAGTTTTTTCTATCTAAAATGTCATTCAATCATTTCCAATCATCAGTTTTCAATCATTTGACAAATAATGTCGAATCATAGGATACTATTCTGGATCGAATCACAAATTTTTATACATCAAAACATTATCTGACAAGCTAATCTTTTTATTATAAACATATTTATAAACAACGCAGAGCAAAATTACTTTTGACAAAATATACTTGCATCAGTTGTTAGTAAAGTAGGTCAATTGATCAGAAATGGCTAGGATCAGGCTAGATAGACTGCGACCACAACGGTAGAACCGAATTCTACCTATTTTACTTGGTTAGGGCAGCGTGTATTTTTTAAATCAAACTGACAGACTTATTTTTTTAAATTGACTATCAATCAAATGGTATCCGTTATTTTGCAAAATCGCAAATTTGACAAACGAGTACCTATACTCGGTCAAATAAATATTATAGGAATGATATTTTAACATTTGAAATATTTGCAAAGTTAAATATTTGCGAAATCTGTATTTTTTCAAATGATTACTCATAATCATAAAGTTTTAACGACGTCTGTGGTCTAGTGGTTCGAGTGTCAGACGGCTGATCACGATGTCGTGGGCTCGACTCCCACGGAACACAAATATGTATCCGATGAACATAAGTGTTTGTGTTTATCTGGGTGTTTCTTATGTATTATAAGTACGTATTACCAAAAAAATATAAGTATTATATCCATTGTCTAGTACCCATAGTACAAGCTCTGCTTAGTTTGGGACTAGATGGTGCTGTGTAAAATTCTCCAAGAATATTTATTTATTTAAAATAGTATGTTTTCGAAATGACACACTTGTCAAATTATTAATTTTATGATGTTGTTATCAGGCGATATAAGCGTGTATGTTTTTATATATCAATCCTTAACACTCCGTAAATCCAGTAATATGTACAACTTTCCCTGAGTTCAGTCACCTCACTCTTATTTAAGACGTCTTAAAAAGTGTTTATGGCCTATCCTTAGTAACTTTTTCTAGGAGAATATTGCCTGTGACCGTGTTAAACCAAACATAAGCTGGGTGAACAAGTAAAAGTAAACAAGTTACAAAAAGGTTACGATTCGGTAAACAGTTGTTATAGTTTATAGACTTTGTGTTCGTATTAGCGCGTAATTTTAGTATACACAGTAGTATATAGTTAGTATACACAACTAATGGAAACCATTTGCTATTACTACGCTAAAAAAATACTGGAAGCAACTTTCATGTTAGATGTTTGAATGGTTAATGTGTCTTGAATTCATGTGATTTATTGATAACGCATTTACGTGAAAACAAATTTTTTTATGATTGCAATTATTAATTAAAAACATAGTTTAAAAAAAGAACAAAAATATTCTAGAAACAAAAATATTCTAAAAACAAAATTATTCTAAAAACAAAAATATATAAAAAAATAAATATTAACACATCAACTACGGCATGGTTGCTACGTCGTAGTTGCTACGATAATAGCTACGGATACGGCTACATCTGCTACGCTAGCGTAGCATATAACTACTTGGCTTGACTGCTTTTTATTTTTATTTTCCTATACATATTATAAAATTAAATAACATAATTACTGGTTTCAGTTTTTGAAAGGATTTTTATTCCTTCTAAAAGTATATTTTATTAGTTTTTACCCACGGTATCACACGCAACCCAAAGAGCTTTTTGACAAAAAAAGTCTATGTCAATCTCCAAGCTTTAATCTATATCTGTACCAAATTTCATCAAAATTGGTTCAGTAGTTTAGGCGTGAAAGCGTAACAGACAAAGCTACTTTCACATTTATGTTATTAATAGGGAAGTAGCGATTATAGCGTCAGTTCCAAGTTATTGTTGTGTTCACCAAAAACCTTGGGACCCTCTCTCGGTCTCTCGTGACCTCTTAAATTGTTTCAATGAGCCCACTGCTAATGAATGTTTTTCCTAGTATTGTAATTATGAAACCCTCGGTTTTTGCGAAATCACTTTGTTATTTTAGGGAATGTCGTTAATTTTATGATACAATTATAATTTAATAATAATTAAATAAACACCTTTATGTTTCTAGAATTTATTTAGACACACCCTTTTGTTTTTTCCACGTTATATTATAAGAGTAATTAAAACAGTACAATAATTTTACTGTTTGACATATATATTCGACTGCTTTTCCCAGGTCGAGCAGTGTTATTGGGTATATCTTTGAAATACTGTAGCAGCTCGGAGTTTATAACATTACCCCATACAAGGGTTTTCTGCTGTATCGTTGGTATGTTTTACAAACACAAATTTTCACATTCACCAACACCCGGAACCTGTTCCTGTGTTCATAAAAATATTTGTTACATGGCGCTGCAGTCGATTGCTCCACCACTACTCCAATTAATAAATAAATACTTGAAAAAATTTACAAAGCACCATCTAGTCCCAAACTAAGCAGAGCATCCGTAGTACAACTACGGATACTAGACAATGAATATACTTACTACACATTATTTTTTTTTTGTAAATACATACATAAAATACATAAGAAACAAGTCATTTAGTCATTTATTTATTTACTTTGAATAACTCGGTTTATAACCAATTACAATATTTAAAGAGGATAACAAAAAATATAGAATTAAAAATAAAAAATAAAACAAAAATAATATGATTAAACACTAAGGCTAGCTACACTCACAGAACTTCAGGTACGTGTTCATAATTAAATTATATTTGTCTGCGAAGACAAGACTAACAAAAACATATAAGTGTAACACTTAATAATTATGTCATGTGAGAAGCAGTGATAGCCTAATGGTATGACCATTGGACTCCCAAGTCGAAGGTCTCGAGTTCGAACCCAAGGCACGCACCTCTTACTTTTCGAATTCATGTGCGTATTAATAGTTAATTATCACTCGCTTAAACGGTGAAGGAAAACAGCGTGAGGAAACCTGCATACCTTAGAGATTTTTCTCGACGGTTTGTGAAGTCTGCCAACCCGCACTAGGCCAGCGTGGTGGACTATAGTCTAATCCCTCTTAATATGACAGGAGACCTGTGCCCAACAGTTTATGGGTTGATGATGATGATGATTCTACGTCCTATAGACGACATAAGCGACATCTATCGAAATGTTTAACATGCATGTTAATGTCAAATAGAATTTAAAAAAATGAATTGTGTACATATCTTACTCGAGGCAGGATATTTTTGCGTTTTGATACGTTTGCGTATTCAATTCTCATAATTGCAAAACTTCCTCCTTGTGGTTTTGGCGTGATTAGCAGCTCCAACTTTCTTTAACTCGTTTCCGACTCAAATTAAACTTAATGAAATATTATAACTTTGCTTATGAAACGGTAGTTTTTTCTATCCAATCTATATAGCTGTTTTATTAGGGGAAAATATAAAATTTACATTCACATCTCATAATTGACACGCAAAGCAAATCGATACATATCGAGTGATCATTTTTAATTAATACGCCCATGATTTCGAAAAGTTAGAGGTGCCTTGGATTCGAACAAAATTTTCACACTTCTTTAGACTGCTTATTACTCTCGTAATTATTTATTTTCTTATTTAGTATTTATGTACTTTTAAGTAATAGGCATGATGACAGTATTAAATAATCGAAGAATAAATGATTTTAATAATAAAATACAATATATCTTGAGAGGATTCCAAATATGACTCAGTTTTAATATAAAAATTGAGATTAATAAAATTGTTAATAAAATAAAAGTATATAATACTATAATCGGCAATCTTAACTGACCAATCACAGCAAATGACTTTACGCCTAAGTAAATATACATCACCGCCGAGGTTACTCTATGTAATCTGTGTTCGTTGAGCATAGACACAATGCAATGTTGACCTAGGCGTGACGTCACAGCGGACGCCATGACACCCAAGAGCGTCTTCGTTCATTATTCAAAGTAGATAATAAAACGAAATAATTTGCATTATACCTTAATTTATTGCTGAAACGAAGTTTTATCGGAAATTGTAGACGTTTCCCTACATTATAAATTGCGATTTCAAAATCTTTCATGCCTATTCTAAATTTTGTCGTTGTTTATTGTTCCAAATATGAAAAATGAAATTTACTATATACAGTAGGTACTCTTTATTTATGAGATGTCTTTTTTCTGCAGTCTACAATTCCAAAAAAAGCTAATGTTTTCCTCCATCCCAATTTCCAGCCATCGGGCAATAAGGTACAAGTGTACCGAGTGTGTAGTCCTGGTTCCCATTACCTAGTCAGAACGATCCGAAACGTCGAGAATTAATAATCTCAGTATATAATGTGATAAAATCCGTGAAAAGTAGTTCTATTTCAATATTCGCGTAAGTGTCCGAAACCAAGATGTATTCAAGTGTTTTTTTTATCGTCTTACAGTCGAAAGGATATACTTACTCATTATGATCAACAATTTATTGTATGGGATCAACCACGAAGTGCAAAAAATACAACTACATCCATACATTTTGTCGAGAGTTGTTTTTTTCAAGATTTCAGACTTAGCGCCATATCTAGTGGAAATAATAATGAAATAATGGTTTCCTTTAGGCTGTAAGACGACAAATAAAACACGGTGTATAATGTTCAATATTGAATCTAACATTTTTGTCGGCAGCCGCAGTGGTGATAGCCTTCTTCGTGTGCTGGGCTCCGTTCCACGTGCAACGGCTGTTCTACATCTACGGGTTCAGCCTGCCGAAGTTCCACGTCATCAACGAGCACCTCTTCAACGTCGCCGGTGCACTCTACTACGTGTCCGCCACTGTCAACCCTATACTGTACAATGTCATGAGTGGCAGGTAAGAGATAACTCCCGATTGAAGAGGCCAGCCACTGCTGGACCACAGTCTGCCCTGAACGTGGCGAATTTCAAGTTTTTCCCAAGGTTTTTAGTTTGTTTCGGTGTTTCTTCTCAGAGCTCGTCAATTAGGAAATGCCGGTTTCATCTAGCTTAAAATAAAAAAACAGACACCAGCAGGTCAACCTATTCAAAACTGTCAAATTTTCCCAATTGAATATGAAGCTTATTGTTTTGGATTAAAGTTGAAAATCAATCAAAGACATTTGATATATTGCGGTAGCTTGATGTGCTGGCCTCTGTACATTGTTTTTTTTAAAGTGTCTATAAAAGATCTATTTGCAGAAATAAATATCTTATCATTTACTATCTATGGGGTAAGTGAACAAAATGTCGTTTTTAACACATAACAGATCGCGACTTTATTAATCTAAGCTCTAAGCTTCTCTGAAATTTTGACGTGTGGCAATCCATTTCTTTGGGTGTGTATAAAATCCTCATGGATTTTTTGCTACTTGGAGAGTGAGTAGGGGTGTATGTCGAACTAGTACCGACTAAAAACCGCACTTCTACCCGTCTCCTATAGATAGGCTATATATAGGATCGCGACATTCACATCAACCTAAAGTTAGGTGATTCTTCATAAATAATAATTGATTTAGTATTTGTAATATTTTGAGAGCACCTGAGACATTCCATGGCCCAGTTTCAGATAGTTTGTTAACAAAGAAGCTGACATTACAAATAGTTGTCTATTATTTTAAAATCAAAATTATTTTTTAATTTTGATTTTTTAAATTATTGTAGCATCTGATGTTCTTTATTTTTTTATTACGCGTGCCCAGTGATTTAAGCTTTGTAAATTTATATCTACTTAGCCTTAACTTTGATGCAGATGGCGTCAAAATACCTACTCCTGACTTTGAAAGCTAATACTAGTAGCTGATAGTGATCACGTAAAACCTACGTGACAAAGGAACAAACAAAAGATCTGCCATTTTATTTTGCCCCCGACAGTAAACAATGCCAATAAAAATATAACTTTAGAACGGACGTCTTTTCAGAAAATACCGTCTCAACATCTTTTATCTATTTTATTTGTTAAAAGAAATGAAAACCCGACGTTTATTACCATTTCCATCGTACAGAAACGTCAATTATTTTCAAGTTACGACGAGAAACAATGAGCATATAATGTTGATAAAATAAATTGAAAGTAAACAAGAATAACTGCAATAACTTTCAAAATATATTTTAAAAAGCATAAAATGTTAAAATAAAACAACTTTTTACGCACCCTTTACAGTATTCATCTAGGTCATCAGTCACGGGTACCAAACGGGTCCGAAACGTCGGGATTAATAATACCAATATAACGCGATAAAATCCGTCAAAAGTAGTTTTATTTCACTGTAATTTCATATTTCATAAAATGTAATAAAATCCGTCAAAAGTAGTTTTATTTCACTGTAATTTCATATTTCATAAAATGTAATAAACCAAAACATACAATGTCAGCAGCGATGGCGAATTCAATAGCGATGCAATAGGTAGTAAGCCTATGCCCACATCCCTACTCAACCCCGGGGACTACAAGCATGAATTTAAGTATAAAATGTGCCTTTCATATGATATACAAAAAAAAGCAATTCTTGTGCTTCAGGTTCTATCTGATAAACTAGAAAAATGAGATATGCTTATGCTGTCTCGTTTAAATAAAAACTTCTTTCGTGTCGCCTCTTATTGCTACACCCCACTGCATTTATCTCGTCTTGATGTGTCTTGGGACTTAATATAGTAATCTGCACGTCTCTTATTACATGACAATGTAATATATTGTTTATTTCTCTGAATCTTTTATGATCCACATTCTCAGCTCAATGTTATACGTAATATTACGGAAGATATTCCTCTGAGGAAAATATGGTACACATCAATGGTGCTTAGAGAACGCGAGAGACATTAGCGGTAATGTCTTTTATATGTCCTTGTCCATTTTCAATCTCGTAAGCTTCTTCACAACATATTTATACAGTTTTTATTTATTGTTAACTGTAATAGTTTTAACGCCATATACAGGATCTAAGATCATACATCGTCTGAGCCTTTTCCCAACTGTTTTGGGGTCGTCTTCCAGTCTAGCCAGATGCGGCTGAATATCAGTATTTTATACGAAACGACTGCCATCAACCCTCCGGAAACCTCTCCTCCCTAGTGATACGTGGTGAGGTTTAATCTGCCCAAATTCACGAGTAGAGATTAATGGTAGACCTAACGTTCTATAAGACTGGACGCCTTTCCCATAAATATTATTTTCTACGATATTCACAAAGCAAATATTGCATTCAAAAAGTGTTAACGAATGTTTTTGTTTTTTTTTTTTAATTTATTCCTAAGTACAGACGCCAGCAGGTCCCAATTGAATGTGAACCTTATTGTAATGTGTTAAAGTTGAAAATCTATCAAAGAAATTTGACAGATTGTGGTAGCTTGATGTGCTGGCTTCTGTACATGAATTATTCCGCAATTAAAGCCGCAAGTACGAGTATTATATTTGTACCTAGCAGTCTCGCGGTATTAAGAAGCTTATAAAGTTAAATCAGACGCGCGACATAGGATTAGAACTAGTTGATACCCGTGTGAAGAGTTAAGCTTTTGAAGATTAACGTTAAAATAACCTTTTAATTGCCTGGAAAATTTGTAATTGAAAAATAAAGTATTGGGTTATTAAAGTTGTCATGTCATATTGCTTGTTATTACATGTTTTCAAATTATCCAATATCTATGTTACAATAATTTCGTTCTTTTTGTCATCTACAAAAAGAAAAATAATAGAGCAGTAAGTAACAATTTTAATCAGTAATGACAATATAGTTTGTCCCACTGTGCAATGATGACTCCTTACCGGTGTTCTCATCATCATTCACGTCCTGACTTCACACACTGTTGGGTATAAGACTCCCACAATTTCTGCCAACTTGTGGTCTTATGTATCTCTGATTTAAATACGCCGTCCGACTTGATTGTCATTGACCAATCTCGCTGCAGTAACACCCGGTGTTCTTACGAGCTAGAAACTAGTAGAGAAAACTTTGCCCAACTCTTGGTCAAGTCGGCAGCGCCGAGCCAGTAGCTTTGCATTCGCCCCCTGAACGAGTTTCCCCCCCAACAATCTCCTAAGCCGAAGTTCATGTCCCGTAAGGAGTCGCCCTTAGCTGCTGTTGCTTAGTTTATAAGTTCTTCTGGCGGGAGGCATACGGTGCTTTGCCACGAAGTCCGGTTAAGTTAGTAAGGTTCTCTCCTACTAAACACGTCTGATATCATCATCATCAGCCCATATTCGTCGACTGCTGGACGTAGTGAACGCCAGTGAACGCCACAGAGTCCGATCTTCGACTTTCCTCATCCAGTCACTGCCAGCTGCCTTCCGCAAGTCGTCATTTCACCTGGCCGGCGGGCGTCCTACACTACGCTTACCTAAACAGGGTTTCCACTCGTATTTAAACACCATACCACTCTAATACGTCCGATATAAAAAAAAAACTAAAAGAGAACTGGAGCCATAGGCTAAACGAAGAATTTTTATTTATTTATTTAAAACAGCCATTAACAACAAGAAAACCAACTTAGCTAAAAACTACACACAGAACAAGGCATATTAAAATTATATTCGATTTAGGAACAGCTGTCTCCCAAACTAGGTTTAAAGCCTGTATCTTGGGAGACCGATATTTTACAGTACATAATCATTCAATTCTAGTATATCATGCAGCTATTATTGCTTAAAATCATAATTAAATTTGCCGCTGCCAGGTCGCAAAACTCAAACTCAACTTCAACCCCAAGAGTAAGACCCAAATTCGCTAAAGTAAATATACTTAACCCAGTTTATGTACGCACATATTATACAATATATAGAAATCAACACTTTCCACATCATATGTTGATAATGGCGAATAAACTAGGCTGAGTGGAATTAATTAAATGATACTAACACAGTTATATTAGTGGGTCATGTGGTTCCTTTGACGCTTTTAATGTCCACACATAAAATCTTATAGCTGGAATTAGCAATGCGAAACATACTCCTACTTTCTGTTTCCTCATTAATACGTAAAACAGAATTATAGATAGAGGGATCGTCAGAATCGATATGTTTTCTGTCCCATAGAATAGGTGATGAGCTCTTTTCTACTACTAAGGTGGCAAACACAAACCTGATGGTAAGTGGTTACCGTAGCCTATAGACGCTTGCCACACCACGAGTATCACTTGCACGTTGCCGACTGGGTAAGACAAAAGAGTAATAGTTGGGTTGGCAGTATAAAGATCAAAGTCCCCTCACTGCCAACACATCGTTTCCTTGCGGAGCACTGACAACCTTGCTCACTGTTAGGAACACAACACAGCTTTACTTCGATTTTCTGCAAGGCGGAGGGTCTTCCCCAGTCGGGCTGCTCCAATTTGAATGCAATTACACCCACTATGCCCTACCTCTTTTAGAATCGCAATCTTACGTTGATAATATCAACTATTTTATTAGGACTAAGAAGTAGCTTATAACCTTCCCAGGAACCTGTGTGATGGTAGCTATAAGCTTTTACTGAATATTTAAGTACTACTAAGCTGCGTCTGGACATATTTCCCACACGTGTCCTGCCATCCGACTCATAATTTCCCCCGTTCCGTATTTGTCAGGTATCTACGTTGTCACGTGTAATACGCCTCGCGTAAAATATATAGTACAATGAATTATCTACGTGCTTATTTTATCAACCGTTAATTTACAAATACTTTTGTGTTTCTAATGTTACATTTACAAAACACATTTACAAAGCAATCCAAGAGAAAGACATACAGATTTCATTTATTATTATTAATAATAAGAATGAACCCCATTTCAGGTAATTTAATAAAGCAACTCCTGACCGATTTGAACATTTGTAGCCTACTCACACAACATTGTACTAACACATATTTCAAACGCTATACATTTTTCTTTATTTAATCAGCCTGTCATATTCGTAAGGCAACATGATGTGTATTTAATCATAATTTTCTTTCCATCCTCATGACCTTTAGGGTGTTGCTCAAGTCGGTACCAAAACCTACGCAAATCAACGTTATATTTTTACAAAAGCCTTAATGAGCTTCCCTGGCGGACGTCTTATCTTTTGTTTCCTGGATTTAGGCGGAGGAGGTCTCCTTTTTGATTAATTATGTAGTTACCTACATTTTATATAATCATTCTTCATTGAATTCAGGCAAATGACGAACAGAGGAGTCCGATACCTAATGTATTTATAGCAAAATACGACTCATTTGTTAACAAGGCATCCAATCTCTGAAACTGTAAAGTTTACAAACTTGAAATTTGGCTGTAAGGTTCCTTACATTGTGCCTAAAACAGGGTATCCGCTACAATTACAGGAAATTACTTTGGAATAGGGAAAAACAAGATCAACACGACCGCGAGTATTGTAGAGAATTTATTTAATTTTAATTTCTAACAAAACACAGTATCAGTACTAGAGAAGAAACCCTATGTGGGGGACTTTAGAAACAATTATAATGTAATATGTGGATAACGTAGTTAGTTACGCACTGATATACCTTATTTGTAAGCCATTGTTTATCATATATAGTGTTTTTTTTTTAAATTTCGTTTTCCAAATTCAAAAACCTAAATCTATAATTAAATAAAAATTAACTTATCTACACTACTTACTAACAAACTACAATAAAAAAGAAAAACAAAAAACTACAGGGTAAACTAAACTAAAACTAGACTAAAAAATTGCATCAAAAAACTCATTATAATTATAATTTATCTAGCTTCTGCCTGCGACTTTGTCCGCGTGGAAAAGTTACAAAATCATATAGCCTATATGTTATTCTTTTGTATACATAATAATACTGTAATGTTTCATCAAAATCTGTTCAGTAGTTTTAGCGTGAAAGAGTAACAAACATCCATCCATACATCCATCCTCACTAAGTTTCACATTTAAAGTAATAAATTATAATATAACTAGTTTTCCGCCCGCGGCTTCGCCCGCGTCGAGTTCGGTTATATCGCGTTTCCAAGAGAACTCTTCAAAAGTCCGAGATAAAAACTATCCTATGTTCTATCTCAAGGTCAACTCTATCTCTGTACAAAATTTCATTAAAATCAGTTCAGTGATTTAGACGTGAAAGCGTAACAGACAGACAGAGTTACTTTCGCATTTATAATATTAGTAGGGATATAGTAGGATAATAATTAGAATAAAAAATACTTAATAAAGTACAAACAATAAACATCAGTAACGACACTCTAATAATAAGATGATTGTACAGAGGCCCGCACATCAAGTACAACAAGTACAACAATCTGTCAAATTTCTTTGATTGACTTTCAACTTTAACACAAACCGATAAGGTTCATATTTAATTGGGAATATTTGACAGTTTTAGATAGCTTGACCTGCTGGTACTTCAGCTGCATTATATAAATTAACACACTGAGACATGCTCGTATTTTGAGAGTCAGAAAATACTTAATTAACGGACACTAAACGCAAACTTCTAACAAAAATATTGGATCACACAAAGTTTAGGTACTCTCGGGTTAGAATGCAACCCACGACATCCGAAATGGACCTACAGACCTTAAACTTCATATTATCTAGCAACGTAATTCTAAAACGTTTTCTGGGACATCTATTTAGTTAGTAGCCTAGGTAAACGCAAGGAATTACTTCAAGGAACCCTCGAAATTTGTACTCTTAGTTAAAATAAGGCCTCATCTTGAGGATTCCTGAATGAGCGGTGGTGCGTGGATAAGATATATAGACCAAGTCTTTAAACTAGTTCTATCCTTGAAGGCTGCATGGATCTTTAAATACGTCTTTATTGACAAAGAAAGAAAGATTGTGTTAAGTAAATCAAATTGTATGTTAAGTCTCATCATTATAGTCACAGTGTTGAGCTCGATTCGGTGGTTTTTAATTTTTTTTTTATCTTTTTTTCTGCACTTTCCATGCTAAGATTTTAAAGTTATTAAGCAAAGGAAAAATTCGACCGCGGGCGGTCATAGCTTCTGGTGTACCTAACCAGAAGACGCAAGTTCGAATCCTACCCGCGGTCGAATTTTTCCTTTGCTTAATAACTTAAATTTTTTTGGTTTCGACAATCTTATATAGCAGACTTTAACTAACCAGATCTTGTTATTTGGTTGGTGGTGTTAAACAATGGATATAATACATATTTACATCCTTTTTTGTAAATTACATTCTTATTTATTTATTTATGATGAGTGAGCAGTAATAGTCTAGTGATAAGACCATTGGACTGCCAAGTCAAAGGTCTCAACGTCGAATCCATGGCACGCATCTCACTTTTCGAATTCATGTGTGTCATCATCATCATCATCATCAACCCATATACTGTCTCACTACTGGGCACGGGTCTCCTCTCATATTGAGAGGGATTAGGCTATAGTCCACGCTTCCACGCTGGCCTAGTGTGTATTAATAATTAGGTAATTATCACTCGCTTAAACGCTAAAGGAAAACATAATCAGGAAACCTGCATGCCTTAGAGATTTTTCTCGATGGCGTGTAAGTCTGCCAACCCGCACTAGGTCAGCGTGGCGGCCTATAGCCTAATCTCTCTCAATCTGAGAGGAGACCCGTGCTCAGCAGTGAGAGTGTATAGGGGTTGATGATAAACGGTAAAGGAAAACATCTTCAGGAAACCTGCATGCCTTAGAGATTTTTCTCAACGGTGTGTGAAGTCTGCTAATCCACACTAGGCCAGCGTAGTGGACTATAGCCTAATCCCTATCAATCTGAGAGAAAATGCCAGCAGTGGGACAGTATGTGGGTTAATGATGAAACATACTGAAGTTGCTTTTTTATATAGAAGCATGCAAGAATCATAGGATATGGCGTTCTTCAGTACATGTTGTACATGGTAAGCTACCACTTTTCATTAATCACAATATGATTTACGGTTTCATAATGGGCCATTATTTTCTAGCATAATCTGACCTTGCTTTGTTTAGGTTTTTCGATCATTTGGAGGCTAGGTATACTGGAAATGTGTGGCTCATTGTGTGGATGTGTGTCCGTGAATCAAGTGATCATTTTAGCTTCCCTATAGTTTCTGCCCACCTTTGTGAGAAAAAGTCATGAGTAGATGTCTATCTTTGTTTGTATGTATGTCCAAAATATAGTTCCGATTTCATAAATGTCACATATGGTATATCCTCAAAAACCAACAAATTATACGATAATGATAAATGAACGTATAAAAAATGCATGCCCAAAATTACCTGATCTTGACGTTAAGTGGGGATAACGTCTATCCATTAATCTATTCAGTATTGAACGAGGCAAAAAAAAAGTGTCATAGAGAAGAAGTTTATTGGCATAGAAATAAGGATATTAATACCTATGCTTCTCAGTCAACTTTCCAATGAAATATCCCTTGCCATTTATAATTTATAATTTTGTGAAACTTATATATAAGTATATATAATATATAACCCCTGGCAGTATATCGAACTATTTACTAGATACCTAGTATTTCTAAGAGGAGGTGATAACAATAATAATAATTGATTATTTACCAAATAAATATTTACAATTTTCTTAAAAAAATACTTATATCCTTTACACTACGTCAAACCTATATCATACTGTCCCACTGCTGGGCACATGTCTCCTCTCTGAATGAGAAGTATAGCCAGCATATACCTATATATATACCATTGATTATTTTATTACAACTATTAATTACAGTAGGTACATTGTTAAGCATGACGCTCAGTATTTTATTAAAACTGGTGTGTGTATTAGTAAATTAAGGATAATGTTAGTATCCGAATAATTTTCTATGTTTAAAAGAGACTACATAAAAAATAAATTTAAAAATATGTAATTTCCACATTTTACACACAGTACGCTCATACCAATAGTGTTAAATGTTATAGATAATATTTGTCTATCTCTTAAAGACACTTTTACAAGTTTAAAAAAAAAAAGATATACCGACAGATTAATTTCCGATACATTCTACCCTTGTCACTCAAATCCATTAAGATTGTATGATTTTAGTAAAATTGGCTAACTCAATAATGTCATAGGCCGAACTTTTTACCTAACAACACCTACATCGTGTACGTCATATTATGAACCAGGAGCTCGTGTCGGCTATTTTATGGTTTAAGACATTTTTTTTGTACTACTAAGGTGGCAAGCAAGCTTATGGCCCACCTGATGGTAAGCAGTTACCGTAGCCTATCTATAGACGCTTACAACACCAGGAGTATCACTTGCGCGTTGCCGACCCTGTATTGAAAGAGGAATAGTTGGGTTGGCAGTATAAGGGTCAAAGTCCCCCTACTACCAACACAACGTTTCCTCGTGAAGCACTGGCAACCTTGTTCACCGTAAGAAACACAACACAGCTCAAAGCAGTGTTATTTTACTTCGATTTTACTTCCCCAGTCGGGCAGCTCCAATTTGAGTGGATTTACTCCCACTATGCCCTACCTCTCTTCGACACTTATTCCTCATAAGAAAATTGTTGCATTAATTTGTCTTAAAAATACATCCAGATCAAGACACTGGAATACGTATACTTATAAAAGGTTTAATTTATATTAAACCAGTAGATTGGACTTCAAATAATTTAAGTCCGATTTGGTGGTCCCTTAGTAATTAACAATTTGAAAGGTCATCTAAACATTTCATCTAGGTAAGTCCGGACTGTTTTTGATTGTCACTTCCATAGGCATTTTTAAATATATTTGCCTTAATTAGTTCTTTGATTGCTTTTCGTAATATTATGTTTTCGTAAATATATATTATGTATATTCCGGTTTTGTCTAACTAGACAAAAGCGGAATGGAATGCAATCCTATTATCTTCATCCTTATTATTTTCTTAAATGCATGAAATTCTTAAACATACCTTATTTTTTATACTGTAACTAGCTATGGTCCGCGGTTTCATCCCCTCCCCCCCTTTTTTCATTTTTGCTCGGCTTCTAAGAATCCTAGCGTGATATAAAATACCCCTAACCGATTGTAAGTCCCTAAAAAATTAAGAGAAAAAAAAAAATAAAAAAAAAATACCGTCCTCAAGAATTGGGCTATTAAATACGAAAAAAAATATTTCAAATCCGAGTGCTAGTTTCAGAGATTAGCGCGTTCAAACAATCAAACAAAATATGTCTTCTGCTTTAGGAGAAGAATAATATTGTATGAGAGAGGGATTACTATAACATACCATAACGCTTGTATTCCCCGATAGGTTAGGCAGAGGTGCCTCATTAGCCTAGTCGTCCTAAGCGTGACTGCTACGCTAGAGGTATTGGGTTTCATTCCCAGGTCGAGCAGTGTTATTGGGTTTTTCTATGAAATCTCAGTAGCACGATTTCTGACTCGCCCCCTATTTCATGGGACCTAAACATACCGGCGAACTGTGGGTGTACATTAGTACACCTCTGCCTAATCCTTCGGGGAATATAGGCGTGATGGTATGTTATGTTTTTATATTTTAGTAAAACATTTAAGTGCCACACTTTATTTTGATTGCTTTTCAAAATAATTACTTATTTGCTGTAATTAAATTGCCAGACGCAGATTAATGGCGGAATTGACAATTAAAATGGGAAATTCAAATGCTTTGTTTTTAATTCCAAAAAAAAAACTAATAGTCTTTCTGGTCGAAATATACTTCTTATTACTTTTTTTTTGTTAGCCATTACTCTCCCACTGCTGAGCAGAGGCCTCCAGGTTCTTCCAGGTCCGTTTTTCTTGAGCCGCCTCGAACCATCCCTCGTGGTATGCATCCAAGTCGTCTCGCCACCGCTTTCTGGGCCGGCTTCGACGACGCTTACCTTTCTTATGGCATCCATTGTATGGAGCCTCTTGCCCAGCGATCATGGTGCATGCGGCTGACGTGACCAGCCCAATCTCATTTAAGCCTGGCTGCCTTTATTATTACTTATAGCTGAAATATTTGTGTAACTCTGAGTGGCTTTTTTATAGCAAGGAAAATCCTCATGGATCATCCGCCACCCGGGCAGGGTATTTCGGTCTCGTACGAACTAAAAACCTGACTTTCCTTAACATATCCTATAGCCACGGCCATGGAATCCGTTAAATTCGAAGACTATGAGAGGCTGTGGCCAGCTATTGTTGAACCGCTTCGATCGACAAGGCCTTGCTTCGTAGGCATGCCGCCTACTGGGGCCATTATTTGGTCGGGCGGCGGAATCTCCAATTCAACCACCCGCAGGCCACAGCTCATGGTGGCTGCAGGTCTGTCTGCGAGGGTCCTGGGTGTCTGCCAGACTCTTGGTATTGTGCAACATTTTCACAGTATGTAATCACAAAAAATACGACTCAATCTTGTGTTCGTGTGAAACGCATTACCCTGGATGTTGTTTAAAAGTCGTTTTGCCGGTGATAACATTTTGCTATTATAGCAAAAAATTATCACCGGCCTGGGTTGGGGTTGCCTGCTACGAGGCGTGGAAATGATTGCTTCTTTTATTTAATGCACATTATAAAAAAATATTATTATTTTTCACATTAATTTCTCACGTAAATCTCGCAGCTTACTTCACGTTGCAGTGAATTTCCGTTCAAAACCATTAAATGTCACACTTGCTACAAACAATGAAATCGCCGTGAAAGCGTAATAGACAGACAGACAGAGTTACTTTCGCATTTATAATATTAATAGGGATTATTTATTATGAACATTTTATGTTTACCGACTTGACTTCCGATATTAAAAGACTAGGACATTTTTTATTTCAATATACTTAAAGATAGGCGAGGCACATAGTCAGTTGACAAACTTGAAGTCCAGGTATGTTCGGCGCGTTTGAAGTTTCTCTAGTTCACAATAAAAGTTGATAGGTAAGCGAATTAAAACTGTAACAACGTTTAGTTACCTTTCTGTCCTTAAAGTTGTATTTTTCTACGACATACATATAGAGACATTTGTGTTTGTCTGGGTGTTTCTTATATACTTTTCATTTATAAAAAAAAGTATATAAGTATTATATCCTATTGTCTAGTAACTATAGTACAAGCTCTGCTTAGTTTGAAACTAGATGGTGCTGTGTAAAATTGTCCAAGAATATGTAGATATTATTTACTTTAAAAGACTAACACAGTTTTGGTTTGAAGGAATATTGTAATTTCAAGGCAGTAAAAATTCATAGACACAATCTCTACATGTCCGTGTTATAAAGTATAACATTTTAGATTACTACTCACATTAAACTAAGTTTATAAAACAGTTTTTATCTACTTCGACCCAGATAAAGGGGATTATACAAGATCCAGTCTAGCTAATAGCTAATCTTGATTGAGCGTAACCAGTAACATTTTTCCTTTTTGACACATTTCCTAGCAGTGTATTAGCTTTCCTTACAATTGGGTAGCTATATTTCAATTCGCGAGGAAACGTTGTGTCGGCAGTGGGGGGGGGGGGACTTTGACCCTTATACTGCCAACCCTATTATATTCTTTTTTTTTATTTTTTATTTTGTACCGTGTCGGTAATGCGCAAGTACTACAAAATACCACTGGTGTTGCAATCAGTTACCATCAGTTGCGCCGTATGCTTGTTTGCCATCTTAGTGGTACCTACCTCTCTTAAAATCCCTACCTCGTCAGGTAGGAATGTAAAAAAAAAACGCTGAAACAAACTCAGAGAATTGTAGTCTCTTTTAAAGTCTGGGCAGTAACAGTACCTATTATCATATTCAGTGCTTATCATAAGTATAAAAGTCAAGCACCCAGTTTCACTAAAAATAAGTATTTTCAACTCGTTATTCTATTCGTTTTAACGTGACATAAGTAGGTACTTGATATTGAAAAATCCGCTGATAAATCCCGTCTTCGCTTTATTATACCCTAAACGATCCAATTTAAATTCAATCGGTAGAAAATTGTGTGATTGCGACTATTACTCCAACGCAGAGACGCTCAGCACAATAATAAATAAAATAATATGATGGCAACAATGTCATAATAAGTAATAGGCGATATACTGAGAGAATACTATATGCATACTTTAGAGTTATCGTTTCTTGACAGTTCTTCTCGATTAGACCCACACTTTCTAAAATTATCTTTAATAATATAATATTTTTGGGACATTTTACACAACACCATCTAGTCCCAAACTAAGCAGAGCTTGTACTATGGGTACTAGACAATGGATATAATATACTTATATACAATTTTTTTGTAAATACATACTTATAATACATAAGAAACACCCAGACAAACACAAATACTCATGTTTTATCCACACAAATATTTGTGACCTGTGGGAAACGAACCCCATGATCAGCAGTCGCCGGACAGCTGACCGCTAGACCACAGGGGTCGTCAGCCTTTGACTAACTTCTGCCCGCGACTTCGTCTGCGTGGAAAAAATACTTTTAATTACCGTTGTAATTTAGCTAATTAACTCAAAATCGTTATAAATTATAGCCTATGTTATTCTGAAGAATAATAATACTCTAAAATTTCATCAAAATCCGTAGTAGTTGTAGTTTAGCGTGAAAGAGTAACATCCATCCACTCATTTATAATATTAGTAGGATTTTGACTTCATGAAACAAGTGATCATCATTTGACGACCTCTGTGGTCTAGCGGTTCGAGTGCTGAGTTCGACTGCTGATCATGGGGTCGTGAGTTCGATTCCCACAGGACACAAATATTTGTGTGGATAAAACATGAGTATTTGTGTTTGTCTGGGTGTTCCTTATGTATTATTTATTTATTTAGAGTTCGGAATATTTACAGACAAATAAAGACAGTAACATTATACACATAAGTAATCCTGTGCCATTTACAAATCTACACAGGTAGCGGATACAAAGTAGTACAAAACTAGGAGCGATTAGGTTGAGTGCACAGATTACGGAACCTGTGAAACAATCAGTATGAAATTAGCAGTAACAGCTATGTAAATATATGCTAGCATTGACCATTAGGGTCTATAAAGAATTTATCAGCTAAGAGTTTTTTAACCAGCGAAGTGCCAGAGCAAAATAGGTCTATATCAGATGGTAGTTGATTAAAAGAACTACAAGCGCGCAAAACAAATGTGTTGGCCCTGTATCTTGTTTTAGCAAATGGGACAGACAAAACAGCACGTTGCCTCAGACGGAGGATGTTTGTTCTCAGACAAATCTTAGTAAGCAGTTCGGGGCAATCCACTTTACCATTAGCTATGTTCATGAGATAGCATATATCGTTAACATTTCTTCTGACAACCAGAGGCAGGAAATGGTACCTTCTACATCTGTGCTCATAATCCACGGAATACTGACGAGTTTTAAAGTCAAGATGTTTGAGGAATTTACTTTGAATGCGTTCGATGCGTGCTTTATATATGTCGTACTGGGGGTTCCATATCTGGGATGCGTACTCAAGGTGACTCCGGACATAGGTTCAGTATAAAATTTTTACCGTTTTTATATTTTTAAAATTGGATGACATGCGTAGAACAAATCCTAGTGATTTGGACGCCTTCTTCACTATGCTATCTACATGCTTATCAAATAAAAGTTTATCGTCATGGATAACACCCAAATCTTTTATTTCGTGAACTTTGTTCAATTTCATATTTCGCAGTGTATAGTTAGATTCCAGCGTTTGGTGTCGTCGTGTGTATGATACGTAAAAGCATTTAGATGGATTGAGATCCAGTTTGTTGACAGAACAATAGATTTCAAATCTACGAAGATCATTTTGAAGGTCATGAATATCCTTAGTGATAGGGATCACTTTCAGAATCTTCATGTCATCTGCGAATAACAATGTTTTCGAATTATGGAAACAGTGTCTTATATCCATTATAAAAATTATGAACCACAGGGGACCTAATAACGAGCCCTGAGGAACACCAGACGGCACTTAAGACCAGACTGAAACATAACCATTCAGTACCACGGCCTGGTTACGATTATTAATGTATGACGCGAACCATCTAAGGAGATCGCCATGAATCTCGGCTGCCATAAGCTTGTTCAGTAGTATGACGTGGTCAATACGATAGAAGCATTTGCTGTAGTCGATGTAGACTACGTCAACCTGGGCACGCTCATCCATACCTGCTGTAATAAAATCGTTAGCGAGTGCCAGGTTTGAAACCGTCGAACGTCCCTTGAGGAATTATAAATATGTATCTACAAAAAAGAAGTATATAAGTATTATATCCATTGTCTAGTACCCATAGTACAAGCTCTGCTTAGTTTGGGACTAGATGGTGATGTGCAAAATGTCCCAAAATATTATTATTATTATTTCTTGAATGTGAACAATTTACTTACCATTTACTCGTTGATCTAACTCAAAAAATATTTTAGTGAAGGAAATATTCGACTGGATTCGAACCTGCGTTTTCTGGACAATAGACGCCACTAAGCCACCGCGAGTCCCACCCGCCAGGTCGAAATTGGCCTTCACATTCTGAATTTGCGTCTTTAATGTGGCTAAAATAACTTTATAAATATCTTGCATGGAAAATAAAAAAAATACAAAGAGGTAACTAACTGAAAAGGTTTTATTTCAATTAGATCATTAAAATATACACTTTTACAAACGACCAACTATGGAGCTCCTTCAAATGCGAGGTACAAGTACTCCGCAAGCGAGTAATAAACTAGTTTATCTGAGCCAGCGCCGGACCTAGGGGGACGCAATCCGGGGCCCATGTCCCGAACGGCAAATTCGAACTTCTTGGCAGACGAATATACACGTCTCACTCATCATCAACGCAACTTTGACAGATGTACTTTAATAATAATAATAATTTGTTTATTTCAGACAAAGTCCATAGTGTGTTATCCATGATTAAGTAGTTTATTCGCCGATTGCCTCAGTTGTTCTATAGGGTCTAAAGTGCCGACACGTAACACCGTCCGGCCACAGTTCATTGTTCAGAAATATGTTTAACTTATCCTTGCTAATGACTATTTTATACGTGTTGTATGGTTTATCCATTTTCATTTTAATTCTCTGCAATGAGACCTTATCTTAGGCACATGCATTAATTTTCGCGGGTCGCGTAGTCATATGTTAACCTACATATAAAACATATGCATGCGGGGGCGACAATTATATGTATTTGCCCCGCCTTGAAAAAATTCTAGATCCAGCGCTGATCTGAGTACTATCACTGTAATTTAAAATACAAGTAGAAACCGACTTGGAGGTAAACGCATTACAAAACTCTATACTACTTTCTGACCCATTCCGGTTCAAAAAACTCAATCCATCTTAGAAAGGCCAGCAGCAAAGACAGTTTGAAACTATTCATAATAAATAGCGTTACGTTTCGCCGGGAGCAAGATCCAATATTTACCAGCAAGCCTATTTGATATAAATTGAGTTTAACTTTGATCTATTTCCTACAGTTCACTGTAGGTCCTAAGTTTCACGCAGTTTTATTCTCGTTGTTCATATTTTTTTTCTAGGCGGGAGGGAATTTTCTGAAATATTTAAGTTTCTTGTTTCTGAGATGTCGTTAGTGGTTGAGTGAGAATGAATTGGCTTATTTCATCATCTGATACACCATACGCACGTAGTTTGCGTTTTTTAGGCCAATCTCAGAAACTTCTAGTTATTATACGGATTTTCATTCGGTTTTCACCAATAGAAAGAGAGATCTAGGAAGGTTATATATAGTTAGACTATAATTTATGAGCATACCCTCCGCAGCCGCGACGCGGCTTTTTATTTTTTTAATATATCTACACTAATATTCTAAAGAGGAAAGATTTGTATATGTTTGTAACGAATAAACTCAAAAACTAAGTTACATAATATTTTATCTTCATCATACTCGTAATATAGACTTTTGGCATTAAAGATGCAGGTGCTGCATGGCGTAAGCTAGCTTATGAAAAAATCCAGTCTTATTATTTATATTATTTGTAATTTTACAACTAATTTTATGACTAGGTTTAAAGAAGTAATGTACCTACCATCAAAAAAATCTTTTTCATAGTCAATTTTGTAACTTCATATCCGTCGTATTGGGTCTCGTGGTAGTCAACAATCACAGTAACTTTAATTTATCAAAACTTTTCTAATTTATATTCGCCTCTAATCAAGAAACTTAATACAATTGTGAATAAAGAAAATATTATTCCACAAATAATCAAACGTTTGTTAATTTTTCAATTTGCTTGACGTCACAGCTACGGTTCAATAAACTGAATTCAAATTGAAAATGGAAAAACATGTTCTTAGCAACGCAAATCTAACAACTGTAGGAAAAGTAATTTCAGAATGACAACATACATTGAAATGGTTTCAAAAACCATTTTAGTTGGAATGGAAAACTATATATGTATACCTACACAATGTAGTTAAAATTGAACTTCGCTTATTGTACGAGTAAAGCTTCCATTACTACGTTGGAGGAAGTAACTTTATCGATTTTCTATTACAATCTTTATTTAACTTTATCGATAATTACTACATTTGGTTGCTACTGTATTGCGGATTTGAAATTTATGTTTGTTAATGCACCCACGATACAGCATAGTCTTAATGAAGCAACATTTTGTTTAAAAACAAAGCAAACTTTTGAGAATAAAGATTCTTTAAACCTAAACTTTCAATTATTTAAAGAAATACATTTTAGAGAAAGTAGCAGTACACTAGACATAACAGGCAGTGCTCTCGGTAGCTTAATTGGCTAAATCGTCCGGTCTACTTAACCGGAGGGACACAGATTCAAACCCTACCTGAGATCGAATTTTTCTTTCTCTAAAATGTATATTCTTAAAAATCTTTACCATGCGTTACTGCCAAATATTATACAAAAATACTAGTAAAAATATAAAGCAACATCGTTCGGCATTGAACTAACTGTAAATCATATCGGTTGAAGAACAGAGTAATATGTCTTCTTCGATAGATGTCGCTGACGACCTTATAAGTAAAAAAGAGAAAGAGAAATCACATGCAGTGGCTAGCCGGAGTGACGCAGCTGTAAAACCTGCCCGAGATCGATTTTTTCCCCTAAAATTGATGTCTTTAAAAATGTTTAGCATGCGTTAGGCTCTAGATATACGGACTGCATTTCAGCTGCAGTCCGACTGCAAATTTGCAATTTGAATGCAGTTAGTACCAACCGTGCATCAGTTGACGTCGAGTTTCAACGACTGCGTCAGCGTGCAGTCGTTGAATGAAACTGCACATCGACTGCAATTGGGCTGCACGGGTGGCCTGCAGTTTTACTGCAGTCGTACTAACTGCATTCAAACTGTAAATTTGCAGTCGGAGTGCAGTTGAAATGCAGTCCGTCAGTCTAGAGCCTAAATGACAAAAATATTTTTAAAACATCCTATCAATTAGTTGATAGCTTTAATCACCTTACATTATTCATCGTCTTTCCAAGTATTAGTAGAACAAAATTCGTAGCCTATAGAAGTTACGATATATGTAATGTATGCTCGTAGCTGTATGCTAGTAACTGCAGTGAAAGTTTCGTAGTCGAGTTTCAAAGGAACCTCTAAACTAAGTTAATAGAGCAGTTGAGTCGTTTCCCCACATATTCAATAAACAGAAAATCCCAAAAGGCACACTTGTTGCCATGTAAAGAAAAAAAATTTGAATACAGGTATCATTTACTCGATTTTCAACACTATTTTAATGGTATCTACTTGTAGCTATATATTACTTTTTTTAAAGTACGGACTCATACTCATATACTTATCTTCTATGTCTCAGCCTTGGGATTCTATTATATTATAATTATATTATCTATTATAATTATAATATAATAATTAATAAGTAATTTTATAGATCTGTTACGGTCGTGGCCTTTTACGTTTCCATCTAGATGTCTTGAAATTGAATTATTGGCGCTAATTGTCATGATTAAATTCAATTAATGAATAAAATTAAATTTGAAGCAATTATTATATTAAGGGGTTATAAATTAAGGAGTTATTGCATTATTTAGATATAACTTTTAGTATGGGACTAGCCCTGAAATCGGAAAAAAAATCAGCCGTTCAATACATTTGCAAAATTTATTCATAATAAAGGCCCTCAATTTTTATGGTAGTATCTAAAATAATAATTAAAATAGAACTTTGTTCAGCAATGGATGAGATGATGATAATTATATAACTTTTTAGGAAAAGAAAGCATTGTGTGTAAAAAGACGGTCGAGTTGAACTAATACATAGATCGCATAATAACGGACGTCACAGAGTATCCATTTATTGTATACAAAAACTTTCTCCAAAATGTAAAAAATACTTTTCTAAAAACCGCAGAAAAATCAGTTCAGCCAAACGTGAGATAATCCCGAACAAACATACATACATACAGGTCAAACTAAGAACCTCCTTTTTTTTAAGTTGGTTAAAAAATAAGACTCGTTGGAGTTTGTGAACACAAGTGAACCAAGACTTTACTTTATCAATGCTACTCTTACATAGAACAGACCTTCTTTACTCGTCCCTTTGCGGTACAAGGATTCTTGGTATTAAATTAAAATCTATTGGGGCGGTTCAGTGTCACAAAGTCGATAGTAACACTAAACTCGTTACGTCACTTAGGCAAATAGGTATAACCATATTACTTGTGGTAAAGTGACATAAGCTTCTCATAACTATGTTATAACGTTACCAAATTTCTAGGTCAAGGCGGTTTCAACGTTGAAGGTATAGTGTATCGTGGTAAATCGCAGGATTTACTAGGTCGTTAGATAGGTATTGGTGATAGATTTACGATCTCCATTAGCTGTGTCCTATGGTCAACCAGACAATGGCCCGATTTGATGTAGTTCGGTGAATGTGCTGGACTAAAACCTTTACTCTTAAAAATTTGCGCGCTAGGTATTTTCTCCTGTATCGTAGAAGCGTTTACGATTGAAGAACAGCTCTCTGAAGCGCGCCTGAGGTGGTATGGCCATGTAATGAGAGCATCCGAAGGACACGGAATAAATGGATTTAAAAAATATATAAATGGATTACACATGTCATAACAAAACAATTCCTCCATATGAATTCAGGTCCTAAAAAGCGAGATAGACCCCATTTTCACTTGGATGTCTGCTGTCAACAATGACCTGCAAGCCCAGCTGAATGACTCGACGGCCCAGAACCGAAACAGGCAAAGAATGACGAGGAGAGCCGACTTTAATGAAATGGGATAAGGCTAGGCAAAGAGAGATCGGAGGTCCGTGGTCCTCAGATCAAATGTAGGTACGAAAATGCAAGTGTGGTTTTTAATTGGTACGGGTCCGACATTCCCCGCTTTCCCTGACTATGGACGATCCATTAGGATCTCCGGCAGTATAAAAAAGGTCACATTCAATATAGAAAGCGTCATTAGTAACCGCAAATATTTGGAAAAAAAGTGTGTCGAGAAAAAGCGTCTGAAATATTTCTGTAATATTACATATTTAAGTACAGGAGTTTTTCAGACGCTGGTCCCGCGATAATATTTTAATAGGTACCTACCTAAACTTAGGGTGTGGCCATCAAATTGTTATATAGTTAGGTTTTTTTTATGTTTCTTGGTACTTAAATGTCTATAAATTGGTTTTAAGCATGCAAATTTGTTCACGATGTACATTTAATTTTGAAAAAAAATCTGATGAACAGTTAACTTTCTCCGAGCCTTTGCCCAGCTAAGTATGTTGGGGTCGGCTTCCATTTTAACCAGATGCGGCTGAATATCACTATTTTTTCGTTCCATAAAGAATAGGATTCGTGTCCTGGAGTTGACCTACAACCAACTTCAGTGGCAGATAACTGATGTTACTTCAACTAGTTCATCACTAATTAGTCATCCATTTTACTTAAAACATAATGAATCATAAATTTTGTACACATTTCACTTTACATTAACTAAAAAGGCTAAACCAAATTCTACATTAAAGTTTTTATTTCAAATAGAGTTTAACAAGCACTTATGAAGAGTCATAAATTAAGCTACATGACATTTAATTTAAAACTAAACTATGAACCAACGTTATCTGAACAAATTAACAAACGACCCTTGACTAAAAGAATGTTTTTGATAATCTCGAAACTGGGTCAATGTTTTATTATTTTTGTGGGGCTTCGTTTTGACCTCAAACTGTCGCTAAGCCAGCAGTTTTAATAACAAAACAATATTATTCAATGTGGTGGATAAAAATGCGTAGGAACCATTCATCAACTGAGCCTCTGAGCTCCTAACTATGTTGGGTCGGCCTCAAGTCTAACCAGATGCGGCTGAATATCAGTATTTTACACGAAGCAACTGCCAGCGTAACCCAAGTTCTGGGTAATACTGGTATCCTAAGCATAGACTGGTCTGACTTTTTGGGCTTCTGACTACCACTAACGACTCTCATAGATATTCGTATGATAAACGACAGCTTTGCCTGCTTTCCCAAGCACGGAGGGGTCTCGAATTCTCATGAATAGTCCCATTCACAGACTGACGGCGGTTAGCGTAGCTTAACCTTGCAGATCGGTTCATCAACGTAGTTATTTCTTACGTTATTATTACGACGAGCACCACGTCGGGACCATTTAGTGACCTAAAAAGTAGGTACTTAAAACTTGTTCTCAGTAACTAGAGTACTCCAATCTCCTTCGTCTCAAACTCACTTTCGTAACAAAGTTGAAAAGTTAACCCGTTAAGGAACAGAGACAATAGGAAAACAATTGGTACGACACTCTGGAGGATCATCGTTCTTTAATAAAAAGAATATACCATTTAGGTTGCAAACAACCATATGGCCTGCTAGATGGTAAGCAGCTGTCGTAGCCTATGAACACCTGCAACACCAGGTATATCACTCGCGCATTGCCGACCCTTTAAAAATATTTTTGCTCCCTTTTTGGAGAACCCCATGCATGTACTATTTCGGGAGCCTCGGCGGGAGCTGATTCCATAACCTAAGCGTGCGTGGCAAGAATTTTCTATGAAGTCGCACCATCATCATTGTTGATGAATTTGAAGACACGAGAACATAATAAACAATGTATGTACTAAGTATACGTTCGATATTCGTTCGACAATCCTGAAACGCAACAGGTTTTATCCTATAATTAATTAATAAATTTATACATTTTTAGGAAAATATTACACAGCACCCAAACTAAGGAGAGTTTGTGCTATTGATACTAGAAAATGGATATATACGTACCTAATAAGAAACACCCAGACGAACAATAATAATAAACTCATTTATTCATTGAAATAAAACTGCCCTTTACTTACAGCGTCTACCCGTGACCATGGACGCTGTAAAGGGTCCGAAACATCGGGCTTAATAATATCAATATAACGCGATAAAATCCGTAAAAAGTAGTTTTATTTATATGTATAATAATATTCGCATAATTGTCAGAAATCAATCTCTTATATTCATCACAATAAACTATGTATACCTACTTTAACGTGTAATTAAATCCATCCATTAGAGAACACATTTTTCTCAATAGAATTATATTTATTGCTATTATACCTGAACGTTACATCAATCATTAACCCAAAGGTTAAGTGCTACCATTAGACGCAGGTGCGGACTTAATAGTGATTGAACCCCTAAAATGATTTTGGCATGGTCAAGTACTTCCAATATCCCAATCAATAGCTACTAACTCACAGATGTCTTTCATTTATTACCTAAGAATATTGAGGCCAATAGGTTAAGGGCTTTAACTAACTAATATATATTAGTTGCCTCTTCAAAAAGAAAAACGGCTCTTTGTAAAAAAGGTGTGTAAAAAGGTTCTATTGAAAGATTTAATAGAGCTCCAGGACAGCTTCCAAAAGTAAGGTATCCACTAAGACGTCATCAAAGGAATTTCCAAAGAGATTGTAAAAATATCAAACAAATATCAACGAGACATATCTAGTTAGTTATTTAAGCGTTGGGCCGTATGCTTGTTTGCCACCTTAGTGGTAGAAACAAAAATTTGGTTATTAAGATTCTGAACCATAAAGGCCAAAAAGAAACAAAAAGATAGGTGATTGTTTGTACGTTATGCGTTTTTTTTTTTCAATAACTAAGTATCAGGGTTATTCTTTAAATATTTAAATTACAAAATTGAATTCTATGGAAATTATTTGAAAAATAACTATGTCACTGAAGAGGTTCTTTACGGACTCGAAATTTGAAAAAATAGTTTACAAGTGTTATTTGTAAAAAACTGTTTCCACCTGATTTCTCTGTATTTTTTATTATTCCTGGTGGTCCCGTAAAGTCTATGCGTAATTGGATAAACTACTTAACTACTTTGTACTAAGTACTTTTGTAAAGAACATTACTGTTGAGCGGGTTGACGAAAGTCCGTACACGTGTGTCCATTTTCCTTTAGTTTTGTGATGTTTGACTAGTAAGTTGAGGAGTCCGTACCTCGGAGAGCGAACTGGAAACATCTATGAGAACCGTTAGTTGTAGTCAAAAGCCCAAAAAATCCTGACAATCAGTCTATCCTCATAATATCAATATTTCCCAGACATTGGGTTACGGAGGTCTGATGGCAGTCGCTTCGTTTAAAATAGGTACTGATATTCAGCCGCATCAGGTTAGACTGAAGGCCGATCCGAACATAATTTGGGAAAGGCTTGTAAGATTATGACTAGTAAGTATATAAAAACATGTAATCATATAATGGGTTTATGTATTGAATTTTTCTGAACATAATTTACAGAAAGTTTACTGGTAATCTGGTCTTCTCTTTTAATTTTGATACTATTTGTTTAAGAGGTTGAGCAAGCTCAACTATAATTATTTTTTCGAATGACAACACTATTGGCATGCCCGCGCCACCCATTGAACCAAACCCAATGGCTAAAATTATATTAAACTAGCTGACCCCGCAAACGTTGTTTTGCCATAAAAAAAAATTTAGGGGTATGAAAAATAGATGTTGGCCTATTCTCAGACCTCCCCGATAAGCACAAAAAATTTCATCAAAATCGGTCAAGCCGTTTCGGAGGAGTATGGCAACGAAAACTGTGACACGAGAATTTTATATATTAGATATCTATATTTTTTGGGGGGTAGATATAACCAACTCTCCTCTATATTTTCTAGTCTCTCTTCTTAAATAAATCCAAAATAATCTACTAAGTTATTCTCAATCCACATATACAGAATCGATTTAAATAAACACGTGAACTATGTACATTCAAGATACATATTAGTTACAAAGCCTCAACTAACATTGTGTGAGCTCAAAGGACGTTATCGATATATAATATTACAAGTTATAACCACATTATGTTCTGAATATTCAAAGAGAAGCAGAGACGATGTTATACCTATTTGAAAAGAATAGTACCTAAGGATTTAAGTATCAAAAGCGCAACGGCAATGGTTTTATTAACCTCTAAACTCAATACTTTTACAATCCCTGCTTCCCTAGTAACATTATAACTGTGACAATAAATCTGTATGTCTGTTACGCTATCACGCCGAAACTGTTGAACTGATTTTGATGAAATTTAGTACAGAGATAGATAAGACATTGGAGAAGGACGGAGGCTTAAAAACCCTTTGGGATACGGGTGAACCCCGGGCAACAGCTAGTATGTTTGTTGAATTATTTATTTATTTATTTATTGCACACCAAAACACAATTACAAAAATAAAATATGACAAATTTAGATCAGGTACAATGGGGCCGGTCTTATCGCACACGGCGATCGCTTCCAGACAACCTTTAAAGGGACTGGAAGAAAGGAAACACAGTGGGTAGTGTAGGGGTAGGTACTAATATATACCGTATATGTAAATGATTACAAACATCCGATAAATGATCCGTCAAACGGGGTGAATACAAACACCCCTGCATCCCTATACAATAAATGTAAAAAATGTACAACACAATAAAGGTAGAAATCCATTTCCCACAAAATTCGTATATGTACGAAATCTAACTTTTTTTGTTTTATATAATTTTTTTAAGTCAATACAAATATTAAATGTGTATTACACATACAAAATTACGATATTACAGACACTTAAAAGCCTAAATACTTTAAATTTACACGTTAACTAAGGGTTTAGTCGGGCTCCACATCGGACGTTTTCTCTCCACTCGAGTTTTTGTTCGATAAATGTTACACAAGTGTGTTTGCTTGTTTGAAAAATCAAGTTGTAACAACGCGTAAGTCGGCGTAGTCACGGTAATATTATCTAATATTACCGTGGCTTAGTGCTTGAGCGGCTCGAAGTTTTGTTAAAAATAAAAGTTCTAGTCTATACTCGCCTTTACTTGGAATACAATCTTCAAAAATAAATTCAGTCTATTTTCTCTGCTTTGTAATCAAAGCCTAAAAAGATTTATATTTTAATTCACGTGTGTGTTATACTAAAACGATAACGTGATGGACGTATAAAATGCGTCTCAAGGTTTTACCGTCATATTTTTTTAGTAAGTCCAGTGACTTAAGTGTTTTCTAGGTCATACCTTCTTAGGTATGACCTAGAAAAGTTCAGACCTTCTTAGGTCTGAACAGGGTTTAAAGTAATGAAAAAAAGATAAGCCCACGCAAAACAAGTTTGGGGGCGAGAATTGCTAGGCTTCATCAATCTGTTTACTGTCACCAGTGTGCTCCACTCCTGGGACCAGTGTTCTCTCAGATTGAGTATTTTCAGAATATAAGTATCGTTTCGAGGCTCGAATTATAATCTCTACCGAAATATTTATTACGAAAATATACTTCTATTTATTGACTGCCTCATTCGTCTAGTGGTCCTAAGCGCGACTGCTACGCTAGAGGTCCTGGATTCGATCCCCAGGTCGAGCAAAGTGTTATTGGGTTTTTCTATTAAATTCTCAGTAGCAGCTCGGAGTCTGAATTTGTGCCCGGTTAATGGCAATAGGCTCGCCCCCTATTACATGAGACCTAAACATACCGGCGAAATGTGTGTGTACATTAGTACACCTCTGCCTAACTCTTCGGGGAATACAGGCGTGATGGTATGTTATGTTATACAAAACAAACAAAACTAAACTGCTTTAACTTCCATGATTCAGCTAAATTACTAAGGTATAACCGAGCCATAAAATTTCTTGCGACATAATACAATTGTCCAAAAAATCCCTTGCTGAAGTTTGAGGCTTTCAGGAGGAAAGTGTTATCGTCATAATTTACGGCTCTTGCCAGCCCACTACAGAGTATTTAAGTTTTACGGAATTCTTCTCTTTTTACGCAATCCTTTTGGGTAAAATATTATGCTGAGACAAAAACGTTGAATAAATACAACTGTGTTCTTAAACAAAAGTGCCAATAGCACCTAATTAAGTGCTTCAAAGAGAAATAACAATGAAAGGAATATCGTGATTACACACTTCCGCGCGAACTATCCTTGAGAGCGGACGTTTACTAATCACTGTCATAGTTTTATCGTGTGCATGTGCATTATATCTACGCGCGGGCTAACCGGTTTCGCCGGCTGGTACCTGCCGCCACTGTCCACATGAGTGAATTTAATCTGAGTAATGTAAACATTAATACATCACCTAGTCGTGACGAGTTAGAAGACAGAATAGATATGGAATGTGAGGACGATACACAACAGAATAATACTGAGATGATGGGAAGAAAAAGGAATAGGGATGAAAACTCCTCAGAAGAAGGGTGGAACGTAGTGACTAGAGGGCGAAATAAATTGATATGCTGTAGAGAGAACCAAAATGAGAAAGAAAAAGAAGAAAAGGTTCAGATATGCGTCACATGTATCTTATCTTATCTTATCTTAGCAGTGGGGGCCGGCATAGCCAGCAACACTTCGACCAAATGTGATCTGTTGTGTTGTCCCCAGCATGGTACATTCCTTACTCTTCAAAGACGTGGTTCATGAAGGCGGCCAGCCCACTAAGAGGAAGGAACCTGTAGTCCTCTGGCTTCGGGTATCCGTTGCCGAGATGACTCATCCGTTTCGTCGCTAGGACGTCACAATCACACAAAATGTGCTGCATGGTTTCCCTGTATTCACCACAAGCTCTACAATCATTGTTCAGGGCCAACCTCATTTTATGGAGCATGTCACTTGTTGTAAAATGCCCTGTAAGGGCTCCGATGACAGCTCGGGCTTTGTCCCTTCTACTATTGAGGATGAATTTGGAGATGCGTGTGGTGCTGCTGCCGATAAACTTTCGTGAGTGCTCTAGCCCTACGCTATTGCACCACTCCTCTTTGTGTTTCATATCGGCATATACCTGTAAGGCCTTCTTGATGGCGCATGTTGGTAGCCCCATACATGGTTCTGGTCCAATCATGGCATTTGCCGATCCAGTTCTAGCTAACTCATCGGCCTTCTCATTTCCTTTGATGCCTGCATGCCCTGGGACCCAAACTAGTCGCAATCGGTTCCTGCGGCCTAGCTCATTTAGAGTTTTTATGGCATTTAGAACCAGCCTGGAGTTGACTTTGCAGGACGTCAGGGCCTTGAGTGACGCTTGGCTGTCGCTTAGAATGTAGATATTTTTATTTTCTACATTCCTGCATCACATGTAAGGAACCTTTGCCTAAACAATTCGCGTTGGCACGACTACTTAAGGCGCATAAAATTGCCTGTGGGAATATTTATCGAATTAAATACGTACATCAAAATAAAATGTTGCTTACATTCGATAATGATAGCGAAGCTGATGAATTCACGAGTAGCTCGGTGCTTACTGAAATGGGCTGGAACTGCCAAAGGACATCCGAGGTAGGTGTATCGTATGGTCTTATTAAATCTATGGATTTAGATATATCAGATGAAGATCTTAAAACTAATCTGTCAAGCAGTGTTGAAATAATATCCATCAAAAGACTGAATAAACGTTGCCCGGAGAACTCTGATGGTAATGGTTGGACTCCAAGTGAAACTATTTAAAGGTCCTTCCCTTCCGCCTTATGTCTATATTTATAATTTGAGGATTCATGTGGACCGGTTCATATTCCCAGTTACACAGTGTGCTAATTGCTGGAAATTCGGTCATGTGAAGATAAGATGTCCACAAAAAAATAAACTTGTTTGTCCTAAGTGCTCTCAAAACCACGAAAATTGTACAAGTACATCTTTCACCTGTGTGAATTGTTCAGGCTCTCATATGGCGTTTGATAAAATATGCCCATATTACAAGAAAGAAAAGACGATTAGGAACTTAATGTCAGAATTCAACTGCACGTACAGAAAAGCCCTTTCAATATACGTTCCTCCCTCTCCCCATAATATACCACAATTAGTTCCTGAATCTATGGCCGTTATCGAAAACATGTCTCCTATAATTGCCCCAGATAGCAATCCGTCGCAAGATCTAGTAGAGGAAAATGTCAGTACAGACTTACAAATGGATTTTCCAAGTACTTCCATGACAAATACACTCACCAAACCTCTGCCTAAACGTAATTTACAGAAGAGAAATCGTCGACCCCCTACCCCTACGGAGGACATAAGGACATGGCATATAGATTCCGAATCTTCTGATTCTTCCGAAAAAATAAACACAGCTGATGTAAATAAAAAACAAAAATCAGATAAATATTCACATAATTTAAATTTTTGGCATTTGTTTACAAAAATTAAAAATATTATCAATAGTAAAGAATCCCTTCAGATTAAAATTCAACAGTCAGTTTCCTTATTTGCAGAGTGGTTAACACATAAAATCGTAAGTAGCTTATCTATTGAATCTATATTTAATTTGTTTACTGGAAATGGCTAATGATAATTATATGAACTTGAATATTATACAGTGGAACTGCCAAAGTATAAGACACAAATCCCATTCACTTGAGCTATATCTAAATCGCGAAAACATTCACATTGCCGTATTAAGCGAGACCTGGTTGGAACCTGAGAGTCATTTTAAAATTAGTGATTATAATACATATAGATTGGACAGGGTGGATGGTTACGGTGGAGTTGCCATTTTGACTCAGCGCTCTGTAAAGTCTGTCATTTGTACTACACAAAGTTGCAACCCTGGTATTGAATTGTTACATATCAGAATTCTCAATTGTCAGCATGTTGAGAATATTATTTCCATATACTGCCCTTCAACAGTACACACAACTCAAAATGATTGGGACGCGATCTTTTCTATCGGGACCAGGAAAACCCTTATCTTGGGAGATTTTAATGCCCACCACTCTAATTGGGCTACTAGGACTGAGCGGCGCGGCTCCGAGCTATTCGATTCTATGTTAGATTATAATTTTACTCACTTAAACGATGGTAGCTTCACTAGAATTAGAATGGTTGAAGGTATACTCCAGCAATCTAGCCCTGATATTTCATTGGTTTCATCAGATTTATCTTTATTATTTATGTGGAACCCAACAAATGAATCGCTCGGTAGTGATCATATAATAATTAAATTGAGTTGTATGTTTAATGTTAATCGTAAATACCAAATCAAAAGAAACTTTAAAAAAGCAGATTGGACTTTATATGCTTCGTTTATAGAAGATTATTTGCAAAATTATGTAACATCCCAAGATCCCCAGGCTATATACGACTTTTTATATAATACCATGCAAAAAGCGGCTGAAAAGCATATCCCCTATATTAAAATCCCACAAAGTATTTATAGTAAATTTAAACCAAAGCCATATTGGTCTCAAGAATTGTCCAAAGCTGTTGCGGAGCGACGCTTGGCCCTTGCCAATCTGAGACGGTCCCCCTCCCCTAGTCATTTAGATATCCTAAAAGAAAAAATCTGTATTGCACAAAGACTTATTCGCAACGCTAGATGCAAATCATGGCAACAGTTTTGTTCATCTGTAGATGAAACAACATCGGCATCCGAAATGTGGCATAAAATGAGGTGGTTGAAGGGTCAGCGAGCTCCTAGCTTTTGTGTGGACAAAGAAAAAGCAGAGCTTTTACTTAGAGACTTGACTCCAGATTTTGTATGTCCCCTGCAACCTAATTTTCATTCTAATAATGCAACACTGGAGTCGCAAATATCTATGCCAGAATTAGTAAACTGTATTAAAAACACTGATACAGCTCCCGGGTCAGATCAAATTTCCTTCTCCATGATAAAACACCTTCCACCTTCAGGTAAACACTTATTACTATTAATATATAATCAATGTTTTTCCCTCGGTTTCGTTCCCTCACAATGGCGTCAAATAAAAATTGTTCCAATTCCTAAATATAATAGTTCATCTTTACGTCCTATCTCTCTAATATCTTGTGTTTGTAAAATTTTCCACACCATTTTGGGCAAGCGCATAGAGTGGTATTTTGAAAAACAGTGTCTTTTCCCTGAAGACATGGTGGGTTTCCGTAAAGCGCGATCTTGTCTAGATAACCTTACACGGTTGGTTTCCGAAATCCAACTAGGATTTTCCAAAAATTTTATTACAGCAGCATGTTTTATAGACATCGAAAGTGCGTATAACAATGTTGATATTCCTTGTTTGTTAAATATTTTGGATCAATTTGGTACTGGGTCAAAAATCTGTGTTTATCTTTGGTCTTTTTTAACGAATAGACATCTGCAGGTGGCAACCCATGACTATGAGGCTGTTAGATGTACTGGTCGTGGGCTAGCTCAAGGAGATCCATTGGCGCCTCTTTTATTCAATATTTTAACATTACATATATGTAAGTACGTTGACCAGGTTAATATATCTCAATATGCTGATGATTTTGTTCTGTACTCATCAAAAAATAATCTAGATTCAACCTTTCGAGAGCTTCAATCAGCTCTGCAAACTACCAAATTATTGATTAATAAGCTGGGTTTGACTATATCCCCAAACAAAACTAAGGTCTGTGTTTTTAAAAAGGGTTGCTTTAGAAGATCTGTCGATTTTAATTTTGATGATGGTTCAATTGAAGTTGTTAACCATGTGAAATATCTGGGTCTATGGCTGGATAGTTCATTAAGATGGGGTAAACATATTAATGAAACCGCTCAAAAAGTAATGAAATTCATTAATTTACTTAAAGTTTTATCAGGTCCGGGATGGGGACTCCATCAAAAACACCTAAGACGGTTATATATTTCTATAATTCGAAGCAGAATTGATTATGCCAGTTTCTTGTTTGACAATAGTTGTAACTCCAAACTAACAAAACTAGACAAGGCCCAAAACCAGGCACTACGTGTTATCGGCGGATTTATCAGGAGTACCCCGATACATGTAATGGAGAGTGAGTTATGCCTGCCTCCTCTTCATATTCGTCGGAGATATTTAGCCAGTAAGTTTATTCTTAAGTCAAAATCCTTTTGTAACAGTAATGTTATTAAATCATTACAAAATCTATCGCTATCTAAGGGTTCTAATTACTGGCTGAACAAGAAGCTGCCATTACTTGTTAACACCCTTTCACATTATAAATCTGTCCAAATACATTCGAGTGTACAGCTTGAAATGTTTTCTCTTAATACGTGGGTAGGTAGAATCAATATGCAACATATAATATTCGATAAAATTCCTAGTATTTCTCAGGCTAAACGTCACTATAATACTTTACAACTAAAACACTTGTGTGTGTCATATATACAAGAACATTATTCGGGTTACCATAAAATTTTTACTGATGGCTCCAAAGACAGAGACATGGGAGGAGCTGCCTTTTTGGATCCTCTTCTTCTTAATCACATGCAATTTAGGATTGATTCAGATATTTCTATTATGCACATTGAATTGATTGCTATATTGGAGGCTCTGTCTTATGTACAATCAATTAATGGCGAGAATTTTGTTATTCTGACCGACTCCAAAAGCTCGCTGCAACATTTGGCTCGGCACACTTCTCACATGCGAGGTATCCCGACAGCCTACTTAATATACGAATTACTCTTAAAACTCCGATCAGATTCCAAAATTGTGTCTTCAGTGGATTCCGTCGCATGTTAATTTGGAGGAAAATGATATAGTGGATATGCTCGCTAAGAAGGCGTGTGTTGATGGAGTTCCCTTGAATATTGCCCCACTTTATTCGGATTATTTTGGAAAGGCTAAAAGACATTGTTTGGATCTTTGGCAAGAATATTTTGATGAGAGGTCAAAAGAAAAAGGGATTTGGTTTCGAACTAACCAGCCAGAGATTCCTCGAGTTCCATGGATTGATTGCAACCTTAATAAAAATGTAATTACTGTGGCTTTAAGACTTCGTTCCGGACATATTCCATCAAATAAGTTCTATTTCTTAATGAAAAAGGTATTGTCACCAAACTGTGATGATTGTGGAGTGGTTGATGATGTTTCTCCTGATGGAATGTGTCCGGAATGAAAATGCAAGAATCAATGTTTTTGGAAGAACCAAACTTTATGATATTGGCAGCTGTAACACCATTCTCGCTTTTCCATTGTCGGATAAAGCTAAACAATTGTACGAGTTATTATTAAGGTAAAAATTGTAATAAAAACTTTGTACTTATTTCTTGAACTGGGCGATATGGTCGCTAAGCGACAAAGCCCTTTAATTAAATTAAAAAAAAAAAAAAAAAAAATCGTGATTACAGTGCCACGAATTCGTTAGAAACGTTTTCGAATTTTGAATTATTTTAAAGTAAATGCTTCAATTAATAATAATACTTATTCCTTCCTATCGAGGGAAGGAATAAGTATTATTATTACAGATACTAAAATTCACTCGCTTTAACGGTGAAGGAAAACATCGTGCCGAAACTTACATGAGATTTTCTCGATGGCGTGTGAAGTCGCTACACAATGACTGATGTATGCATCCCATCGGCTAGGACTCAAAGTCGCTGTGGCTCTTTCTTCAAAAGGTCATTTAAGACTGCTTTATATTGTGACATACATAATTATTTGACTCTGGACTTTAAAAGAAACCATGATTCTCGGAGTTTGTTTCGGCGATTCTTGTCAGAGACTGTCAGTTAGGAAATGCCGTCGCCATCTAGCATTGAAAATTTCAGATTATTGATTTGTATAAGTGTCCGAAATAGGTAAAGGGTTCGGAAGGGCTGTGAAGGATACGAAATGTCGGGATTTGTAATATAAATATAACGCGATAAAATCCGTAAAAAAGTTTTATTTAAATTGTATGTGTATTTAAAATATATTTTTACTGTTCGTTACTACGAGTACTAGTCACTTTTTCAAATTGGCAACTAAAGTGTTTTATTATTTTATTGTCGTGGCAACATAGCGCGTCCGCGCTGAGGGCGCTGCTCCGGATGCCTCGCTTCTGCAGCGCATCGGGAATGTTCGCGAGCGTCCGCATTGACTGTTTTTATGCCAGTATGCGCAAGAGGGCCACCTCGAGAGCGAGTAGAGTGCGGGGCAGCGGCAACGGTCTCCTTTCAGTTATTGCCAGCAGGTTGGATGGGCCGTTCATGCAGCACTAGCAGGCCTTACATGCACCCATATATCAAGCTTGGGGCAGGTAGTAAATGAATTAAATGATTCTGACATGATCTAATTAATTTACTACTTAATTTCGCTAATTTCGTTATTTACTATTTATTTTATTTAATTTTAATTTAATTGTAGGTATCTTTAGAAAAATATGGACTGATTTAATGTCTGAAACAAAATGATTATTATTATTTATTATTGCACTTCGATTACTTTCAAAAGTAACCGCCATCAAGCTACCTATTTACTCCTTTATTACAATACAATTTTAATTTCATCGAACATCAAGTTTTATTTCGAAGCCCTAGCACCAACACGGATTCTCAAACATTAATAAAAATAAATATCATTTATACCAGAATGTATTCCATTGTAGGATTCGCGCCCACGTACCAACCCCTTTCGCGGAATAGCAATATTCGAAATTTGGACTATTTTTATCCTTTTAAAAAAAAACTGAGAGATTGTAAATGGTTTTTCGTATTATCAAATCTCTAGAAAGTAGCTACATTAACTTACTTTTACTTTTTACAAATTTAGACTAGATTGTAAAGTAATTAAAATAACTTCAAGAAAAAAAGGCTTGGTCTATTTATAATTTTTTAATAATATAATATTTTTGGGACATTTTTACACAACACCATCTAGTCCCAAACTAAGCAGAGCTTGTACTATGGGTACTAGACAATGAATATAATACTTATATACTTTTTTTTTGTAAATACATACTTATAATACATGAGGAACACCCAGACAAACACAAATACTCATGTTTTATCCACACAAATATTTGTGTCCTGTGGGAATTGAACAGACGACCCCATGATCAGCAGTTCGGCACTCGAACCGCTAGACCACAGAGGTCGTCAATAATGTGTGGAACGTCAATGATTCTATTACATAGTACCTATAGTGTAATATATAACTCTAAACATATAGGAGCGCTCGTGGCTTTTTTTTTTATACCACTAAGGCGACAAACAAACATACAGCCCACCTGATGGTAAGCGGTTATACGGACCGCGGCTAGCGCTGCTTAACCTTGCAGGTCGGTTGATCAGGGTAGTTATAACTCAGTGCTCCGCGAGGAAACGTTGTGTTGGCAGTGGGGGACTTTGACCCTTATACTCCCAACCCAACTATTCCTCTTTCGTTTTACAAGGTCGGCAACGCACAAGTGATACCTCTGGTGTTGCAAGTATCTATAGGCTACGGTAACCGCTTACCATCAGGTGGGCCGTATACATGTTTGCAACTTTAGTGGTTTTTAAAATAATATTGAGATTATAATTATTTTTTAAAGATTGTAAAGCATTTGTAATAAAATGTAAACAAGAATGCCCCAGATTTGGTCACAGCCTCAGTTTTAATTACGTTACAAGGTCAACCAAGTTTTTCTTCAATCTCCTCCTAAAGATAATTCTGCAAAATATGAGAATGGCAACTGATATTTCATTGAAAATGGCAAAGGTCTTCAAAAACTCCAATCAATATTGCACAAAGCTTTTTATTTGAGTGAGAGTTGTTTATTTATAATAAGCGTAGGAGGTGACCGATGTCAAGCTCTCAAAATTATTTGAATATAAAAAAGGTTTTTTTATAAATTGTGTTAAATTAACTTTACTCTTAAGCTTAATGTCACATCTTTTGACACTTCAACATCAAAAGAAACGCTGCGAGGGTAATGTCTTTGATATTATACTGGAGACTAATTTAATAACCTTCTATATTTGTCTCTGAAGATTTTTATTTCGCCAAATTCATAATGAAAGAAACAGAAACGAAAAGCGTCTATGTATCATGTGCTACATTGATTTCTAACCTTGGGCAGGGTTGACACAAGCAGGCCAGGAACCCATCAAATATGTGTGCCCGTAGCTTAGGCTCTGCACACACAATCGACGAATCGACGACTGCAGCACTTATTTACCTCAAGCACTTTTATTAAAAAAAAATATAAGACACACCATCACGCCTAAAGTTAGGCAGAGGTGTTCTAATGTACACCCACAGTCCGTCGGTATATTTAGACCCCATGTATTATTCCCAACCAGTCTTTTAGACAGATTTAATTTAAAGTCGCATCTGCGTTACGGTTTTTTTTATTTTCCTACGTGAATTCAGGCATAGAAATTGTGTACTACATTATCTACCTAGTTAAGTCTTTATGTCCATTTGTTTCAGGTACCGCATCGCTTTCCAAGAAACCCTACTTTGCAGGAAGGTCCGTGGCCGCAGCGATTCCCGCATCATCAATTTAGATCACACCATCTGCAGGGAAGTCACCACTCTACCCAGTATCAACTCCACCAACACGCATTCTAAGCGAGAATCGAGAATATCATTCGTAAGCAAAGTCGATTTTGTAAAGGACCCGACGCCATACTGTGTCGGTGAAGTCAGGGACTGTGAAGACCCTGTGTTTAATAGTTATTCCAAAACGTGAATTATCAAAAATGATGATCTAACGGTGCCAGGGTTAAAAATAAAATATGTAAAAATTAAACAAATAAGTGTTATAGGTAAATACTTTGTGAAAAAAAAACCTGTTATAAAAGCTGAATTATAAAATAATTACCTATATCAGATTAAGAATTACCATTAATTAATTACGTAAGTGATGGTCAATTAATGCCATTTGAGTTCTTAAAAAAAAAGATCATTTATTATTAAAAATTCTTCTGATCTAAGTTCTTAAACATTTCAGATAATGAAACAGCTAAAGTATGTAGGAATCTTAATTAAATATCTGTTCCCACTTCTGTTATTTGAAAACTTTTTTGGCTGTTAATAATCTTGTGTTTATGAAAATCCCAATAATTTATTTTGAAGAAGTATTAATAGCGAAACAAAAAATTGTATATTGAAATAAAACTACTTTTTACGAATTTTATCATGTATATTGATATTATTAATCCCGACGTTTCGGACCCTTTACAGCGTCCATGGACACGGGTAGACTGGTCCGAAACGTCGGGATTAATAATATCAATATACGCGATAAAATCCGTAAAAAGTAGTTTTATTTCAATGAATAATATTCGCGTAAATGTCAGAAATCAAAATATTGTATGTTTTAATTAGCTGTAGGTATATATTATAATTATTTAAATGCACATTTTTTCGTTTGAATGCTATTTAACATATATTACGAAAGAAACGAGACAAAACACACACTTTAACATTTATTAGATTGGGGGTATATTGTATAAATGTATACGATATCTGTGTTTAGAAAACGGAATTACTTAATTGCAAGTAAATTTAAAACTAATGTAAGAGTAGCGTAAGAGGAATAATTGATTGTTTCTAATGACCACAATAATAAATTGTCGACGAATAAACTATTGCAAGGAAATCTAGAATACTATTAATTAATTATTTCAGACCGTCTGTTAATTGAGATTGTTCATTTAATGGTAGATTAAAACAAATTTAATCTACTGTTAAATAAACGATATTGATCTACTATTAAAACAACAAATTTAATCTAACATTAATTCTGAAATGGTTCAATGTACGTACACAAAATAATTTATAAATCTGTGTGTTTAAAATCTATTTTTGAGACTAGTTTAGAGTAAGCATCGCCTAGATACGCGTAAGTATAAGTTATGTTAAACAACTAACTATATGGTATAGCCCATTCTTCGAATTCCTTAAATATTTTTCAACGTGTACAATCTACCAGAGAAGGTTTACTAATATGTCACTGACCAAAACCATATGGTGTTCCTTCCTATAACTAAGTCCACGGTTTGCGAGGGCAGATTTTCATAACCCTAAGTCTTTCAGGAGTGTATTTAACACAACAACCTCCCAAATTTTCCACTCTCATAGATCTAATTATATAAAATACAGCCTACTTTATAACTTTTTTAGTCATTTTGACTTATTTCAGTGCGATACTCATTTCTCCGAATCTGGTTTCAAGGTTGTGATCCTTTAGAACTCCCTCATAAACAAGGCTTTGCTAACGACATTTACAACTACATGATTGTAAATAAAGTTTCCTAGGTAGTCAAACTCAATTAACGTTTGTCTATAACCAAAGTTGACATCAACTTTGCCTATCAATAAATCTAGTATAGGTATTTTTGAAATTCAAAACCTTATTTTTCATCCAAAAATGAGTTTATCGAGCACTCTAACTCGTATTACGTATTTATGCCAAAGTTCTGAGACTTCTGATAAAGTTTAATATAATTCAGATATAAGAACTAGAAAGTACCAATAATATCTATAAATAAAATTGAACTTGTAGATTGACTTATAGGATAGGTAGTCCTAGCCATAGATGTTACAGTATTTCTCAAGATAAAACCTAATTATTAAGAGTCCGTGTTAAGATATTTTAGATACTAATTTTGATATAAATGTAATATTTATTTTATAAAAATACAGTGTAAAGATTCTTAGCTGTTTGATTTACGAAATACCTTTAACTAGAACGGAGTAGTATTGTATGCCATGGATTAAAAGTAAAACGAGGTCACGAAGTTCAAACCTTAAACTAGGGCAAAAGGGATTTATAATAAAGTTTATGACTTGGGAACTTTTAAGACATACGTTTACATGGGTTAATACTTAAGTACGAGTATATAGTAGTTTGACACGTTTGGCGCAACGGCTGAGCGATCGGTTTCTGCGCCACGGATTGTGGGTTCGATCCCCACACGGAAAAATATTTGTATGTAGGTAGTTGTTCCAGGTCTGAAAATTTGTCTTTGTAAACTTTCCCACAGAAGGAAATCCTAGTGTGGGAAAGCTTTAGTTTCAGTTTATAAAAAAATTAGAATAGTTCTCAGTAAAATCAAAGAAAGCGGTGAAGGATGGTTTTTTTTTTTTCATTTTTTATATAAAAATTACGTTAAAAACGTAATAAAATTATTAGCCTACTTGGATGTAGGTATCAGTTGAGACAGTTTATCTTCCATTCATATTAGCTCTATTCTATACTTATGCCTTATACTTATATTTCTTATGCATGCCACCCCGCCCGATGCGATTCCGCCCGGACGAAAAAGATGAGATTTAAAAATGATCTATAAAAAATATATTATTTGGGTAATATATATAATAAAAATTATGTTGCGGAGACCTGATGGTAGTCGCTTCGTGTAAAATACTGACAGACCCCAACATAGGGAAAGGCTCAGTGATGTTTACACGATAGAAAAAAGAGTGCTTATGGTTTCTATAGTAATAGGATGACGTAGGGAAAGCTCTAAAATATAGTTGCCAAACGATTAAATCAAAACGGGACCAATAATGGGACGATTATATGTAATAAACTAGTAAGTAAGTAAATAAATAGAATTTCGCGGAACATCTGCGACGGTTCCGTACGAGAGTACTTCCTGTGAGCACATTAATTTGTCATTTTAATGTGTCTATAATGGATGATAAGCAACATTATATGAGTTTGTTGTTACTGAAAGCTCATTCTAAGAGTACTTAAATGAATAGAATAGGAAAATAAGTTCTTTTATTTTTTTTGTTCTACTAAGGTGGCAAACAAGCATACGGCCAACCTGATGGTAAGCGGTTACCGTAGCCTATAGACGCTTGCAACACCAGGAGTATTACTTGCGCGTTGCCGACCCTGTATTTAAGAGGAATAGTTGGGTTGGCAGTATAAGGGTCAAAGTCCCCCCACTGCCAACACAACTTTTCCTCGCGGAGCACTGGCAACCTTGCTCACCGTAAGAAAAACAACACGGCTCAAAGCAGTATTATTTTACTTCGATTTTCTGCAAGGCGGAGGTACTTCCCCAGTCGGGCAGCTCCAATTTACTCCCACTATGCCCTACCTCTCTTAAAAGAGAACCTCTGTTTTTAAGCAATATTATTTGAGGTTGTTGTTACTAAAAGCTCTTGCTACTTGCGCGTTGCCGACCCTGTATTGAAAGAGGAATAGTTGGGTTGGCAGTATAAGGGTCAAAGTCCCGCCACTGCCAACACAACGTGTCCTCGTGGAGCCCATATTAAACCATATTAAAACTTGTTGCATGCACCTCTGACTGATATTGCCCAGAAATTGGGTTGCGGAGGTCTGATGGCAGTCGCTTCGTGTATAATACTGATATTCAACCGTATCTGGTTACCACCCAACTGTTGGAAAAAGGCTGGTGCTCAAGATGTTTTTGAAACTAAACTGCCTACCATATAATAAAAATCTCAAGGCTTTTTATACCGAAAACCCAGTCAATGTAATAAATCTACAAATCATATTCCTACAAGCAATAATTCGATCAAATTAGCCTATGTTCGGCTTTGATCTTCTGAATTTATATCCAACACAGTTTCAGATACTCGTTTTCAATGCTCGAACGATTTATATTCGCTTATAACCAAGATGTTCATTATCATCCCTATCTTTCTCTTGTCCCAGTTTAAGGGCCATGTTGACAGTATGGAAATATATAAAATGTATTCATGTTTTATTCCAAAACACGAATATTACCTATGTCAACTTTAATAGAGAGCACACCTAGATTAACATACATAGGGCTTATATCTAAATTAACTTCTTTGATCATTATAATAATAATAATAATTCTTTATTGACTTTTTTAAATATTCACAACAGAAGTGAGGCCCTGACTCCTGCGCTAGGTTAACAAACCTGTGTTACAGAAGCCAGTGTCTTCTCCCAGCATTTATGTTCAAATTTTTATGCAATATTAGAATTAACCATTAAATTAAATAGATAAAAATTAGCAAATTAAAAATAATTAAAGTTATACAAACAGAAAAAAAGTATAAAAATATTAAAAAGTTGCTAGTCATTGTGCAGAATGAGTGATTGAATGAATGAGTGTCCTTCAAGTATGTATGAGTGTGTTTGTGCGTGTGTGTGTTTGTGTGTGTGTGTGTCTGATTTTAATATCGTATAATGTATACCTATTCTAAAACCATCATTCTTGATGAATTGGCAATCCTACAAGAAATCTTAAAATCTTTTCGTATTTCATTAATTTTACGTATATGTAGGTATTAACATTAGACTATGACAACACACAGGACCTACTTAAATCGAAACATTATAAAATATGATTTAACATAACCGAGACCGCCATATTATGTTACCCCTCTCACACACAATTGCACATATTCATACATAAATTATTATATAAATATATCCATGTGAACTCGTGGCTAATCACTAAGCTGATCACCCGATTTGCAAGATTAAGCTGCGGTCGATCGATTCTTAACACATCGATACCCCTCCGTGCCTCCGTTACCTGTGTTTCCTTTGTAGACCAGGGCTGAAAATGGTAAAAAGTGAAAAAAAAAATATAGTAGAATGAAACCCATTGGAAAACGAAAACATTATAATAAAAATGAAAGGAAAATTATTTAATTTACGGGCGATCTGAGGTCGGGAGGTGGATTGCGGTGCGTTTTTAAGGGTAAAAAACGGTTTCCGGCAAAACTACAAGTCCTATGGAAAAAAGTTAAATTGCAACGTTGTAGGTAATAAAAAGATCTACAACTTTATTATTTACACATTTTTACTTAACCTCAAAATTTAAGTGAAAAACTATCTTTTTGTATTTTTTTGGCATTTTCCATGCTAAGATTTTAAAGTTATTTAGGAATCCTGCCCGCGGTCGAATTTTTCCTTCGCTAAATAACTTTAAGTGAAAAATTCAAATAACCAAGTTTTTGGTTTTTTATTTTAATATTTTCCAAAAATGATATTTTATTCATGAAATTTGGTGAAAACTTATCTTTTTATGTCCCAGACACACTGTAGGTATTTTTTTTTTATTTAAAGCACCCTAATTTTCAATCGAAAAACCTCACGTCAAAATTTTTGTCCGTTGAAATCTCTAATTTCTAATGATGTAAAAAAAATATACATTACTATGGTAAAGTCTTCCAGAAAATCCTTCGCTAAATATAAACTAATATAGATACTATTAGTTTCCCCATAGTGCATGAGAAAGAAAAATATATTAATTTGCCAAGCCCAACTAATACTTCTCTCTTGTGAGGGTCGTTATAAACACATGGTATACAATATAATATTTATCCTTCCCCTAAATTGGGTAATATAGTTCTTATTAAATAGGAGCCTGCGATCAACTTGAAAAAGGAGTTACGCGGTCAGTGTCCTCCTTACACTGTTTTACATATCTGTAAACGTGCCTATAACGTGATTCGGTTTGAAGTTTTACGATCGAATTTATTGTTTGAATACAAAGTTATGATCTTCGCACTAACCATAAGTTTTGAAACGACTCTCGGCTTTCGGCTTTCGGCTCCCGGCTCTCGGCTCTCGGCTCTCGGCTCTCGGCTCTCGGCCTCTGCTTTGAACCGTCACATATATGTATATTAGTTTTAATTGTGTGTAAATAATAAATTAAGGTAGGTACTTTGTTCTTCTCATTTTTAGTCTTTATAACTTTAATTTTTCAAATAGTCGACACTATCTTGTTCTTTTGCTCACACTATTTATTTTATTAATTCACATTAGTCCGTAACTATAAGTGAAAACTTGTAATTGGATATCTGTTGATTATGTTATAGATATCTAGTTTTTAATAATTTAATAAATAAATAATGAGCTTTACGCGTATTAACCATAAAAGTCATTAAATGGATTGATGTTCGTAGTTTTTCGTAATTAGCAGACGGGAAAACACTCTCACGTTCAAGATAAATTTCTCGCATCTAGAATGGCACTATGGTGGCCCATATATTTCCGGAAGCCATAGCGCCCATATATCCAGGAACAGATAGATAGTGTCCCAATACATTAGGCCGACATCTCACTATCAGCGAGGCGATTTGTAAACTTACTGAAGTGAAATCGTCGTGAATTCGCAGCAAACTCGCCGTAATCTTTCAAACATGTGACGTGACCACGTGTGTAGTCTATTAATTTTAGATCTTGGAAACAAATATGTATGTGATGAAAATGATGAATAGGTGTTTCTGGTTGTCTGGGTGTTTCTTATATATTTTAAGTATGTTTCTACAAAAAAAAGTATTGGGTTACCCATGGGAACACTTTATTTAGCCCACCGTAGCGCTGAATACACACTTGCCAGTTGCTAGTGTGATAAAACCCTTAGCTAAACACTGCCCCCCAATAGATATTGTCGCTATAAATCTATGTACGTCACAGTGACCAACTGACCGACGGGCATTAAAACAAATGACCCGGCTTCCTCCCTGTTCAAATATATGGACAATAGCAACATAAGTTAAGTTGAACTAAGTTAATGTCCTCTTACAAATAATGACTATAAGGAATTACCATAATCACCTACCTGTTCTCTCTTTCTTTTCTTTTAAATCTTTTAGAGCTAGCTCCCACACGTCTAGAGAAGAAGCCCTGTGTCGCGGGGAATTTCTAATAAGAATCTACCCATTGCTTAGTATACGCCTCTTTGGTTATGCAACCTTTTTCGACCTTCGATAAAGTGACTTCGGTAGTAGCGCAGAGGTCACTAAAGAGGTGGAACTAAAGAAGTTACAGACTAACTGTATTTAAATTCGTACCATCGACGCGAAGAAGAGGAAGAAAAGGGAAGCCAGTAATTGAATTGTACGAAGCCTTCGCAACTACTCGAGTACTTACTGTAGAAAATCAAAATGAGTGTTTCAAGTACCTGAGACTGAATGCAAATGCTGTTATTTCTTGCGTAAAACCAAAGTATACTACCACATAACGTGGTTTTTATTGCACACTACCGACGTGCCCCGGCTCCGCACAGGTGCCACTGATACCTAATATGTATATATATAACACATAATAGGTATAACCTTCTGGAAGAAATTCTTTCTGAGAATATAGAATACCGTACCAAAATCAGTTAGTTCAAAGGAAAGCGTAGAAACAGAAAGGCAGGCGCGGGCAGTGACTTTGTTTAATACCATTATGAGAAGAGAAGATTATAAGTTCATATCTACGGTGTTAATGACAGCTGTAAGTCTGATTCTTTATTCCATATAATGTTGTAATCAGTAGATTTAGCTTTCGAAATTGTTCAAACAAAAGACATCACACATTTGATATTTTCGGTTTTTGATAATTTGATTTTCATAAGAATCAATTGATAATTTTTAAACGTTTTCATTAGAAACACGTTTGATATAGTTCTAAATTTCTGATCCTTACGAAAATAATTTAATTTGAAAAAACAACAGATTACAAACTTCTAAACTACTCTCTAAAAAGCATGTAATTAATGCCTAAAACTCATTTTAACGATATTTTCTCTATTTTGAGTCACTAAATCGTCTTTCAGATAACAAAGTATTGATAAAATTGAAAGGATACTACTATCTTATCCTTTAAAGTTAATGAGGTTTCCACCGACCTGACTTCACCCACTCGCAACCGTATTTTAGAGAACAAACATTTATTTCCAATTGAATTACTTCTACTCGGAATCAGCGTAACAGAGTTACTCTTTGAGATAGAAAGGTTGAGAGTTTTAAGGAATAGCTTCAGTAATAAGCAATCATTCATTATTTCTATCACACTATGATTGGACAAAATATTAAATAGATGTTATAGCGATATAGGTCATAGCGTATGGTGTACCTAACCAGAAGACGCAGGTTCGAATGCTGCCCGCAGTCGAATTTTTCCTTTGCTTAATAACTTTAAAATCTTAGCATGGAAAATGCCAAAAAATACAAAAAGATAGTCGCCAATTGTTTGAAATTAGTCGTAAAATGGTCCAGCTAGATAAATCTCTACTTAGTAATCTAAATATGAATGAATTTCTTGAGTACAGTAGTAAATATATCTTCTACACAGGAAATCCCATGATAATCTGCGATCTATTATTGTACCAAACACCATTACTGTGTACCTCGTGATTACATTTACGAATAGGTAGTAGGTACAAAGCCAAAAACAGGACGTTATCAATCACAGAAGTAGGTCAACAATTTGACCAAGTAAACACAATGCTACATCATTATCAATCATACTTACTGCTTTTGCTTCACTTCTTAGCTTCCGAAAAATTGTTAAACTAAATCAAAGTTATACCCAAAGCGAAGCGAACGAAGTATTGTCAAATTGAGGAAAATATAAAATTGGGCTGTCTCATTGAACATAATAGAGAGTATTTTATTTATAAAAACATACCATCACGCCTATATTCCTCGAAGGGTTAGGCAGAGGTGTACAAATGAACACCCACAGTTCGCCGGTATGTTTAGGTCTCATATAATAGGCCTACTGATAGTCACGGGGCACAAATCCAAACTCTGAGCTGCTAGTGCTGCTACAGATAATACAGACAGCTGTAAGCCTCACTTCATAAAATTAAATATTTTATCTTTACCATGCATTTATATACATGACATTTGCTTATTTGTATTTAAAAACCTCAACATTTTTCCAAAAGTCTAAGATACTCATAATTTAAATACGCGCCATAGAAATAGATTATATCTCCCACAATCCCGAATAAATATAAATACTAGCCCATACTATATGGCAGTTAAAATTTACAACAAACTTCCACAACATATTAAACAAGAATCCAAACTTATTTTATTTAATAAAAAACTGAAATCGTATTTAATACAAAATTGCTTTTAGGTTCCATTTCAGAATATTTAGAAAATAAATTACCATAATATAACATTAAATAATTATACCTAATTAACCTGTTATTGTTTATAATAAGTTAATTTAAGTTTTTTTTTATACTTTATTACATTATCTTGTTATACCCTTACTGGGTTTCATGTTGAACATTTTTATAAATGTAACATCTATGTAAAACATGAATGCAATAAATACTTGAATACTGAGATTTCTATAAAAAAATCATACAACACAACCTTTTTGTATCTTTTGGCATTTTCCATGCAAAGATTTTAATGTTATTTTAGCGAAGTAAAAAATTTAACTGCGGGCAGGATTCGAACCTACGTCTTGTGGTTAAGTACACCAGGCAGTATGACCACTAAGCCACCATGAGTCCTATCCACCAGATCGAAATTTGCCTTCACATTCTGAATTTACGTCTTTATGGTGACGTCAGTAACACCTATTGAAAAGCAAGTTATATTGAAATAAAACTACTTTTTTTACTTTACGTGTCAGGTTACTGATATGTTCTGACAGTTTTGAGTATTTCCATGACCTACGCGAATGTCTTGTTGATCTGGTATCGTCGTGCGACGGGTCGAAATAATGGTTGAGCTACATGATGACTGATGTATACATGCCGTCAGTAAGGACTGGACAACTCAAAGCTGCAATGGCTCTTTCTTCGAAAGGCCAGTTCAGATTTGAATAAAATTAAAAAAAAAACATATAATATGGACTATAAAAGAGAAATTCTGTGAGTTGGTTTCGGCGTTTCTTCTCATCAGTTAGGAAATGCCGGACCAGATGTCCGGCATCCGACATTTTTTTTAAAGCTTTAAAAAAAATGTAAAACATGAACTTGTAAAAGAAAATATGAACTTGTAAAATAAAAATTTGTTACATTATTGTGAATAATAAATTATTATATTTATTGTGTAAATAGTTCTTTATTTACACAAAACTCAGCGAGTATGTTCTGTGTGTATCGGAACATCAATAACTAAAAAATGTAGGGTAGTTGGCTAATAATTTCAACAACTAGACAAAAAATACCTCAGTTCTATCGGGACCGCGCGTGGGTTTTACTTATAGAAGATCCAAATCTAATCACTTGAAAAAAATATCGTGAACTCTGTTTTTTATTAACTATTGTCTTATTTGTGTCAGTGTTTTTAATAAGTACGATTGTGCACGGGACTCGGTGTTTGTGAAGTTAGTAAAACACTAATGTAGAATATGGGTGGATTCAAAGATGCGTAGTGTCCTGTTGGGCGAAGGCTGCAAGTAATTACTAAAGGTAAGTGCTTTATTATTTATTTATATAAAATTTTATATTATGATGATTTCTATCTTGATTATTTTTTACAACAGTAGGTAAAACAAGATCTCATTTCTTAAATTATCCATTCATCAGTCCGGTATTAGTGTACTAGCAACTCGCGACGGCTTCGCACGGATAAGTTCAATATGAGCCCCAGCGGTATAGGCTCTACATTGATGACGTCATACAGTCAGCTAGGATAAGTAATTTGTATAGTTAGATTGATACCAGTAAAAATACGAAATATTTTTAGGTATGCCAACTTTTTCGTCAATAAAGGATTCCTCTGTATATTTTCGATATAAGTATGAATGTTCGCGCATAACTTTTTCACTTATAAACCGATATTGAAGATTCTTTTTGAAGGCGTATATTCCTGATCCGATAAAATTTCTATTGGAGTTTGACTGAACGAAAGAAATCGTTGTTTATTTTTTCGGAAAATACAGTATTGTAATGTGTTATGGAAAACATAGATTTTGAAATATGAGACTTTCGAAAGAAGAGTATTTTTTCCATTGTTAGAGTGAGTTTATTAATTAAATAACTATGACCCTCCAAAGGGTCGTAATAATAGTTTTTGGATTGTATGCTCATTGTGTTGACATGTTAAATTCTCAATCTTCAAATACTTAACTAGTATTAAAAAACAATAACTAAACGTAACGGTACTATTTTAAAATTCTAAAATGTTGTCTGAATTCATTAATGCTGCTTGCAGCATTTAAGAACCTAAGTATCTACTTTTGCCTAAAAGCCTGAATGTCGCCTTCAGTTTCCTTTAAAACATCTAAGTATATTAAAATTATTGCTCAAATATTTCATTTACGTGTAAAATACCAAACAACTTACGTACATTACACATTTATCACCTGCTATCTAATTTTCTCGATTCCCAACTAGGTTTTAGCATTTTAGCAAAACCATAAACTAGACAATGTTTGTTTTTATGAGGCTCACACAAAGTTATGCCGTATTTCATCACTGAGTCCTATTAACCCGACTACCGAAGAAGGGTAACGTTTCACGAGCGTATGTATGTATGTATGTCTTATTCTTTTGAACGCTCTATAACCTAAACCATTTGACGGATTTCGGGGTTTATGGGGTTTCATTAGATATTAGATTCGTCTCTGGGGGTCTACTCCATAAGCACGAAGTCGTTCGTTTCGGGCGTTTCCTACTCCGTATCACCTACGGACGGATGATTCGTTCGGGGCCCGAACTAAGAATGAATGACAACACAATTTGACAGCTGTCCCTCCTCTCGATGTGTTTTTACCCTTTCGAAAAATTTAATTTGACACTTGTTTTTTCGAACTCCGAACTTTCGGAGAACTTTCGAACTGCTCGTAACTTCGTTGACGGAGATAGGGAGTAGACCCTCAGTTGTGAGAGTAACATAAAACATACCTGTATTCCCCAAAAGGTAAAACAACGGTGTACTCATGTACACCCACAGTTCGCCGATATGTTTAGATCCCATGTAATAGGGGGCGAGTCTATTGCCATTGCCGGCACAGATCTATACTCCGAGCACTTTGCTCGACCATGAAATCAAACTGTTGGTACCTACCTATTTTATAATTCATTTTATATACTTTTTAAGGATAGAAAATCCTGGACTAAGATAGGAGAGGTCTTTGCCTTGCAGCTGTAGGACACAAAAAAGCCTATATAAAAAAAAATTAAAAGACGCTGTCCTTATTCCACTAGGATGCCTATTGTTACCCCTCTACCGAACCCTTAGGGGAATACAGACATAATTTTATTATACTATACAAAAAATCTTTTCTCTTTATAATATTAGCTTCGACCAAAATTCAATTTAATTAAATACAACCAGAATAATTCGATTTCGTCATTATCAAACTTTTTATTTTACAATTCAAATAAATCTTGAAGACATAGACGTACCTTTCCCTTAAAGTGGATTTGAATAAGATGGAGTTGTTAATAGGAATTCTAACGATTGATTACTTTATAATTATTAATTCGCCGCCTTTCAAGAAAATCTTACAAAAGACATCCATTTTAGATTCGTGTTGCTTCAGAAGTTTAAATAGAGACCGGAGATTATTGTGTTGTTAATATTAAGCAAAGGCAATTTTAAGAAAAAAATAAACCCGTAATATATTTTTAATAGGTAGGTACAGAGGCCAGTACATCAAGCTACCACAATCTGTCAATTTTATTTGATAGATTTTCAACTTTAACACAAAATCATAAAGTTCATATTCAATTGGAAAATTTGACAGTTTTGTATAGCTTGACCTGCTGGCGTCTGTACATATAATAATAAAATAAATAAAATCATCATATAATTTTTTTTTTTGCATAATGCTTGTTTGGCTATTCAAATACTACGGAAACGATTTATCTATACTTTCTATTACATATACGTCTGAGGCCGTGGGTTCGATTCCATCAGGACACAAATATTTATGTGAACAACTTATGTATTTGTCTGGGTGTTTATAATTATGTTAAAAAGACAAAGACAGATAACAGCTCACAACACGTTGTGGTCAATTATATTAGTTGAACTTCAAAATGCAAGGAATTATAAAATCGAAATAATAAAAATCCTACTTAGGCTAGGTTAGGTTGTCACGTTTTTTTAAATAAATACAAAATCTCGATGCTGGTTAAATTTAAACCAAAGTTAACAACTTATTAAATTGACCACAACGCGTTGTGAGCTGTTTTTTCGCTTAATGAGCGTTTTCTATCTTTGAGCGTATATTATATAAAGTCCGCTGTATGAAGGCACGATGTATTTATAAGTATGTATTTACTAAAAAAAGTATATAAGTATTATATCCTAGTAATTAAATAGTACCTACAAGGTCTGCTTAGTTTGAAAATGTCCCAAATATTTATATATTGTTGTCATGTATTATAGTAAAAGTAGTGGTTGTCTTAGTAGGAAGCTCTCAATAAAACTATGTGTTAAGGCATGCGTAAGGAAATACTTTGTACTCATTCATTACACTTAACCTAAATATTTACAGAACAGATAAAAAAAAACTAAACTTAAAACTAAATTTTGTCTGCAGCTTCACATATGAGATCCGGATAACCGATGTAATGCATTATGGCAAATGTTGACATTCTTATTTTTTATTATCGGCTGCCAAACCTGGAACACATACGTTCTTTTAAAAATTAAACGAATGCAATTAAAAAACAAAACCTTAAATAATGAATGATTCATTATCATACCATCATGCCTATATTTCTCGAAGGGTTTGACAGAACTGTTCTAATGTACGCCCACAGTTCACCGGTATGTTTAGGTCCAATGTAGGTAATACGAGTCCCCTAATGCCATTAACCGGGCTTAAACCCAAACTCCGGAGAATTTCAAAATAGAAAAACCCAGTAACACTTTGGGTATTAAAACCAGGTAGGCTACACGACTGGGCAAGTACCTCCGCCTTGCAGAAAATCGAAGTGAAAAAACACTGCTTTGATCCGTGTTGTGTTCCTTACGGTGAGCAAGGTTGTTAGTGCTCCGCGAGGAAATGTTGTGATGGCAGTGGGGGGACTTTGACCCTTATACTGTCAACTCTTTAGTTTTACATGGACGGCAACGGGCAAGTGATACCGCTGATGTTACAAGCATCTATGCTTGTTTGCCACCTTAGTGGTATAAAAAAAAATAACAAAAAAAGGACCTCTAGCGGCACAGTTACAGTCTAGATAATCGTGGGAGTACCTTTGCCATATTAAGTTATTATCTTGGTATAAATATAATTTAACTTAAAATCTGTGAGGATTGACTCGGGAAGTAGACGCTTTTAACGTAGTCCATATTTAATACCAATAACCTCGATTCCATTATAAACACCTTAGTAACGCTACTAGGCTTATCAGGCAGTTTATTTAATATGAATATCAATAGACAACACTTACACTCTAGCTTGTAATATTTAAGTTTCTGCTCTTGCACCTCCAATTTCTTTAATAACATTTTATTTTTGAGTAATTCATTTTGGCACTGTAGTTTGTGGAGTTCTGTTCTACAACGTATCTCCACGGCAGCAATTTTCTCCAAATAATGTTCTCTCTATGAAAGAAAATACTTTTTAATCAGCGTTTTTTACAACAGTCGACAAGACAGGTATACAGGCTTTGAACAATAACTAGACATAGATTATTATCTGCTAAAGGTTTGGTATGTAGCCAGCTGACAACACCTGCGTTTTGACACCTATTGCGTGATACATTATTACACTTTATTTTTTAAATATAGATGTCGCTAGGTATACATCAAATTCTTTTGTCGCCTATCCGTGTGACAATCACTATCACATAATTCTTACCATTTTTTTTATATCCAATTTCCGCTTCAGAGGTCTTGTTTGTGAAGATGATCGAGGACTATGTCCCCCAATTTGTTGAATAGGTGATGACGGTTCCGGTGAAGGTAATGTTGATGAAGTGGATGGTAATGATGGGGCGGTGGAGGGGGATGATGGGGCTGAGGAAATTGATGATCGCACAGAAGGAGGTGACAATTTCATCGGAGGAACGGTTGATGAACATTTTAAAGATGTTGAAGGTGGTGGCGAGCCGGCTTTAGCCTGGAATATTCACATATTATTATGATCAGATTTAATATAACAACATTAAAATAAAGAAAAAGAAAAGTTGGTTAGATAACTGCCATAGTTGGTAGGTTAGACCATGCCGAAAGTACCTAAACTCTTCGTATTATAAACAACAATAAAAAAAGAAGAATTAAAAGCATCACTTTTTTTTAATTCGGTTTAAAAGTTAATTAAAGCGATCAAATACCTCTTTATTCTTAGCTGTTTTAATATTCCCCCATTGTGTCTTCAATTGTGGAACTGTCCTTTTGGGCCCTTGGCACTTCATATTGAAGCTAGAATAAAAATAAACTAACAGCAAAATACTAGGAAACATTCATAAATACTCAAGAGTTTATAAGTACGTGCGACACACTGTGGGCGTTATTCCAAAACACTTACTAAACCGCTATTAACTAATGACGCTATAAAATATTAAACCTGTCTGTCATTTTGATTTCAATAAAACGAGACGACACTATATAGGTACCACAGAGTTATTTTAAATAGTAAAGTAATTAAATCCTAAATTTATATAGCTTTACATATAAAAGTCATACAAACTGTTTACACGACACAAAACGAGACAAAACACAGTGTACACGACATTTATTAGTAAGGCAAATAAAATACGCTCCTCGACCTATTATTCGACGTACAGTCAGCAACGAAAGTCGCTGAACATGTTGCAATCTTCAATATGATTTTTAACAAGTACTTATGAAGTTACTGACCTACGAAGGTTATGCGAAATAATTGCATAGATGACCATTAAATATTTAGGTTACCTTAGTAGAAAAGACCTGTTGCCAAGTTCTGGAGCTGTGACAATAAAAAAATTTAGCTGTGTTCAGCGACTTTCGTTGCTGACTGTACTTATACAGTAATTTAAAAATCAACTACATTACCTTTCTTCAATCTCAAGCCACGCCTGCTTCTTTATGTTGTTGGTATTGGTGTCTGTATTCTTGCACTCCACAATCTCTATTTTTTCATCGATAAGTTCCTTCAGCATAGTCTATAAAAAATTTGAAATGTAAGCCAAATAAGCCAGGTAAGCGATTGCTGTTTAAAAAAATACTATCATTCTAACTAATATGCACAACTTTATATAAAAATTGGTAATTACTTACTTTATCTGCCGGCACCCAGTTATCGGAACGACTTCTTTTCTTTTTAGGTACTTTTTCCATATTATACTTTTTGTTCATATACTTTATGAAATCTGCAAAATACATGGTGTAAATTAATAACGAGCCAAGTGCGTGTCGGACCATAATATTATATGTATATCATAATTATAGTGTATAGCGTAGACTGACACTGCGAGTAAATTCGCTGTGACAGAAGGATAAACAGACATCGCAAAACCAATAATCTATTCTATAAAATATGTTCCTAGTTTGATTAAGGAACTTTAAAACTAAAATCCCGATGCAATATTTTTACTACGTTGACATATCAACTCTCTTACAGATTGGATTTTTTTGACAAGGTAAAGTACCTACCCATTTACAAAAAAAGCGATGACTCGTCTTAATGGAGCAATATATAAACAATAGTGAACAGTTACAAATGGATGCGGATAGAAAAATAGTAATTGAAGCATCGAAGACAGTTGACGGTAGAAAAAACACAAAACCTAATAAAATGCGCGAGCGCGTCCATGCGCGGTCGTGTGCAGGGGGTGACTAGTCATTGAAGGGGTGCGGAGGTCGGGGGTGCGGGGGCCATCTACACGTCGCAAGCCTCGCTCCCCTCGGCCCCCCGCCCCGTCTCGGCGTCGCTTTGGAATCAACGACTCAACATGCACAAAATGTAATGGCCCAATTTTATTGTCTACCCAGTGTTATCTCGCTTAGCTAATGACAAGCGATTTAATGAAGGTTCTTCACTAACATTTAACAAGATTTTTATATTTAAAAAGCTCATCAGCTAATGGGCACTTCAATAGCTCACTTAGTGTTTTTGGAATATGGCCGTTTTAGGGAAGTGTCAAGTTTTTTATTGGAAAGTAGTAACATGATATTGCTTTATATTTAACATACTATACTGTATTTCCCGAATGGTTTGGCAGAAGTGTACACCACTAAAAGTTTTAAAAGTTATTGGATCCTACGTACTACCTACGTAATATGGGACAGTAAAATTAATGTTGTTCATACATGCATAACAGGCCTATATTCCCCAGAGGATCAGGCAGAGGTGTATAATGTAGATAAATAACAAAAAATTCAAATAACAATCAACCATGCTGACGTGTAAGGGTTTCACAAAATTTAAATTGTCTTAATAATTATGGTACAAAGCCATTAAAAATTTTATTCCTACACTACTGTAAATAAAGCAATAAATTTTAAGAGAAAGCCGCTGAAATTCCAAATTAATAACGCTTTATTAAAACTATTAAAACGAAGTACGATATTTAAAGTGCCGACAAATTTGTGTTTTCATCCATTAAGGCTACAGCTAAATTATTTCTTAGACAGTATTGTACTGGAGTTTCTAAGTATTTCCTTTTGCTTCGAAGCCTGAAAGCGTGAAGGTCTTGTAACGGTAGGTATTTCACCTAGTTACAACAACGGTGACATTGTTAGATAAATATTCCTTTCACTGGAATACCAAGCCAAAATTAATATTAAATAGTGGTGAGTCGTCGATGATTTTCTCGTCGACGCAACGAGACTGTTTACCGTCGACGATAAACTAGTTGAAAAAACAGTCTAATTTTCGACTAGTTTACGTCGTGGACTAGATGTGTTCGACGTTCACTCAACGACAACTGACTGCACGAACGAACGTGTCAACGCAAGTTCGCGTGTCTTCTTCTTCGCGTTCATCGTCGACTGGTCGACGTCGTCAACCAGTTTATGTATGAACCTTCGACTAGTTTATCCGTTCATGGCGATAAACAGTCTAAAAAAACAGTTCGTTCATTCAACGCTCACCACTAATATTAAACATTTATCATCTTATTTGAAAATAGAATTTCAAACAGATTTTTAATTAAAACTTTTTAACGAAAAATTGGAGGAGGTTCTCAATTCGACTGTATTTCTTTTTGTATGTTTGAAGCGATATTTCCGCGAATTAGGAATGAATTTTAATTATTTTGAAAATTAATGCATTGGTGTTGGTTTAGCTGCAATTTGGTCACACGTTAATTTCATTGGTATCTTGACTTTGGACTCCGTAGATGTAAGCACCTTACACTTAAAACTGATGATGGAGACGGATAACAATCGAGGGGACCCTTCAACGGTTTACATGAGGTAGATAGAGCATCATTTATCTTAATGAGAACTTTAGACTTAGCTATAGTTGAAGTAAGGTAGGCATACCTACCATCACGCCTGTATTCCGCAAAGGGTTCGGCAGAAGGGTACTAATGTACACCCACAGTTCGCCGCTGTGTACGGGGGGCAAGCCTATCAAATCAAACTCCGAGCTGGAACTGAGAATTTCATAGAAAAACCCAGTAATACAGCGAACCCAGGACCTCAAGAATAGGAGTCGCGCTTACGACTACTTGACTAATGAGGCAGTTTAGAAAGTAGATTATAACCACACAAAAAAATTAAAAAACCGTTTTTAGTCATAATAACTTCAACGTATGATCTTCGTTGATTATTTGCTGACGTCGTTTATTTTTCACTTTTCAGTGTTTGTTTTCACCGGTTCCCTTTTCTGTTAAAAAGTTATTATGGTTTTTAATATTGTCTCAAACTAAATCTTAGGGATCATGCTTAGAGTCACAGATCTTGATCAGACTTAGATATCAACAGACATCTTTGGTATCGGCGATCGGAGATTTTGCACGTTTTGGCGACTAGCGAAATTCGCTAGCGATACAGAGATCTCGAGGTTGATCAAATATGTGTGCGAAATGAAGCATTCAGTCGCGGCATTGAGCAATTTGATCGTGGCAACTGAAGAATTATGTGTGCACCTTGAAGCGTTCTGCCTCATCAAGCTTGCGACTCAATCGCCGATCGCAGATGCTAATAGTCTACCCGATTGGTTACTTTTTGCGATCTAACATTTATTTGGTGTATTTTCAATGTTTATTTTTCTAATAATCACACAAAGATATACCTGCCAAACCTTTGTTCGACATAAACATAAATCGGCAGTCGTTAAGGGTAGGTATCGTATTGCGTTCGTTTAATAATCGCTTTGTTCCCACACAAATTCTGTAAATATTTTCACATTGTCGTATCGAAATACGTTTTGCCTTATGATTTCTATTATGTTGGCCAGTCTGGCCAGTCTTAAGGCAGTCTGCGAGGACAATACCGATGGGTCAATGTCTTTGAATCCGAGGTCAACAATGAAAACAATGGTGTTATAATTTTTGACTTCACCTGTTCCATAACGCGCTTTAGTTTTCTTTTTTTAATAAAGATAAAATTTATATTGAATTTTGACAAAGCAAAGGAACGCAAAATTCTAATTTCGAACAAATTCTTTATTAAATGTAATTTTGTTTGAATTGTAATAACAAACCTCTGTTGTGCAGTAGAATATTGATAATTTAAAAATATAATTTTAGAAAATACGCTTTGGCGGGATTCTATTATTAAATTTTACTTTTCGTAACTTACAAAACACAATTAGGTAATTTATTTATTAGTGAATAAATAATACGAATATTCGAATAATAATAGGTAATTTATTTATTAGTGAATATTATACTAAACTGACATCTCTACAAATCATAAAAACAATAATTCTACATGACTGAAAAATCTAAATGTAAGTATGTTTATGTAAGTATGACTAGGTTCGTGAACTTTAGTCTTATGGAGGCATCTGTTATTTCAGATATGTTTATACTTCTTTTTATTTTACTCGGAGGTAATGTAAACAGTACTTACAAACTATGCTTCACTCGGAGGAAAGTACACATTACAAACTCGTGTGGTTTGCGGCCCTCGCAAGCTCAATGCATACTTGTTGATAATCACTTTCTGCCCTTGGTAAACAATCTACCCTGCTATACGAACAAGCATACTTACGAGAGATGAGCAGTAGGTACCTCATACACGTCAGCAACACCAGGTTTGACCTCAGTTGTTAAACCTCATATCTCCAGTAATTTCACTGGGCACAAGGGCAGTGTATGCCCTTCAAACCGGACCACAATAATAATTAACTACCAGCTCAGAAATAAAAATTATCTTTCTTTCAGTAATGTATTTTTATTTGATCTACAATTAATACAATAGACAGAGTTGATTCAGTTTAAATTAATATTGTATAAATTAACTGTATACATACAATAATGCCTGTATAAGTATACCTATTCTGAGCTTGTATGAAGGGTGAGCGTTAGGGGGCTATCTGAAATTAAAGAAAGTATCTTGTCTTTATTTAATTACGTACACCAATAGCATACATACAATCAATAGAATCATACAATCAATAGAAAAGGTAGGTACATATAAAAGGTCTGATACTTAAGCAAATTACAGGTATACACAACATTTACTACTGAAGCACACAATTTGATATAATATTACAAATTTAGATAAGGTTAGACCGGTCTTTGACTTTGATCTTATCCCAAAGGATTCGGGGCAGATGCCAGACCATTTTAACCGTATTTTTTGTCTTACATAATATATCAGTACCGCAGAGATTGGTTTCCAAATATTATTACAAGAATTTCGTGGAATACAAAACATCAATAACAATACCTACCAGACTATACAAAAGCAAGTAATAAGTCTCTATATTGTCGTCGTCGGCTGCTAACCAAGTTTTATAACTCTGTTCTACCTTTTCGACATGCCTATTTATGAGTACCTGGTACTAGTGGTTCCGCGGTGGTCGAGATACGAGCTTTTAAAGTTTGAATTTCATTTTTTTTAAGTTTCATCATCATATGTACCAACCAACTGGTAGTTTCAACCCATACTGTCCTACTGCTGGGCACGGGTCTCCTCTCAGAATTAGAAGGATTAGACTATAGTCCACTTCGCTGCCCTAGTGCGGGTTGGCAGACTTCACACGACGTAAAGAAAAATTTCTAAGGCATCCAGGTTTTCTCACGATGTTTTCCTTCACCGTTTAAGGGAGTCATAATTAATTATTAATAAGCACATGATTTCGAAAAATCAGAGGTACGTGCCTTGGATTTGAACTCGAGAGCTTTGACTTGCCAGTCCAATGGTCACATTATTAGGCTATCACTGAGTTTCCTTTATCAAAGTTTAATTAAAAAGCAATTGATACATTCATCTGATCTGTGTTTCTGTTTGACATTGACAGCCCGAACGTAAACAATGAATATTTTATTATAAAGAAGGTATTTTTAATCCTTATTAAACATGGCTGCACCCAGCGGTGTCTGTAACCGCCTGTTTACTTTTTTGCTCAGCTCAATAGACTCAACATACATAGTAAGTACATAGGTTTGTACATGGGTTTGTACATGGGTTAGTACATAGGTTAGTACATAGCTTAGTACATAGGTTAGTACAAAGGTCAGTACACAGGTTAGTACATAGGTCAGTACATAGGTCAGTACGTAGATTTGTACATAGGTTAGTCGTAGGTTTGTACAGAAGTCAGTAGATATTGTAGGTAGTACATAGATAGTACATAGGTAGTACATAGGTAGTACATAGGTAGTACATAGGTAGAAGGTACATAGATAGTACATTGGTAGTACATTGGTAGTACATAGGTAATACATAGGCAGTACATAGGCAGTACATAGGCAGTACATAGGCAGTACATAGGCAGTACATAGGCAGTACATAGGCAGTACATAGGCAGTACATAGGCAGTACATAGGCAGTACATAGGCAGTACATAGGCAGTACATAGGCAGTACATATGCAGTACATAGGCAGTACATAGGCAGTACATAGGCAGTACATAGGCAGTACATAGGCAGTACATAGGCAGTACATAGGCAGTACATAGGCAGTACATAGGCAGTACATAGGCAGTACATAGGCAGTACATAGGCAGTACATAGGCAGTACATAGGCAGTACATAGGCAGTACATAGGCAGTACATAGGCAGTACATAGGCAGTACATAGGCAGTACATAGGCAGTACATAGGCAGTACATAAGCAGTACATAGGCAGTACATAGGCAGTACATAGGCAGTACATAGGCAGTACATAGGCAGTACATAGGCAGTACAGGTATCGCGGTGGCTTAGTGGTCATAGCGTCTGGTGTACCGAACCAGATGACCCAGGTTCGAATCCTGCCCGCGGCATGGAAAATGCCAAAAAAATACAAAACGATAATTATCACTTGCTTAGACGGTGAAGGAAAACGTCGTGAAAAAACCTGCATGCCTTAGAGATGTTTCTCGATGGTGTGTGAATTCTGCCAACCCGCACTAGGCCAGCGTGGTGGACTACAGCCTAATCCCACCCAATCTGAGAGGAGACCTGTGCCCAGCAGTGGGACAATATATGGGTTGATGATGATGAGCTACAAGTCCCTCCATAAAAATCTCGTAACCCGCAATAAAATTGAAATAACCTTCGATACGTAGGTACTTCTATGACGCAATAACAATTACGTCAGGTTACTTTTGTTTGTTCGTAAGTTGTTTGCGACATCATTTTGAATTATGACACGTTTCGAGGAAAATAAGCTATAAAAAGCTCGTTAAGAATTTTATTGATGGTTATAGATTGTCGAATGATTACGATACTGGAATTGTACTTTATGTGGCATGTCAACAGCTTAGGTGTTGTACAGGCGCCAGCAGATCAACCTATACAAAACTGTCAAATTTTCCCAATTGAAAATGAACCTTCTTGTGTTATGTTAAAGTTGAAAATCTATCAAAGATATTTGACAGGTTGTAGTAGCTTGATGTGTTGACCTCTGTACATCTAAGCCTATAACTGTCTCATTAACCTAGTGGTGCTGGTTTCGATACTAGGTTGAGCAGTGTTATTGTATTTTTTTTTAATTCTCAGTAAATTTATCTTGAATTATTCATCTCCGTAATTGTATTGAAGATGTCAAGCATCGGCAATTGATCGTGACATTCGTGACGTCACCGCGTTCCAACGTGGGAAGAGAATACCTAATACCTGGTGTATGCTTTTAATTATTCTAACACGTGTAAAACATTCATGCGGTCAATGTCAAACACATAACCATGTCACTTGATTTCTAAATAATAGTTTGACAAAAGAGCCTCTTTAACATTCAAACTTAATAGGTTTAATTTCGAACACCGAGCAAAAAAGACAATATCGCATCATGTCAAATTCGAATTTTAAAACATTTTACATTCAAATAGTTCGATTTTACTGAAATGCAACCTCTTTGGTCGCAACAATGACACTTTGAAATGTCGTTGTCATTTTGATGTCAACTTAAAGAGAAAGCACTAGAGATGTAAACGTACCTTACTTATCCACTACCTACTCAGTGAAACCACTTAACAGTTTCATTAGCTAATGAACGTACCTATAAGAAAGGAGGTATATCTATCAAATATTACTAAGTCATCCTTTCAACCTTGCATCACAGTATTATACTGATAACATAAAAGATAAGAGGCATCAACTGCTAAAATTTCAGTATGTAGCCCCAGGTGCTTAATAGTTCTTTATTTACACAAAACTCAGCGAGTATGTTCTGTGGGTATCGGAACATCAATAACTAAAAAATGTAGGGTAGTTGCTAATAATTTCAACAACTAGACAAAAAATACCTCAGTTCTATCGTGACCGCGCGTGGGTTCTACTTACAGAAGATCCAAATCGTTGGGTTTAAATTGAATAATCATTTGAAAAAAATATCGTGAACTCTGTTTTTTATTAACTATTGTCTTATTTGTGTGTGTTTTTAATAAGTACGATTGTGCACGAGACTCGTTGTTTGTGAATATTCCCACATTTTTATGGGATGAAAAGTAGCCTATACTTTATTCCCGGTCACATACTATTAGTGTACCAAATTTCATACAAATCGGTTCAGCCGTTTTTGTGTGATTGAGTAACAAAGAAAACAAATACAGAGCGGGTTTATTTATTAGGTCGGTGAAAAAGTAGCACAAAATCTACCCTTGTGTTCATTCTCTGTTGCAAAATGTTGTGGAGGTCAGATCCAACCTTGGTATCTCAGTACATCCTTACACAGTTAATAAATGTAACATTGACAACACAACTTTGCTCATAACGTGCATTTCGCTTGTTAATGTTGCCACATCAAATAAATACTCTTACCGCAGAAAGTACAAAGTTTAGAGGTTACTAAATGTTTGTAATGTGAGAGCAAATTAGTTTAGGATCGCCTTGTTGGATAATGGTACCTACTATTTCTGATCGTTGATTAAATGAGTTCTGCAGAGCTAAAATGGCTTTGGATGAGTCAATAGGATTCACACAGAAAATAGCTAAGGATCTTCTCATCCTGCGAGCTTTTTCCCAATTATATTGGGGTCGGCTTTCAGTCTAACCAGATTAAACAGACTTCCACAATACATTTTCTGGGCAAAACCGATGTCCTGAGGACAGCATAGTTGTCAGGCTTTTTGGGCTTATAATTAACACTAACGATTGTCATTAGTGTTCGTATGACAACCGGGATGACCACCAGCTTTATGTGCTCTCCGAGGCACGGTCTCGATCTGCTAACCCATCCACAGACTGACCGCGGCTAACGCAGCTTAACCGCTTAACCTTGCAGATCGGTTGATCAGCGTAGTTATTACTTAGCCACGAGAGCCTCTCTTGCTAAGGATCTTCTAAGAGTAGGGACGGTCAGCAACGAAAGTCGCTAAGCAAAGTTAAATTTTGAAAACATGACAACTCCAAGACCTGTGAAGTATTTTTTTTATGAAGGTAAGGTAAATATTTAATGGTCAGTAACTTCATATTAAAAATCGTATTGCAGATTGCAACATGTTCACCAACAATGTGCTTTCGTTGATGACTGTACCAAATATAAATTGGTTCTATAGGAACATATTATGTACCTAATTATTAAATTATTACGTTTTTAGCTCCCAAGCTCTATTTCCAGGTCAGGCAGTAATATTAGGTTTTGGCACATAAAAGCAACGAATTATGGCAATTCTTCTTCTCGATCTACACGTGCCCTAGTTATAAGATTACCTACCTACATAAAAGAAATTAACAATTTATTGATGTTCGTGCTATTTTTTGTAAAGACATATTAAATGAGGTTATAATCAAAGTACCTGTCTGGTCTAGCGACCATTGCCAATAGTAAATTTCACTGACCTCTTTAATACTAAAGAGGTCAGTGAAATTTACTAACCGTACTTGTATTACAGAGGTCAGTGGTAGCTTTGGTTACTATAGACATAATATACGTACAGTCAGCAACGAAAGTCGCTGAACATGTTGCAATTTTCAATATGATTTTTAATAAGTGTGAAGTTACTGTCCTGTGAAGGTTATGCGAAATAATTGCATAGATGACCATTCAATATTCAGGTTACCTTAATAGAAAAAACCTCTGGACAAGTTTTGGAGCTGTGATGTTTTAAAAAATTTGTTATGTTCAGCGACTTTCGTTGCTGACTGTACCTATCCACGAGTAAGTATGCATGGATGGATAGAATAGAATAGAGATTTATTGTTTTCGATATTACAGCCAACATTGTAGCAATTGGGTACTTACAAAATAACTATAACACCGAAAGCAAAAGGTTAAAGCGTCAGCTTATGCTTGAGCTTGACTCCCTTGACTCCCGTTTACAACGATGACAACTAAATAGGTATAGAATTTTAATATTTAAGGTCCATAGTAATGTCAAGATTCTATCTCTAGTAACCACATCAACCGATTGATCTGTTATCGGGAGCAACCGTTAGTTATTTTATGGGAAAATAACATAAATGAAAATTCTATAACAACTTTTGCACGTGTTCTGCTTATTCTGTCGCGCAAGTTATTACAGTTCTGGCACCTAGTGTAGAATGATAAATGATATTTATTTTTGTAATTAGAACTTTTAAAAGACAGTTTTTGTCATTATAGTAAAGTATTATAGACTGCCTCATTAGTCTAGTGGTCCTAAGCGCGACTGCTACGCTAGAGGTCCTGGGTTCGATCCCCAGGTCGAGCAAAGTGTTATTGGGTTTTTCAATGAAATTCTCAGTAGCAGCTCGGAGTCTGGATTTGTGCCCGGTTAATGGCAATAGGCTCGCCCCCTATTACATGGGACCTAAACATACCGGCGAAATGTGGGTGTACATTACACCTCTGCCTAACCCTTCGGGGAATACAGGCGTGATGGTATGTATGTTTTATGTTATTATATATTATCATATCCGAGTAGAAACACCGAAACAAACTCAAGGAATCATTGTCTCTTTTAAAGTCCACGTAAAGTACCCATATTCAGTATAGTTCAGGATGCGCCGACCAGGGAAGGGAGGGACCGCAACCTGTTCTATATGGTGGTGGTAATTGAGAGCAGATCCTCAGATGGCACCACGCTGGATTTAGTGGGGGCAACCCGGGGCCCATTACCCGAGCGGAAAATTGCAACTGAGACAGATGTCCAGTATACCTTAAGCACATGCATTATTAATCGCGGAGCGCGTAAGCATAAATCTACCCACTAGTGATGTTCAAAGTTGCTATAAAGCAACAATTATGTTATACGCATTATTTTTTAAGCTTATTTATAGCATACTATATAAGTACTTATATTTCATCCCGTTTATGAATTTATTACATCGTTCACGATACGATGCGCGATTGACAGTTAATAGAGAGTGCGATGCGATATAAAGCAAAATAGCATCAAGTGTGAGCCACGATATCATTTGCTTATTATGCTATTTATAATAAGCACGCTTTTTATAATGCTTTATGCTACATTAACCATCACTACTATCTACATATAAAACATATGCATTTTTATGTTTTTGCCCTGCCTCGAAAAAAATCTAGATCCGTCGCTGGATGGCACACTATCAACAAGAATTTTCCACACCAAAAAAAAAGTGTGCGCCGACTATGTACAAGTACCTACATATTACACGCGTACCTATTCCTCACCCGAGAAGCTCTTTTGATTAATGGAAGGTTTGTCTGTCGGTCGAAACAACCATCTGTCTGTACTTAGTTCAGATTATAACTGTCTTAAGATGTCTTTAGCCATTCCATTAATGATTTCTGCCACATACGAGAATCTTCTATATTATATTGATTTCTGACATTTACGCGAATATTATACATTGAAATAAAACTACTTTTTAGTAGTAGTAGTAGGTAGACAGTCTACCCGTGACCATGGACGCTGTAAAGGGTCCGAAACGTCGGGATTAATAATATCAATATACGCGATAAAATCCGTAAAAAGTAGTCTTCTATATTAATAAAAATCAATTGCCTATAAATAAAAGATCATAATAACCTTAAGTTTTTTTTGGTACCTACAAGTCTACCTTGTATCTTCCATAAAAGGTAGATTTGTCCCAAAAAAAAACTTTTTCTTGAAAATCCATTGAAATTCAGCCAGCATGAACAATTAATCTGACTCGGCTCTTAGACTGATTAATAAACTGGTGGATCTAGAAGTGTTAAATATTGGCACAGGAATTCCTTACACATATAACTTACAGCCGCCAGCAGGTCAAACTATACAAAACTGTCAAATTTTCCCAATTGAATATGAACATTATTGTTTTGTGTTAAAGTTGAAATTTAATCTAGGAAATTTGCCAAATTGTGGTATGTAGACCGACAGTTCGCTGATATATTTAGGTCCTTTACAAAAGGGGCCGAGTGTTTCTAGCGTGGAGAAAGAGAGAGAACCTGTTCAGGCTGGAGAGGCAGATCGTGGGGATGAGTTTAGCTTGATGGAAACCAACTTTGTAGAGAATAACTAATTTATTGAACGAACATGAACACAACAAGGCGCGCGGTTTCGTGGCAGTGAGAGATGCCACCATTAAAAAAATAGATTTTTTAAACTATCATGTTGGTGTTACCAACAGCGAAGCTATTGCCAACTGCAGTGACCAACCAATCTGCAAGATCGTGCCTTGGGCCTGCACAACCCGTGTCGCAGAAGCCGAATGCTCAGCCGCTGCCCCAAACGTTTGATAAATCCCTTAGAATAATATTGACGTTGACATGTTAAACATTTATTTTAACTTCGTTTTGATATTTGCGTTTTATTAACGACTAGCTTCTGCTCACGACTTCGTCCGCGTGGAAAAGTTACTTTTAATAAAATTATCGTAGTAATTTGGCAAATTAACTCAAAATCGTTATAAATTATAGCTTATATGTTATTCTGATGTATAAAATAATACTGTAAAGTAGTGATGTTGATAATCCATTATCCATAATCAATTAATAGATTATCAATATTACTATCACAACATTGAGATGACAGGAAGCAAAGGTAAATAAATCTTTAGCTTCATTCATTCATGGTTATTGATTATTTGAGTGAGTTATACCTTTGAGATCATTAAGATAATTTTACCTGTTTCAATCCATTATCAATAATCGATTATCGACATCACTACTGTAAAGTTTCATCAAAATCCGTTCAGTAGTTTTAGCGTGAAAGAGTAACAAACATCCATTCATCCATCCTCACAAACTTTCACATTTATAATATTAGTAGGAGTCGGATGAAGCCTTGATCTCAAATACAAACAATATTTTATACAAACATAATATTGTGATCTAAATCACGTCGACGCAAAGCAGTCGTATTTTTTACTAACTTTGGGTAAGCGACTTCAGTAAAACAATTTACCGGATTAACAAGACATACCAACATCTATGCCAATATTGATTGCTTTTTGATAAAATGAATTGCGTCCGAGGCAGAGGAACTAGCAAGTTCATCCTATTTTTAATACAATAAAAACGATTAATTAAAAAAATATATCAATTTACGACGAGGGAATTTTTACCCGTCATACCTTTTTGTACTTCGAAAATGTATGGACGATCAATCCGGCAAGTCAGCAATTTTTTTGCCATATTTGCTAACGTAATTGATTAGCGAGCGAGGTGGATTACAGCTTCCTGTCCCTATTATTTTATATCAATCTCAAGGGAGACGTATGCTCAGTATTGAAACTAGGTCCTACTTATAAAAATGACAAAACCCTTAGCAAAAAGCAATGAACGTAAATGGTTGCAGAAGTTATCATATACCGATAACATCATAGATATCAAGTCAACAAATTATTATATTCATAAAACTGTTACATGTCGTTCTAAAATCTGCCTGTAAAAAACTTAAAAAACAACTTTTCACGTGATTATGCGAACGTTGTTTCTACTCCACAGAGCAATATTTAAAATAAGTATTAAGCTGATGGATGGATGTGTTGTAAATTGTTGAGTATCTATTGCCCTGTCTTCTTGTACTTATTTAAAATTGTATTCTCAATTAAAATTTGTATGTCATAAAAAATATTTAAATGACAAATGTGCTGGACAAAAATCCTATATCTGAAAGATGGATGTATTGTAAATTGATGCCACGAGCCCCTTAATATCGCGTAGTGTCAAATGAATATTATAATAAAAGTAGGTATTAGGTATTATTATATTTTACTGTTTGAAAATAAAAGTATTTCAACTAAACCTAGTTACTACGTAAAAGACTAAGTTAATAGACACCTTTTATCTTCAACAAAGATGCAATTCTCTTTCAAAGGAAAATATTGTTACTTTACAAACTTAAAAGTAGGTTCCTAAGCACAATTGCTGAGTTACCACCATTTGCGTTTCAAAGTGTTTTAACGAACTAATTTCAATGTGAGTGTTACGTTCAACAAAGTAACATTACTCGTATATAAGTTTGAGAATTCATTATAAATCTGTATAAAGTTTAAATGGGTGGCAAGAGCTTTTAATATGTTTTATGATTATTTCAAACTTTACTGTAGCTATTAAGTATTCGTAAATATAGACGTCTAAAAATTGATTGATGGTTTTATTCAAAAACATTTTAATATCAAAATTAAGATGGCGACGGAACACAAGTTTTATGACAGGATATTTGAAAAAAGAATAATATTGTTTTAATTTTAAGTTTGTCTTATTTTAAACATGCATATTATGGTAGTAATCAAATCAAATATCCCTTGATTATTTAACTACCTACCTACCTTAAAAAAATAAGGGGCCATTGTACTCATTATTATGAACAACATTTATGGGACCAACCCTAAAATCTAGAAAACAATTACTGTTCCATGTTCACTCAACTCGACACAATGTATGTAAAACAGCTGATTATTTAAAATAAGTGTTATTAAGTTCACTGGAAATATAAAAGTTAAATAGAATCTTTCAAGCATTTTACAACGTAATCATATTGAAACGTAATCGAATGAGTTTATATTTTATTTAATTTGTTGAAAAATCATGATCCGCCTGAGGGTCTAAACATTTTTTTACACTGTGTCAGTTAATTGATGCACGCACAAGCACACGCACACACGCACCCACGCACGATGATTATATTAATACCTGGTATAATTTATTCTACCATGCTCAAAATATAAAAAAATCCTAAAGCTTTCTTTTACATTTGCTTTTATTTAATTTTGATCTTGTTTGGACAAAAAATAACATTTTTGAAATTTCCTTTACACAAGATGAAAGAATTTCTTAGCCTTTGTAGGAATTTGAAGTATGACGATCTCTAGCGTTGGTAAATAAAAAAAAATACGATATTTACATTCATTATTTTTATAAGTTCTTAAATTTAGGTTTTACCTAAGTTTTGTTTTAAATAGAACCTTTTTAATCATTTCAGAGATTAAAGTTACGTTAATGTTTTATTTTGTTACATCGGATATCGTATTTGCATAAACAGCGTTGTAATTTATGATCCAAACAAAGTTTATTTACGTGGTAATCGGTAAATGACGTCTTTGACGTCACAATTTGCTTTTGTTTCGATCATCGGTTTTTTTTTCAGTTCGGGTACTGTTAGTACCTAGTCAGGCCGTGGGTTGGGCCATAATCTGTCATGTTTGAAGCCTACAGAGCCCTGGTATGGGTAGGTACCCCAACTCACAATAAATGTCCTCCTGATGCTAACGTTGTGTTGTGTGTCGGGTTGTTTTATTCTAGTGGTGAGTCGTCGACGATTTTCCCGTCGACGCAACGAGACTGTTTACCGTCGACGATAAACTAGTTGAAAAAACAGTCTAATTTTCGACTAGTTTACGTCGTGGACTAGATGTGTTCGACGTTCACTCAACGACAACTGACTGCACGAACGAAAGTGTCAACGCAAGTTCGCGTGTCTTCTGGTCGACGTCGTCAACCAGTCTATGTATGAACCTTCGACTAGTTTATCCGTTCACGGCGATAAACAGTCTAAAAAAACAGTTCGTTCATTCAACGCTCACCACTATTTTATTCCATAGTGCAACACTGGCCACCGGCCGCGGCGGACCGGAGCCCGTGTTGCTCTATGTTTTATTCCCTGCAACATGGTTGAGTTAAATGACGGCGACACACAAGTCATACTCGTAAACGGGTGCTGTCTGTCGGGGCTGGTCAGCTTTTACTGTCAATGGCATTCTGTGTTCTGTTAAATTATTATATTGGATTAAGTATTATTGTACACATCAAACTTTATTTGCTCTCATGAACTACTCAGAACAAAATTGTAAACCAATATTAACATTGTAATCATGTTTTTTTTAAAGAGTGTCTATGGAGTTTCTTGCCGGTTCTTCTCCATAAGACCCACTTTTTGGAACCGTGCAACTAGTTTTGACTTTTCAAAAGTATGTTAATGGTCTAATTTAAATAAAATATTTACTTTATGGTAATTATGAGGTTAGCGGCACTATTTTAAGTAAAAAAAGGAAGGTAATATAATATTAACATTAAAGCGTGTATCAGCTATAGTATTTAATATAATTGATTTTCACGTACATATTGAAAGTAAGTTCAAGCAAATAACCATTACTTACTCTTAATTAAGATATCTTCAATTAACCAATGCCATACTGAAGTACCTCTGTTGTGTTAATTAACAGCGGATCATATACCCGAAAGCGAACACCCGAGCACCTGAACACACTAAGTACCTACCTACATAATAATATTGGATGGAATTATCTTGATACTGAGTGATTAAACTTAAAGCTACTCTATCAATGGTGAAACACGAATAAAAGTACTATTGGAACGAAAGCTATTTTTTTTAATTATCAGATAGTTATTTGTTAGTAAGCAGTTATAGTATTATGACTTTGGACTGCCAAGGCGAAGGTCTCGAGTTCGAATCTGAGAATTAACTTCGAATTAATTAGAAAACCAAATAACACTATGCTCGACCTGGGAATCCAACTCAAGACCTATAGCGTAGCAGTCGCGCTTAAGAACACTAGGGTACCTGTCATGGTTGTGGCGAATTTCGCAGATCCCATGGCCGACTATAGGGCAGGTGAAGGCAAGTGCGGTTTTTAGTCGGTATGAGTCCGACATATCCTGCCACCTCCCCGGGTGGCGGAGGAGCCATGAGGATTTTCGGTACTATAAAAAAAAACACTAATGAGGTAGTTCTTACTTTATTCTGTACAAATTCAAAATTTTTAAATTGCACATAAGGAAATTACTATTCGTTTTATTTCACACTTTATTCATTGCGTTCCTACATCGATCGATTTTATGAAGTATAGTTTTCCGCCCGCGGCTTCGCCCGCGTCGAGTTCGGATATATCGCGTTTCCAAGAGAACTCTTCAAAATTCCGAGATAAAAACTATCCTATGTTCTTTCTCAAGGTCAACTCTATCTCTGTACCAAATTTCATTAAAATCAGTTCAGTGATTTAGACGTGAAAGCGTAACAGACAGACAGACAGAGTTACTTTCGCTTTTATAATATTAGTAGGGATTTTATTTAAAATGAATTTTCTGTAAGACTGGTAAAATCACACTTAAGTTGCACATACTGACACACACATTATGCTAACACAGACACCCTTAAAAGTATCTTAAAATATCAAATTAAATCAGTCTCCAAAAACTCATTCTCAATTTAAAAAACGTTGCCCCACTCTAGGATTTTCTCCTGTACCTATTGTGGGTGCGTTTACAAACAAACTTTCACATAGAGAAACAACCACACCCGGAACAACTACATGTAGCTCATACAAATCTTTCTCCGTGAGATCGAACCTAGAACCCGTGACGCAGAAGCCGATCGGTCAGCCGTTGCGCCAAACGTGTCGTCAAAGTCGTCAAACTGTCAATAATGATTATAAAAAATATTAATATAAAAAATAATTTGACATACAGTTCGAGTAGCTAAGGTTAAGATGTCAAGAGTGAGCTGAAGACAAGGGTTTTCTAAAGTTTATTTGAACACACACGTGAGATATTATAAAAATTACACCACTATTAATCTAAAAAATACAATCATGAACACATAGAATGATACTTAATTGCATGGAGGTGAGAGAGATTACTCGTACATTGCCCTTCGAATACAATACTTCATTGGAGAAGATAGGGCGGGCCCGTTTCTGTTGCTCATCAGGGCTGTTAATGAAACACTGTTCGATTGTTTCTACGTGACGATGCGATAAAGTTGCACCTCTGTCAAGTATTATTAATTATTATTATATATTTGAAGACGTCTAAGGGGTCTAATTACATTTATTTAGTTCAATTCAGCTTTTGTCCATTATCATCATCATCACCCATTGCTGGGCATAGAATGAGAGGCTATAATATGCCACCACGCTGGTCTAGTGCGGGTTGGCAGAATTCACACGCCGTCGAAAAAATCTCTAAGGCATGCAGGTTTCCTCATGATGTTTTCCGTTTATGCGTTTATGCGTAGCCATCGCCGTTCACCTTCGCCGTTTATGCGAGTGATAGTTAATTATAAATAAATAGATTCGAGCTCGAGAATTTGCAGTCCAATGGTCATACCACTAGGCTATCTGCCTGCTTTTTTCCATAGAAAATGCAATTTTTATAAGTGATCCATACGCGCCCTTTCAGCTGAGAAACAGATGTTCTATATGGAAAAAACCTGAATTAAGCTGCAGAAATATAGTTACTCCCTTAGTCTCTGGTCTAGTCAATTGTCGGACTGCTGATGCACAATCTGTCAAATTTCTTTGATGGATTTTCAACTTTAATACAAATCTATAAGGTTCATATTCAATTGAGAAAATTTGACAGTTTTGGATAGCTTGACCTGCTAGCGTCTGTACCATTCCCACAGGAAACAAATATTTATGCGATGAACATAAGTGCATTTACAAAAAAAAGTACTTATTGTAAATATATTCATCATCTAGTACCCATAGGACAAGCTTTGCTTAATTTGGGACCAAATCGTGCTGTGTAAAATGTCCCAAGGTATTTATTATTTATAACATACCGTCACGCCTGTGTTCCCCAAAGGGTTAATCAGAGATATACTAATATAGGTTCACCTACAGTTCACCGGTATGTTTAGGTCCCATGGATTAATGGCAACAGGGCGAACCTATTGCAATTAATCGGGCACAAATCCAAACTGCAAGCTGCTGCTGATAATTTCATAGAAAATACCAATAATACTTATACCAATAATGGTTCTACCTGTGATCAAGGGCACACGCAAACCTAAAATTGCGGGTTTATAGTCGCTAAAAATATTAAAAAATCTTTTAAATTTTCGAAAAATGAATAAGATTGAAAAGGTTGTATAGTAGATAAGCAAAACAGTTACCAATATTTCAATCAGAACTAAGTGTCTACGTAGTATTGTGTGTTTTTTTTTTGTATTTTAAAATTGCGATATAGTTGCGTTCACAAAATTTGTAGTGTTGCGAGAACAATATGATACCAACCTTCTACAAGCCGTAGTGTGAAGTTTAAATTGTGTGCTTTAATTAAAAAAAATACAAAATAATGTTGCTATAAGTGTGGAACAGAGAACAAATCCGTTGATTAAAATCAACTGGTTAAATTTTTCATAAAAATACGCTTTATTCTTAGAGAATCCTATTTCCGAATTTAGCGCAAATCCCCTGGATTCCTTCGCAGACATGCTCGGCAAATTTCTGAATTACTTAATAATAAACAGGACAGGAATGTAATTTAAAAAAAGAAGACAACAATTTTGTGCTTGTCAGGAACAAGCTTATGTAGATAATTATGTAGAGCAATATGTAGGTACCTAACTATAGACTAAATAATTATCCTCCTAACGTTTTCCCAACAATGTTGACCGTGTGGCTATGGTATTTTGCGGTACGGTGTCGATTTGTGTACTTATGTGGGTCAAAAGGACGGCAAAGTAAAGACATGTTCTCAGTATGGTGTTTATTGAACGACTAAAGAATACAGCGATACATCTTCGGAGCTACGTCATGTACAGACGCCAGCACATCAAGCTACCAAAATCTATCAAATTTCTTTGATTGATTTCAACTTTAACGTAAAGTAATAAGGTTCATATTCAATTGGGAAAATTTGACAGTTTTGGATAGCTTGACCTGCTGGCGTCTGTACTTTATAAACCTGAAAAATATTGCGTACGCGCAACAGTATCTTATGTGATCTATAATCGACGGAAATGTACCGAACTAACACGATATTTCTCGCACCGTCTAAATAAGCTCTTAGCATAAAGACACAAATACAATAACTGAAACCACATCGGTTTCAGTTATTGTCAACCATGTTGGAGTCGGCTTCCAGTCTAACCACCAGATGTGGCTGGTAATCGAAAATCAAACATTTATCTTGGCTTTGATTCGATCCGAACAATTGTTAGATCGTATGTTCACGGTCCAAAGATGGATACTGTGCATTTACATTGGCAAATAATATATTGAAACCTGTAAAGTTTCCCCTATGCCTGTTCAAGGTTGCCAGGGTTCATACTGCATATAATTTAATTTTAAAGTGTAAACACCACTTGACAGGAGTGACAAGGGTTGCGACTTATTGGAAAAATCCTTTTGTTAAGAATGCACTTACACGCGAATGACGATCGGCGAGAACGTAAACGGTATCAGATATTGTCAATATCTTCTCAAAGTGTCGATGCTCAATTTTATATGCAACTCAAGGGTTTTCAATATATTTAGTAAAAAAATAGAGCTGGAAATAAAATAAAATTATGTATTATCATTTAGTACAGTCAGCTTCAAAAATAAGATTAATGTTAGCAAAAAATCAAGTGAATTCGATATTACAATGGAGCGTGAAAACAGAGTCTATCTCTGAGTTTGTTTCGGTGTTTCTTCCCAGAGGTCATCATGCTTATAACATAAAAAATAAAAAAATAGACTTGTAAAAGTGTCTTTAAAAGATTTATTTACAAAAAAAAAATATCATTTCATTATATCGTTTCATCATTTCAAGAAAATATTACCTAAGCAATGGGAATGCTGATTGGAACAGAGTCGCGAATGTTGTAGAACTTTAGCACTGACTGACAGGCAACGCAGCCATTAAACTGGTAAGTCTAGCTCTTGTGATCTAGTCTAGCATAAAATATTGTACAAATTGTGATTCACCGACAGACTACTATCCAACTGGCCACACATTTCTAATATACGGTGATCTCTTTAGTGTCTGAAAAGCCTATAGATACCGTGTGGTCAATTTTGCTAATGCTACATACACCGCTTTAGTCGACAGACAGCCACACAATATAGCAATGTTTCTTATAAATCATAAACATGTTTGGAGTCTTAATTAAATATGTATTTAAGTTTTCTCTACAATTTTATAAGTAGTAGGTAGGTATACTATAATAATAAAATTAATAAAAAGGTTTATTGCAGAAACTTGTACAACTTTTAAAGTAAATGTTACATAGAGACCTCCTTTTAAGTAAAATATATACCTGTGCTAGGAGGCCCCGCTCTTCAATAACAAAACAAAGTGGTACAAAGTGGTGTACTTACGAAAATATTATATAAAAATAAGAAATTAAAGAATTTAAAGAATTATAAAATTCAAAAAACAGAAAAACTTAAAAGTACCTACTAAAAGTGTGTGTGTGTGCATGTGTGTGTGTGTGTGTGTGTGTATGTGTGTGCGTATATACTAATAATCCTCTGATATTTTTATGTTTGTAGGATCAGTTCTATGTCATCATAGGTCTTAGGTTTTAACCATTGCCTTTTTGCATTATTGTCTTTTTGCAGTCTTTAGTAGTCATGGGATATATGTTAATTATTTTATTTATTTTATTATATAGAGCAGCGGATTTGTTTCAAACGTGTAACTAGAACAACATAACTGTAATATGGTATAGGCCAAGGTAAGCATTTCTTTTTCATCTTAGTCTTGTTATCAGAACAATTTGTACAAATCCGATCAAGCCGCTCAACCTAAAAATGCAGACTAATATATCGAGATAGAGACATTGAGGTTGATGCTGAGTATCAAGTTGTTGCTCAATAACTTGTAGAGTAGTCGCCCCAACTTACTGCCGTTTTAAAAAGGAATGATTCGAAAAATAAAAGTTGACTTGACTTGAAAAGTTTAAGTGTGATACTCAAACGTCAACTTTTCTTTTACTAAGTATGTAAAGGCGTCTTCATTATTAAGAATGTAAAGGCAAATTTCGACCTGGCGGGTGGAACTCGTGGTGGCTAAGTGGTCATAGCGTCTGGTGTACCTAACCAGAAGACGCAGGTTCGAATCCTGCCCGCAGTAAAATTTTTCCTTCGCTAAAATAACTACTGTTCATATAATATTTTCGTCGATAAGAAAAAAATGGTGCAAGTTTGCCTGAAGCTTTTCTTTTAGGTCATACTTAAAACCGCAATGGGTAAAGGCCGAAATATCTAAAAAATATTCAACGATGAAAAAAAGGGCTTACAGCTATCTCAAATATGATGTATTTATATAGGAAATATATATAGGAAAATATATAGGAAATTAAACCGTGTGCCCTGATTTTGTTATGAGCACAATTTTAGTTTCTAAAAAGGTTTTGACATAGGGTATTTTACTTTTGTAAGTCAAATATCAAAAACTCGCGGGCTGCCATACTAAATTACACGCTCGAATAACTTTGTAAAATATTTTTTCTGAATAACATTGGGATCGAACACACGCTTGAAAGAAGTTTAGTAAAGAAGCATATTTCTCGTCTTTTCAAGGCCTAATATCTTACTATCGACAATAATCATTTGGATTAGGTACCTATATATGTAAGAGAGAAAAACTTTTATAGTAAGTACCTAAATTTGTTAATGTAATATTGTAGGCAATCTTCTCTCTATGTAGGTATTTTAAGCGAGCACAAAATAGTAGATTTGAAACTTGAAGTAGGCGCGAAATGTTTTCTGAATGTTGGGTTGGCAGTATAAGGGTCAAAGTCCCCCCACTGCCATCGCTACGTTTCCTCGCAACCTTGCCGACCGTAAGGAACACAGCCCTAAGCAGTGTTATTTCACTTTGATTTTCTGCAAGGCTTACGCCTTTTACTCAAAATGGAGCAGTTGCAATGCAACCCCCTGCTGCAATTTGAGTGGAATTACTCCCACTATGCCCTACGTCTCTTAAACACCAGTCTTAAATTTGCGGTGTCAGTTAATCAGGTGGATCACAAGATCCTAGAAAAATATGCCTATAGTTCACCTTTATAAGTACTAATACCTTTCCAAGTAAAACTATATTATAATACTACTATAGATGATACTGTTTTATGGTAGAAATTCAATAGACATAGGATAGGATTTACTAAGAGATTCTGTACATGCACACTTATGTCCATAAACATCGTATAATTTAAACATTAATCACAAATACGCGGCATTAATATTATGTAATGATAACATAAATCAACGCGATTATTTGTCGGACAAAAATATTGCTATATTATGTATAGACAAAGATGTATTAGTAAATATGTACATAATTTCGAAGTATATATTTTTCAGACACTTTCCCGAGATTATTCTGTTATAAACAAGATAAATGAATCTCCATGATTTCTCTAGGCATTCACAAAAGCTTTTGTTTTATTTATTTTAGATTAATTTTGAAAACACGTAATTGAGATAACAAGATAATATTATATACCTACCTACCTAATTTAGTTTTTCTTGTAAAATGGTGCGTGCACACGATATTAAAATACTTAACATTAATATGTAAAAGATCATATTGAATATTTGGCTATATTGTCCCCCCTAAGAGTTAGCAAGCACTAAAATAAAAAAATAAAAATGTATTAGAAACAATTTTAGGCAATTGGTTGCACTCAATGGGTGGCCCCGGTGTGCAAAAAGTGTTGTCATTCCAAAAAAATAAAGTCATTTGAAAGAAAATACTGCAGTGGTACGATTAAACCAACGGTACAATATGTATAGCCGACTCTCCCCTACATGTTACTGTTTTAAATTTAAATTAATGATTATTGAAATTGGATACTCAAATAATCGAATACTGCCTCGTTAGTCTAATGTCAACAATGGTCATAAGCGCGACTGCTACTCTAGAGGTCCTGCGTTCAATCCCCAGGTCGAGCAAAGTGTAATTTCCTTGGATTACATTTTTCTATGAAATTCTCCTAACAGGTACCTTAAAGCCAAACAAAATGGTAGAAAAATTGACGTGGGTACTATTACTTCGGACGGTATATTTTTCGCTTATAAATAAGAATATACGGCGTGGATTTGCCAATAAATCTGCCAAACCAGCTTAGTGTGGCAATAACATCCGTCATAGTTGCGATAGTTTGTAGCAAGGTTGTAAACGTAATATTACGTAGGTCATGATTCTCACCGCAACACGAAAAGAAACAGGAATAAGGTATTTTTTGGGTTGCATTACAAGAGAAATGCTATCGCTATCAATCAGCTAGCTGGCTATCCTGCTAAATCCTATTTTTAAATGGCTTCTGGTGCTGGCACAGCATTCTCCAAAAACAAATGAAAACTACTTGATCGACTAAAATCTTTATTTAAAAATTACTAGCCACGGAAAAGCAATACCTTCAGTTTAATTAGTAATTTTTGGATTTAAAGTTATTTAGCGAAGGAAAAATTCCAATAATCGTCATCTTCATCATATTAGACGAGACATCCACTGCTGAACAAAGGCCTCCTTAAAATATTTACACAGGAATTGGTTATATGCCTGCATCTAACGGCTCCTAATGAACTTTACTAGGCTCGAGAACATTTTTGCCTGCTCGGGATCTACTTGTAGCACCTAAGATAAGACCATCTGTAATCGGCTTGATAAAATTCTCCAAAGTAGCTCAATTTATTGTATGCCACTGTTATAACGGACATAACAAAATCATAACTGGACTTAGCAATATTGACTTAACGAACAAATTACTTGTAACAAGCCAATCAAAGTCTACAAAGGCACTTGTTAAGAGATCCTCTTGGTAATTTTGAGGCCAATTACTGGCAATCATTCCTTTAATGTCTGTATTCATGTTTCAATTTTAGATCATCGATAAAAGGTTCGCCTAATAACAGTATTCTGTTAGCAAAATTCGGATTGTCTTTTAATTAGGGAGTAATAGTATAATCGAATGAGGATCAAAGTTAACAGAAGTGCTTCTGGCATAAATCTTGAGTTCGGCATATTCCATTAAACAAAGGAAAATTCTCAAGAATCGGTATGTCTATCAATTTATATTAATTTATAGGTACTTCATGATTGATATTTCTTGTTCTGTTCTATTTTATACTCCAATCTGTTATGTTATGAAGCTCAATTAATCATGAGGTTGTATTATTGGTCTTGTAATCGCAAATGCGTTTCCACGAGTTTCTGGTTAGGATTATCTTATATTTAGGAACCAAAAAAAATAAATTTAATAAACCCGACAGAAAAGATAAAAAACAAAATGTCAGGATCACAGCGATTTTAACAGTCGGCACCCATTATTGAGGAAATTTGATTTTGTTTTCTTTTTATGCTTTTTGATAATTATTTTTCACTGATTATATTATTTTATGAATTTATATTTATCATACGTTTTGAAAATTGCAGTGAGAATATTTGCTAACCAACTTCAAATCTTATCTCAATCATTATCAATTTCTTAATACTTAGATTCTAAATGGTCATTAGAAATGAAATAAATTATTCAATTAGGGTAAATACTTACGTTAGAAAAAGAGTGCTATAGTTTTAAATTTATTTTTTAAAGAAAGAATAACGATTACCGTTTTGAAATGTTACACTTGCTCTTGTTTCATTAAGAAGAAAAATGTTCGCAGCAGGTGAGAATTACATGATTCTTAAACCCTTATATCTATGATAGGTACTGTTAAATATTGGATTTAATACATGCCATCACGCCTGTATTCTCCGAAGGGTTAGTCAGAGGTGTACTAATATACACCCACATTTCGCCGGTATGTTTAGGTCCCATGTAATAGGGGGCGAGCCTATTGCCATTAACCGGGCACAAATCCAGACTCCGAGCTGCTACTGAGAATTTCATAGAAAACCCAATAACACTTTGCTCGACCTGGGGATCGAACCCAGGATCTCAAGCGTAGCAGTCGCGCTTAGGACCACTACACAGGCGTGATGTTATAATTATGACAGCCAATTCAAAAATTATGACATTACTTTTGCGTCACCCTTTATAAAGTGCATATCGAATCATAAAAAGTTCGTAATAATAAAAAAATCTTATTATTTTAATAAAAGCATAATAAGAATACTTACATTTGGGACCTCATTTCTAAATGCAAGTCTCATTTCGAACGAATTGAATAAAGGTTTGATCACATTTGCCGCGTGGCCGCTCACGTCACTCAAGGCTACGTTCAAAGACTCGTTTACAGTTGGCTGACAAACGCATCGCTGTCGACTGAAGATACTTCGCGAAGTAATAAAATATAATACGACTTACATTGAACTACATAGCTGTTGCCCGGGTTTCACTCGCATCCCTAAGAACTTTAAGGCCAGGGCAACAAGGGCTCTAGCCCCGGGGCCTCCACAAGGAAAGAAAGGAAGGCAAAAAAATCTTTGGGGATTTTTTGTCTGTTCCATCAATTGACAGCCACAGTTCACCAGTATGTTTAGGTCCCCTGTAATAGAGGGCGAGCCTATTGCCATTAACCGGACACAAATCCAAACTCCGAGCTGCTACTGAGAATTTCATAGAAAAACCCATTAAAACTTTGCTCGACCTGGGAATCGGAACCAGGACCTCACCGAAGCAGTCGCACTTACAACCACTAGACTAACGAGGCAGTTTACCGCATTCACCATAAATGTAAAGTATATATACGACATAATTATGTTAATGTTAAATAGTCAATAAATACCTTATCCGCTATATAATTCAGTATTGCCCAAATTCCTATTAATGATAAGTTTTTAGCTGACGTTAATTTATTGAGCACAAGGTGCCCCGTAATAGGCACCTACCTCCTTGCTTCAAATTTAATTAAATAAAATAGGAATGTCGGTTTATTTATGAATGCAAATTATAGTGATAGGTAAATTATTTTGTTAATAATTTTTCGAAATTTTAAACACAATAGCAGAGGAGTCCCAGTGTCCACTCCAGGGCCGGATCTACCATATGGCTTTTTGGGCTACAGCCCAGGGCCCCGTGGATTCAAGGGGCTCCCAGCTAAGTCAAGTCAAAGTCAATATAAATCAAATATTTTAGTGTCTAATTTTTTTCTATAGTTTGAGTAATTAGGTGGGCCCCTAAGTAGTATTAGCTCAGGGCCCCCAAAACTCACGGTCCGACTCTGCTCACAGTTTGCTGTATGTTTTAGCATTTAAAAGGGGGTCGAGCCAATACAAAATCCCGGGAATCGAACAGGACCTTCTGCGTAGCGGTCGCGCTTAGAATAACGAGACGGTTAGATGTTGTAAGCGGCGCTAAAACATTGGCTTTTCGATTCGACTCCCAGTTCGACTCAGTTACGAAGGTCATAACTGTCATAGCCTAGGTACAGAGGGCAACACATCAAGCTTCCACAATCTGTCAAATTTCTTTGATTAATTTTCAACTTTAACACAAACCAATAAGGTTCACATTCAATTGGGAAAATTTTACAGTCTTGGATAGGTTGACCTGCTGGCGTCTGTACCAAGGAGCTAAAAAACATCGTAAGATGTTTAATAGCTTATGACCGTTCTCAGTCAGAGATAGGATAAAGATAGACTTACCGCCATTTTCAATAAACGATCGATATCGTATTTTCCCGATTGCAGATGAAATTTTGACACATTTTATGTGAATGTTATGTCAAATTCCTATGTGTGTTATGAACGGTCTCCCATCCACAGACCGACCGCGGCTAGGTTAACCTCGCAGATCGGTTAATCAGTGTAGTTATAACTCCCTCCGGAAAACGGTAGTAAATAGTAAAAAGATATTTAACTCCTTTACATTTAAAATCTTCTGCACGTGTAAAGTTAGAAACTGAGATGTCTTTGTTGATCGTTTTCTAAGCACATATTTCCCAAAGTTTACCGGCAGCTAGCTGCTGCTGAGTCGCGCCAGACATGCTTGAGCAACTCGTTGCATACTTTAGATTTTGTTTGTCCCCAATTTTTTGTACGTACGACGAAATTTCATTTATTCATGCAATTTCCTAATTTCCGCAGAGGGTTTCAAGGTGCAGTCTAGATACTTCAGTAGATAGTTTGAGTGCACTATGGTGCATCAAATTTTTTGTTGAATCGTGTCTCTTGAGCAACTTATTTGCAAGTTGAAATTTAAAAAGTTTAAAAAGTGCTCAATTTAACCTTTTGACCGCCACGGACGTGTATAGACGTCAAATGAAAACTTGCTCACGACGCCAACGACGGCATGGCACGTCAAAAATCATCATCACTTTTTTTTAGTTCAAAATCCTACCTATACAAAAATTTGATGTTTTTTTACCTATTTTATTAAATGCTAGAATTTTTCGCTTGGCGTAGAGAACACGGATTTTCGTTATTGACGTGGCGTTCAAAAGGTTAATAAATAAACTTATTGGTATAGTGATGTTTTGAATTACAAGTTCTAAAACATAAGAAACTGGTACCGATGAAAAGTTTAATGCATTATGTTAAACGCATCCTTATTCAGAAAGCGTACCATAAAGTACAAGACTTACATGATGAAGAAATTAACTTCACCCAATTGTGAGGAATGTGGGTTTCTTGCGGATCTGAATCATTTGTTGATGGATTGTGTCTGTTATGAATCGAGAAGAAATTATTTACTTAGGGTCTTGAACTTGAATAGAACTAATCTAAGTACATTTCACCAAATTTTATCCAAACCAAACACCCCTGAAGCGAAAAGTCTGTTCGAGTTCATGACACAATAATTATAATAATTACCTATACCTACTAGTTGTATTGTTATTATGATAAATTATAAGTTTAGGATACGATGGGGCTGGCATACGCTGCGCGTTATAAGTCCCTAATAATTATAGAAATAAAAAATAATAAAAAGTACAAGACTATATCGATGATGGGACGTTTGGTGATAGTTGGACTGATACTTCCCTGGAACATCTGTAACGCGCGATTCAGGACTTCGTAGTTCTATGTAGCGCGGTAGATGTCGCTACATTAACATTATTATTTCATTGTTCTTGCTTGACACATACTTAATCCAATTCTGCAAAATGTTTGGTGACAAGTTTTGTCAGTTTATTAGTTTCTACGCTTTGTAAATGGGAGAACTGTTTATACCTATCTTTTCTGCCTAGCTGTATTTTATTATAATTGTAATCAAGCATTCCTAAATTGTTCTCTCATGTGAGTATCCAATCTATATTATTATTGTATCGAACATATGTACAGAACGATAATTTAAAAGAGTAACCATGGAGTTTCTTGCTGGTTCTTCTTCATAGGAAACGACTAATTTGGAACCGAACACCTAGATTCGACATTTCATCCTGTGTGTGGTTTATATGAAATTAAACTGCCTCGTTACTTACTGCTTAGTACTACTGCTACGCGAGAGCTACAGTCAACAATAGAGTTTGGTATACAGGTAGCGAACGAAATCTGCATCTTTACACAGATTGTGATTTAAATAATTAAGGGAAAGTAGGGTAATTGAGAACGGCGGGTAATTGGGAACACGTTAACAAGTCACACTTCCCGTCCTCCTATCCCGTCTCGCGACTATTCAAGGTACGCGTCCTTCACCCCTCAGTGCGCGAGCGACAGTGGGAGCGGAATTCCGCACGCATCTTGTCACGGTGAGTCAAACATTTTTTTTTGCATTTTTGTTAAAATTTTTGTGTTCTCATACAATGGATGTAAATGTCATACTTCTGAGTACATTGATACTATATTTCGTAAGTTTATTGTATGGATAATCCGTTTTCAATAGCCACGTGTTATAAAACTCACTACAAATGCTATCGAGGATGGCGACCATTTTTATTCAAATTGTTTACTGCGGGTAATTAGGAACGGTAGAAACGGGGTAATTGGGAACATTCCCAATTACCCCTTACATTCAATACGAGTATCCACCGGCAGAAGACTGGATAATGTGCTCTATTTGTAAGCTTTGGGCACATGAACAATGCACTATGGGCGAGACCAGCAAAGGTTACGTGTGTGATTTGTGTCGCCGAAAGTAATGGTTACTGTTTCCTGCGCCACTTCTATTTACCCCATACCGTTTTCATTTGCCCCACGGGCTGATCTCAATTACCCCATAAGGTGTCGGGTAAAAAGGAACGGCATGGTTTTTTGTTTTTATTAATATGTCTTATAAAAAGTTGATTATTATGATATATTTTGTCAATTATAAGCAAATAGATAAGTAATGTTTATTTCTTAATAAAAGTTGTTTATATTTAAATAAAAAAAGCCATTTTTTTTGCCCATTTAAGTTAAGTGTTCCCAATTCCCCCACTTTCCCCTACCCGTCAAAGGGTTTGATGTGTAGCAGCTTACAACACCTGCGTTATGACACACATTGCATGATACATAATTACACAATATTAAAAAAAACACGATGTTTAATTAGCTGCCTGTATACTTAAATCTTTTGTCGACCGTACCAGGCACAAGTCCAAACTCCGAGCTGCTACTTTCAGAAACAAACCCAATAACACTGCACCTGGTTATCGAACCCAGGACCTCTACCGTATGATGAAACTGAAAACTTACTCAGGGTAATGTCTTAAGAATACTGTTTAAGTTTATATCCAAAAATACTGTATCCAAAAATCCATCATACTGTACTTTTAAATATTCTAGCCCCTATTTTTATTTTATTTTCCTTTTTTGATAGTTTACTCAAACAAAGATGTACTTGTACGACGATCAATGTTTGTATGTCAATGAAATCTGGGGGAACTTCGGCTTCTAAGATACAGGCTTCTGCCTAGTTCAGGGGTCAGATGTTTCGACCTTAAACTGTGTCACCGCTGTACAACTTAATCCTAAGACTTTTTACTGTACTTTCTGGTTTTTTGTATGTACAAATAAACTATTTTATTATATATTATTATTTATACCGTAGTAATTCCGCTTATGGCCACTAGAATATTGAGGCAGTCCATATCTGAAAACACCTTACAATTCGTTTTGAAAACAATAGCTTGGATATAAACAGATGTACATATTATGTAATTGAAAAACAATATATTTTAAATTAAAATTAATTTATTTCCAAAAAAAAATACAGAGGTTCAACACACAATTTTGTTTGACAAAAAATAAAATATTGAAACTGCATGGCACAAAACAACATTCCACGATTATTGATCAAACTTAAAAAGTAGGTACATTAAGGTTTGGTTTCATTAACATTTTTTTTTTCATAATTATTGTATCATCCTTAAGGAGAGTTCTCACTATAAACAAAATAAAAACTATCCAAGTTAGAAAATAGAACCCCCTATGTCTAAATAGTTCTTTAGGTATATGTAATAAAAATAAGTTTATAGGTTTAAAACTCTAAAAACTCTAAATTTTGCGACAAGTGTAAGAGGACTATAAAATTAAAAGTTTAAAATCACATATATATCATGTAGGTACTCACTCATCAAATTCCCTAAAACAGTTACAAATTCCACGATTATTGATCAAACTTAAAAAGTAGGTACATTAAGGTTTGGTTTCATTAACTTTTTTTTTTTTCATAATTATTGTATCATCCTTAAGGAGAGTTCTCACTATAAACAAAATAAAAACTATCCAAGTTAGAAAATAGAACCCTATATCTAAATAGTTCTTTAGGTATATACGTAATAAAAATAAGTTTATAGGTTTAAAACTCTAAAAACTCTAAATTTTGCGACAAGTGTAAGAGGAATATAAAATTAAAAGTTTAAAATCACATACATATCATGTAGGTACTCACTCATCAAATTCCCTAAAACAGTTACAAATTTCATTAAATAGTGTCTTATACTAATAATAATATTTTTATTCCAAAGTTAATCATAATAATACATTTTATAATAATAAAAAAAAAACTAATCTCTAAGATTAAATTTTATTTGCACAATATAAAAGAACCAGGGTTTCAATTCCGCAAAACTGTGTGAGTACTTTACTAAAGTATTGTTATAAGAGAAATTTGAGGAAAATTTGTTGCCAATGATAGTTGCTGTAAGTATTAGAGCAACTATATGGTTGCCGACGACAGTTGCGTAATGTAGTGGAACAAACTGTTATTATTCTTTGATAGATAAGCAAGAGTTTTCTGTACCTATCTACAGCTCAGCAACTCCGGAATTTCTCGATTGTGACGTCTAAATCGCCCGTAATTGTGAAATGTAATAGACATTAAGTGACTTGACAAATACTTCTAGTTTCTTAGCAGACTAAATTATCGTGCTTAAATCTTAAAAAATGCGAGAGTGTATATATATAAATATATATAATAGGCATCGTTGATTTTCTAAAGTGGCAAGTTTATGAGAGACTAAAGCCGTGCTACAACTACCTACTAACATTATCCATGACTACACAGACAAACTAATCTAGTTCAAATACTCGGTATATCGGCTTATGGACCAACTGAAGTGTCCGAAAACATTATTTTTACATTTTTGTACGATATTAAAGAAAAAGCTTGTAGCTCCTTTAACTTAACATAATACACACTTGTAGAACAACTCAATCATGTTTTTACAAAATAAATTTTTTATCTTTATGTGTTAAACAAGTATCGAAATTGATGTATGAATATGACTTAGTTTTAGAATAAAGTTCGCTATCCATCCTTTTTATTTGGAACGACAATATTACATTACTTAATTATATGATGACGTCAACCTATATACTTATTTGCCCATCTAATATTGAGGCAAGACAATTTTATTGCAGTGACCGATGCCATTAAACTTTCATGAAATATTCTTGTTATTAGTTGGTAATTTATTACAGTTCAAAAACCAAAATAGGCTTAGGAATACTCGCTAACACACTAACAATACCAAATTATTTACAGCTCGCTCGGCAATCGCGATTTGTTGTCAAAACGCCATTTTCCTTACAAAATGAGACTTGCTACCATCTGCCCCGATGGCTTATTCCCGTTAACGGGGAATATGGGAGAATTAGTGGCCCTAAATGTGTGTGGCCTAATCTACCCCGGTAGCCTCGTCCTTCGCGCTGAACGCATTTGTCCCGGTACGCCTTAATTAAGTTTAATTTTCCCCAATTTTGCGAATGGCATGAATTAATTTCCATTTGCCCTGGTATTGGAGGTAATATTGTATTTACCGAAAAAAGAATGCTTATGAATAAAATATTGATCCATAAACAGTCCCAGACCGAGTGGTCCTAAGGAAAATGTGGGGTAGTAGTAGGTCCTATTACCTATTCAATAATAGTAGATATATTATTGGACTATCCTCGATAGTATAGAAATTATCATCATCATCAACCCATATAACTACCGTCCCACTGCTTGGCACGGGTCTCCTCTCACAGTATGAGAGGGATTAGGCTATAGTCCACCACGCTTGCCTAGTGCGGGTTGGCAGACTTCACACGCCGCCGTCGAGATAATCTCTAAGGCGTTCAGGTTTCCTCACGATGTTTTCTTGCACCGTTTAAGCAAGTGATAATTAATTGTCAGAGGTGCGTGCTTTGGATTCGAACTCGAGACCTTTGACTTGTCAGTCCAATGGTCATACCACTAGGCTATCATAGTTTTTTTTGGATGCTAATAATTACTTATCACAAATATTTTACTTCAAAACTTGTCAGCTCTGAGCATGAGGCACAACGAAAGACAAAAAACGCTTAAGACGAAATTGAATCGAAATATTTCCAAAAATACATTCGGCGTAATCTTAACCTTACAGGAAATATAAAGTGTCACTGAGCGTGTAGTGCAGCTGGTGTGAAGACTGTTGGCAGCCAAGAATGCAAGCTGATGGCCGTACTGGCATACAGCCGGGACGCGTACTTGAGAAGAGCAGTTGAAGTATAGATGAGTTAGTTTATACGTTAACCATTGAAGCCGGTCGGTCACCAAATAGAAATAGTTCTGGCTGGGTAACGACGTCGTCGATAACGGTTCCAGGGCGTGGGTCTTCGCCTTTACATCCGCGGTCCAGAAATATTCGGGTGTTGATGCGTTTCGACACGATCGTAAAAGTTATTTTGAACACTGCCTCGGCATAAGTTTCGATGATGATAGATGCAACTAATTTTCCCATCTGCCCCGTTAACGGGAGTAAGCCACCAGGGCAAATGGGAGCAAGTCCAAAATGACACACTGTTGAAAATGTCACACCTATATGTTTGATTTTTCTTGACAATTAGTGTTTTAGAACTGTATTGTAACTCTTTAGATCACAATCTTGATCGTTAAATAAAGTTAGTCTACGATTTTAATTTAATGCGTTCTTCATTTGACACTTTCATAGTTGTCTAAGGAAAAGTCGGAGGAACTTACTGACTGATCGTTTGAGATTTGCTTTTCCTATCGCTTTAATAGTATGTCTGTTAATTAATAATATGGTAATGTGAACCTTTAGTTTATAGTTCTGCGAATGTGAGAGACAAGTTTATTACATGCATACACTAGAACATTATCTTGCTCGACGATCCATACAAAAATAAGGGTTCCTTTTTGACCTTTTTGGTCCGGAACTCTAAGAACATGAAAAAGACTTGAAAGATATAAATCTAGATCTACTTCATCATTGTCATCTTTATTATCACACGTGCAATGATCCTTGCATACTGGTCTGGTTCGTTCTCATCTCATATACACGCGCCGGTTGCTAGTACCACGCACCTGTCCTTTTCGAAGAAAATCAACAAAATGGTCAGTGTACGTCTTTCTAGTGCGTCCCCCCCGGCGTTACCACTGACATCCACCTTACAAATCCCTTATATTTAACTCCTTTCATTCAATTCATTCATTCACTTAAATAATATACTAAATCTAACGAATTTTCCAAGTCTTACATACGAAATTAGATAGTAATTTATACTTTTATAAAATATGCTTATTTTACAAAAAAATCTTACTTTATAATAAACTTAACTAATGTACTACCTAGTTTATTATAATTAATAATCGACATTAGTGAACAATTAAATTTTCCCATCACGACTTCGTGGGGCGTATGTACAGACTTAATATCTAACTTAAAATTACGACATAGAATCAAACATTACACTTATATGACAAAGGCCGTTTGATAAGTCCCTTCATAAAGGCGTTATAGTACGCCTTTTCTTTTACTTGAGCACTGAGATTACTATGGAATAAGTCCATAATATGGTACTTAGCCGCTGAGAGATGTTACGCGAAATAGCTGAAGCAATAGGCATCTCCACTTAGCGAATAGACAAAATCCTCCGTGAACATTCGACGATGACAAAGTTTTGTGCACAATGGATGCTGCGGTTGTCGACTATCTAACAAAAAATCATAATGGTTAAAATCTAGAAATTACTTATGTATCGAGCTGGTTTTGTGCCCCTCGCGAATACTATCTTTTCCCAAACTTAAACCAACTTAAGAGGATAAAAAATGTGGAGTGCAGGCGTGAATGGCTCTTTTGCAGGCCTTGTTAAAATCGTATTTTGGAGGGATGGGAAAATTGAAAACCCTCTGGAATAAGTATATCGCTCTTGAAGGAGATTATGAGAAATAATTAAGACGTAAGTGAAAAAAAAAACTTACTAATGAAAGGACTTACCAAATGGCCCAATTATCTATATTTACATATTCTACTCTGGTTGAAATATTCCGCAACGAGATGTCTCTTGTAAAGAGAATATTTAAATTAGAATGAATGGACTAAGTCGTCCAGTACAGAAAAAAAAAGAAATGTGTTTCTGTGATTGACAAATCACAGATAATATAAGTTTTAGAAAAAGAGATATTAAAATTAAAACCATGTACCTATATTATTTTTCAAAGCTTGTACCGTTAATAGCATCGTAATAAGTCATTTTAAGGAGTTTTTGTATTATTATTTGAAAAGGAGTGGTTTATTTTTCAAAAAATAATCGTCATTTATCATTCCATTAATAAAAAATAGCAAGATTTAATTTCTTATTATTCTTTCACGGTCTTATGGTTATGTTTTTTCATCTTAATTTAATATAGGTATCACAGGGGTGCGGGCACTCAAGGTATTGCGATTGTAATTTGGTCACTTACATACTTGACGAGAAAATCCTTAAATATTAACGGCAATGTTACGATGTTTACTTTGGTTATAAAGTCGAATAAAGTTAATTAATGGATTTTTGGACATGAAACTTAACCTAAAATATAATTCGTATGCATAAATGTTACTTTGGTTATAAAATCAATTAAATTCAAATATGCTTATGGCATTAAAATAAATTAATCCTATGGTTTTCTGCACATATAATTGGCGACTTATGAAATATAATATAATATAATAATGCGCAGTATTGGAGTTGTGTTTTTAATTAATTACATTCAAAAATTTTAACCTAAAACAATGTTTAATCTAATTTAGAAATGTCACCTCAATCTTTTATAATGCAATGAAATGTAATAGTGGAATCTATATTTTGAAAAAAAAAAAGGGCTTAACAATTAAAGTTTGGTTTAAGAAACCAATTGATGTTTCTTTAGAATTGTTTTTCAAATAAGAACGACTAGGAATCACGATTGCAATAATAATTTGCCTAAAAAACTGAAATATCCATTTAGGTACATACCCAAAGTTATTTTCACTTCAAGTATTAATATTTTTTAAGAGCCACATCCAAACAAAACGGAAAAGTTGTAATACAATATTGAATTAGACGAATAAAATACCGTTTTACTGATTTATTTGGTAAAAACCCGTACGTACGTCTTTGTATCGTATGTCGAGGGTAGTTTGATCACGTTAGAATCATTTACGTCATCCGAAATGCGTCGAGTAAAATGGGTCAATTTATCTTTTTTCGTCCGGATACGCACGAGCTGTTTTTTAACGTGCGTTCAAGAGAACAAAGAATGAGACGCGGGGAAAAAGCGGTATCATTAGAACACATACGACCGACCATTTGTTGTAATTTGTAATAGAACGAGTTTTTAACGCGCCTTGAATATGCGATCGCACGAATCAGAGTTGACAGTTTTTGAACGTGATGTTATGGTATTAAAAAAAACACGCTTAATCTAGATATTTTTATGAATGAGATATCGGATGCGGGAACTTTATTAAATAAATTTGATACTGCAAATATAAAAGTAAAATTAATAGTACAGTAAAAAAAACGTTACCGTTAGTACAGTACGGATGATTTACTCAGCAAGTCGAGTAAGGACACTAGTAAGAACTTTGTGTTAGATTTTGCATTGTGTCTGTAATTTGATATTTATTGTGTTAAAAAGATTGATCAAAAAGTTTAAGTTAGACCGTTGCTAACAACGGTCCGGTATTTTTCCGGATCGGAAAAATATTACATAGTGACGTGCGTCGCGCGAATAAATTTTGTTTATTATATTTCATACCATACACATCTTAACCTTAATCAAAAAGCGACCATAATTCGAGGTAAGGGTCCGAGAGTGCCTAGTATCATTGAGGTTGACAAACTGGTGATGATCGACGGGTCGGATTAATAGATCTTTTCGCGCCATTCACAAACGACTATCTTGTTGATCTCAATGTTTTCTACAATTAGTAAAGATAATCTCGAGATTGTGTCCTGAAATTATATATTTTGTAATTACAATACATACTATATAAAATTTGAACATAGTTTTATTTTAAATTTTTTTTTTTTTCTATAATATCCAGCGCCCGACAACAAATGTTTTTCTAGTGTGTCTGTAATTTTTTAATTGATGACTCTACAGCTAATTGATCCTAAAACAAAGGTTTTAAAACTAAACCAAATATGATTTCGGGTCGAGTTTAGTCTAGAACGTGGAGCCTGACAGTCCAAGATAAGAAACTTTTAAGAGATGCGGTCTTAGTAAGTTGGTATCAATGATTATTTTCTTGATCTATTACATCATCGCTGTAATAGACCTTTTTGCTCAGGCGCAGCTGTTAGAGAAGCTTCTTATCTTTAACTGGTTTTCCCATGTTGATATTTTTTTATGGAATAGGGAGGCAAGCGAGCAAGCGTGTCACCTGATGGTAAGTGATCACCGCCGCCCATTGACACCCACAACACAGGAAGGGTTGCAAGTTCGTTGCCGGCCTTTGAGATATGAATAGGCTCGCTTCGAATATTATATAGATCATCCACGACTAACGTAATATCCAATCTGAGCAGGCTGCTAACTGGCTTTTTTTCCAGCGTGAATAATAATGAGAGTCGGGGTTATTAAGTAAGTTTACGTTTTTATAAATAACTAGCGACCCGCCCCCGCTTCGCACGGGTGCAATGCACTAATAACATACAGGTATTATACATATGAACCTTCCTCTTGAATCACTCTATCTATTAAAAAAAAACCATCAAAATCCATTGCGTAGTTTTAAAGATTTAAGCATACATAGGGATATAGGGACAGACAAAGCTACTTTGTTTTATACTATGTAGTGATAGTGAAGTTATTAATATTGCGAGCAATGTAGGTACCTACAATGTAAGATGTACATAAATACGTAGAAGAGGTCTTACAGTCTTAAAATGAATGAATGCATGGAAATGATCATTTCAAGGAAAGCCACAATTAATTTACAGTGTAAACTGCACAATGGCTTTGATGTCCTAGTAAAAGTTGAGAAAATGTAACCGAGATACGCGCAATGTAGGTATTATTTGCATTTTTTTTTTCAATATCGTTATTGATATTGATTTCTGACATTTACGCGAATATTATACATTGAAATAAAACTACTTTTTACGGATTTTATCGCGTATATTGATATTATTAATCCCGACGTTTCGGACCATTTACAGCGTCCATGGTCACGGGTAGTCTACCCGTTTTATTAGTTTTATTTCAATCGTTATTGATGTGTAGTTGTAGAATCACACATCTCCATAATTATGTATTATGGTGTAGTATTGAACAACTGAAGAAGACCCGCGTTAATCTGGAATGTCCTAATCTCGTGGAATCTCGCTTAATCTCGTATTCCGTAAATACATTCCAAACCAGAAACAAACAAGAACAATCTGATGCTTTCGTTAGGTTCGTTGAGTAAATTGGTCAAGGATAAGAGAGCTTTTAAGAGTTGCGGTATTCGTTATTCAATCGCTCGATTTAGTGATAAGGCTTTGCAGTCACGTTTCAGTTCAAGCACAACCTTCAAATAAGTTTCTGATCCTTAATCTATTTACCACAGACTTCAATTGTTATGACTGGAGTAAAGACAATTCTTAATTGTTTTTGATTTAGAATATAATATGTTTCGTTACGTTTTAGTTTTTTTAACGTTTTATTGGTCATTCCCGATAGATAGTAGGTACAGACGCTAGCAGGTCAAGCTATACAAAATTTTTCCAATTTAATATGAACCTTCACACTTTGTTTTAAAGTAGAAAATCAATCAATCAAAATTTGACATATTGTGGTAGCTTGGTGTGCTGGCCTCAGTACAAAAAGATGGAGGCTCAGATGGAGCACACAATTCACTTAGTCTGTCAGGCGGTAGTACAATTTTATAATAGAATTGTTAAAAACGAACAATCAATTCTCAACATCCGGAATAACGATGCGTACTTTTCGGATCAACTTTTCACTTGAAATCGGATTGAATTATTAAATAACGCATGTAAATATATTTATGTTGAATCTTTAATTTAAAGGGCCGCTATTTTCTTTTATATTTAAGTAGATTTATTTTTCCAAACAAAATAAAATTGTCCCCCCACTAAATGTTTACCGCAATACCCGCATTGATCTTGTTTTTGCCAAAAATTCAAACCCGTGGGAATTGGTGAACAGATGACAGAAGTTTTAGATTTTATGATTTTAATATCGCATATGACTCGTTTTATTATTTTTCTTAAAAACTCGTGCGTAAATATTTTTAATTTTGCACATTTAAAACTGTAATCCGGTTTTATTCCGTTCCGTTTAGTTGTGGCCTTTAAAACCTACAAAATATTCTAGAGATACAAAAATATTTAAACGGTGTCGTCTATAGTTAAAAATGATACCTTTTTACTTAATCCTAGCCTTATTTTAACATGTGCAATTTTGGCCTATCACCTAATCGAGATTTTTCTTATTTATCACTGGTTTCGGTAAATTCACAATATCATTTACATTTCTTAAAACTAATCTTAACTTATCCATTCATTCGTTCTTGCAATTCGGGCCGACCCACTTTATGTACATAACTATGTACCTTACAGGTTAATCCTAATTCACGGCTTGTTAATGGCTAAGTGTCGGGCGTACACCCGTAGGTATGTACAAACACAACGTCACGGTAAACTTCAGTTTACTTATTTTATTTATTTTAATAAGGGTGATTATTGCATGCACTGTATGATTTGAAGTGTTGTCATGAACAAAACTCTTGAAAACAATTATATACGTCTTGTTATTATGGGCAAGTAGATATTAAAATATAATTTAAACAAATATTTTTGACTTGCAACTTTCAGAGAGAAGAAATGGCATTGAATTTATTATCATTAATAAATTATTATATGTATATATTCATTTCGTTATAGTCATTATGTAGATTGTGCAGACAGTTTAGTCATTCGGTTATTTTTTTTAAATCATTAGATATACATAATTGCATAAATTGTATGGACATACAGACAGTCATACATTGATTAAGTCCAAAATGCGATTTTAAAATATGTATATTTTTAGTAGGAAAAATTTTAATTGTATTTACGTTTTTTAGTGTTTTAAGAAATAAAATTGTAAATTTACACACAAATCGTTCTCACTGTTTTGTTTTTGTTGTGTAAGCAACGTATATCATTTTTTATATATATAAAATATAAGAAGTAATTTAAGCAGTTAAATTCATTACAAATGCTTTTGTGAGATACAAATATAAATGTAATTTTAATGAAAATTAAATTATCTATATTATTACCTGATAACGTTGTGTTGCGTATTTATCTTAGGTTCTAACTTAATCTATGCTACCTTACTATGAATACATACTCTACAATACCAAAAGCCCATGCGCCACGTTGATTTGAAAATATACATAGTACTTAGGTATTAACTTATAATTGTATTTTATAAGTAACTTAACATTTACAGCTAGTTTTCTATTTATTTTTTTTGACATTTTTATCCTATGTTAATCTTATTTAAGACTGCACGATATCCTCCGTTTATTATATTATATATACACCTTATTATATGTAGTTGTATGTTTCCTTGGAAAATGTAGAAAATAGTAATGAAAAAAGAAACTATTTTATTATTTATTACAGTTTTGTCCGAATGACATTTAAATTAAGAATTACTGACATTAATAAATTCATGGAATGTACACGAACGTTTAAATTGAAATCCGAAATTTAAGAATAGAACAGTATTATTTTTATGGTAATTTTTTTTAATCTTATATTGTTGGTTGACTGTTAGTGTTAATACAAAACCAAGTTTTTTTTTCAAGAGACTAACATATAAAATTAGATAAAGCAGCCCTACGAAAGACAAGGTAGATGCAGACCTACTGCGACCCGTCAGTAATATTGGTTTATGAGACAAACTAGCTGCCCCGCGGTGTCACCCGCCTTTTTTCCTTTTTGCTCAGCTTCTATTGGTCGTAGCGTGATGTTATATAGCCTATAACCTTCCTCGATAAATGGACTATCCAACATAAAAAGATTTTATTCAATTCGAACCAGTAGTTCCTGAGATTAGCGAGTTCAACCAAACACTCTTCGGCTTTATAATATTAGTATCGATTAAAAGTCTGGATATTCCTCCTTGTTTTTTATATTCAAAATGGTAATATAAAGTACCTAGTCTCAAACACATTTCAGGGTCTGGTCTGGTACAGGTTGGTAATCTGTGTCAAATCAACGCATTTTTTCTTGCTGCACAATAGTAGTCTTTATGAGTTCATACATTTTCTATTAAGTATCGGAAAATCGCGAATTTTTAACATGAAAATGCATTAGGAAAATGGAGTGATGTTACTTTGTGTAAAAAGTAGGGACTGCTTTACCATGGCCTATAAAGAACAAAAAAAAATATACCGTTCCCGGATAAAAATCGAAACAAATTGTCAATTAAATATATATACACTTGGATTAAATTTAATAATAGGTAATATATTACTTATTACACACCTAATTTTTTTGAGATTTGTGTAACTGTAAACGGTATTCCCTCGTTATATTTACATGAACTTAACGAGTTCCGTCGGTACTAAAAACTAAATTAAACTAACGTACTTATTTTTAATATTTATACTTATTAGTATTACTTACTAATGAAGCTAAATGCTATTTTTACTTCTTATTTCCTAAAATTGACATATCAATCAACTGCCATTTTTTTTCTATATTTACAATAAACTTACTTATCCGTAATTTTACCACTACTGCGAATTAGAAAGGATCCTCTTAGCCTATTCCTATGGATAGGGTAGGATATACTGGTTAGAAGGCTTTTTGAGCTAACGATTGTCATTGGTGTTCGTGTGACAACCGGGACCGACGGCTTTACGTGCTCTCCGAGGCACGGAGGGGTCTCGACGTGTTAAAAAAGTTTACCCATCCACAGGCTGACCGCGGCTAGCGCAGCTTAACGTCGCAGATCGATTGCGGGTCGGATCAACGAGCCCCTATGAATTAGAAAATGGATCCAAAACTTAATAATTTGTTGGTGAACGACAGAACCTCAGGTAGACATTGAAGTTGATTCTTACAGTATCGACAGCTGAATGGAAAGGGAAGAGTGAAGAGATCATTACTAATCTGGCCCAGTATTCCAGTATTTTCTGCAGTAGCCATTCGATCTTCATTTTTGCAGGTGTCGGGCAGATCAAACATGATATTATATGGGTTATATCTTACACTGGAGTATCCCCATTGAGGTGGTGCAAAACGGCGTAGTGACTAGCTGCTGTGTCAACCAGGAGAGGATAGCTCTGCTTGCGGACCGGCCGCAGTGCAGTGTACTGTGCCAAGTCGCTAATGTCCACCAACGGATATACTAGAGCTGCGCATGCAAGTAGGTTAACCGTTGAAGCCAATAGTGCTGTTGTTGGCTGTGAGCCAGCGATCATGGGCTTGATGTTGCCAGTGAGTCGGAACTAAAAGCCACGGTACCTACACAGTGAGTTGGAACCGAATGTCGTGAAGTTCACAGTGAGTCGGGACTGTATAACGATGGGACCCCAGTCCCCAGCCAATTAGTGGGTCGAGGTGGTGCAAAACAGCGTAGTGACTAGCTGCTGCGTCAACCAGGAGAGGATAGGTCTGCTTGATGACTGGCCGAAGTGCAGTGTGCTGTGCCAAGTCGCTAATGTCCGCCGAGGAATGTAGCCACAGGTGCGTATGTAGGTTAACCATTGAAAACAAGACTGCTGGAGTTGGCTGTAAACAGCGATGATGAACTTGATTATCCCAGTGAGTCAGTGAAGCTTAACTGTATGACGGTGGAAACCCAGTCACACGGGGGGACGCTGCGTAGTCCTCAGTAAGTCGGGTGGTACAACGTATCGTAGTGGCTAGCTACTACGTCAACCAGGAGAAAATAACTCTGCTAGATAACCGGCCCAAAATGCAGTGTGCTGTGCCCGGTGGCTAATGTCTACTGAGGGATGTGACCAGAGCTGCGTATACAAATAGGTTCCATGCTGCAGCCTTATGATTGCTGTAAGGCAGCGAAAATGAGCAGGATGGATCTAGTAACCGAATGCCGCGTAGTTCACAGTGAGTCGGAACTATTGTGGTAAGTTCCAAACCAGGCGGAATGATGCTACAAAGTCCTTAACGAGTCCAGGTGGTGTAGTGTAGCATACTGCCTGGCTTTTGCGTTGATCAAGATGTGTATCTCTGCTTGTAAACCGACCGAAGTGCAGTGTGCTGTGCCAAGTTACTGGGGGATGCGACAAGGTTTGCGTGTACACTATAGGCGGCTGGTAATCTGGTTCGGTTACGCATTGAAGCCGAATGCTGAGTGATTGCTCAAATTGATCCTGGTATATAAAGTGATAACGAGAACGTTTGTATTCGAAAGATGTACAAATCTTTGAAGGATTAATCAGGGCTGGATTTAGGGCAGGGCAACCGGGGCTCTAGCCCAGGGGCCTCCACAAGGAAGAGGCCTCCATAATAGGATTTTATGTTACGCACCGTGACTCTTTTAAGGATCGAGACAATTATTTCTCCATTGTGACTACTATATTCATCATGATAGGTTAAATGCCAAACGATGGTTCTGTCGTTCATACTGTGAGCTTCTATTTACAAAGCATAAGAACTTGAAAACAGATTACTTAAGCCTTACTTACAATCAAAATCATCAATTAGTTGCTTATCAGTAGTTTCTTATCATTTTATCGATGCCGACTTGTTCAGTGGTTTATGTATCTTACCTACACTAATCGCTATTTTAACCTAGTTTTTACTTCTAGACATAACACTATTACTTAATATGAATATTCTTATTATAATGTCTACATTTTACGATCAATTTCTTTGTCATTCCACTTTCGTTCTCATTCAAGAGATGGATATTATATTTTACTTAATTTTGAATAATGTTAACCCTAAAATAATGTATACCTATTGGAATCGAAAAAAACATTTTGATGAGATACTACCTACCAAAGGAAAATAAATATTGATGCTTGAAGCTAAAAAATAAGCGAATTTGTGAAGATTGCATGCATAAGCCTATAAGTTAAACTTAAACTATACCTGTAACAAGTTTTCTCATAATCATCATATGTATTTCGTATTTCCACAAAAGTCCACAGTGTTGGATTTTGATTATTCATGTGTGATTAGTTTATAAAAACACTGTTCTAGTTTTACGACCTTGATAGTTTTAAGGTTATATTAAGAATATGGTGGTCTTTATTGAATCTATCTGCTAGGGAATTGAAACTGCCAGGGCAAGATTGAATTAACTGTTCAACATGTGTGTAAGTATTAGAAATAATAAACCTGAAATAATTTGTGATAGATAATTTGGGTTTCCTTATTTTTCGATAATCGAAAAAATTGTTTTCCTATTCTGTCTGATAATTTGTTCCTTGATAAGTTCAATGCTATGTCCAAACGGGAACTATGAGTTCCAATTAAATAAACACTAGGTAAAATGTGAAAATGGATGACTTAAGCCTACTACCGATCTAATCGTCAATTCCTAATTAGTTGATACCTTACCATTTCATCGATACCGACTTGTTCAGTGGCGTATGTACACTTATCACTAATTCATCCTAGTTTAATTATTTATAGACATAACACTATTACTTAATTAACATTCTTATTATAATGTCTACATTTTACGATCAATTTCTTTATAATTCCACTTTCGTTCTCATTTCAGAGATGGATATTATATTCTTACTTTATTTAGAATATATTACTATTGGGATCGAAAAACCATTTTCATCATGAGATCTAGATCTACCAAAAAAATTAAACCAAAAGGTTAAGTTGATTTTCAAGCTAAATGTTAAGCGAATATTATGAAGATGGATGTATAAACTTATAAACTAGTGTCACAACTAAATAACCTGTAGCAAGTCCCATACACGAAATGCTCCAAACAGATTTTATGATTATTAAAAAAATAGTTTAAAATATTTCAAGAAATTGTCGATGGATTTTGATATCTCATGTGGGTAATAAATCCCAGTATATAAAAGTTAATAAAAAATAGTTATTATAAGTCTTATTCTGGACGCGGCCGAGTTATAAAAACAGTGTTCTAGTTTTACGAACTTGAAACCGCTTATACGGTTATCTTAGGATATTATGGTCTTTATATTTGGATTGGATCTGTCTGCTGGTACTTTGTTGAAACTTGCAGATTGAATTAGGGATTTTTTTAAATATATTTTATTTCAATAAGAGATTGTGTAAGTACTAGAAATAATAAACCTGCATAAATGAATAATTTATGAATCAAAAATAATTATTTGTTGGATAAAAAATAAATAAAACGCATGTACATAAATCATTATAAGTATAACATTTACATTTAATCAAAATAAAACAAAATCACCTACCTACGTAATTTACATGTTTATTTTACATTCAATTAATGTTTAATGAAGATGATTTCATGAAAATGATTTCTGAATAAATTTAAATAATAAACTTAATGCAATAAATGTATAATGATTTCTTTATGTTATTTTTTAATATTTTTGATTGTTTTTTAAAAACGATATTTTTGTTGGTGATTTTAGTGATGAGTGTTATTCGAAATTATTATTTAATACAATAAATGTATTTATGAACGCTGTTTTTTTTATAATTTTATACCTGCAAATATATATTAATGAATTTAAGAAATTCTTATCGTTAATAATCCAAAAAATATTAAGCTCTGTAAAAAGTTGCGTTTCGTGAATGGGAAATGTGCTTATAACCTAATTGAGGTGGATTTCATTTTGGTTGTATGAAGTATTTTCATATTTAAAGCATCACATGTGAAGTACAATGCGATGCGGTTCTGGGTTCATCAGAAATACCTTTCTAATTAAAAATTATATAATCAAATAATTTTCTTAAGAAAATGACAAATAAAAAAGTATTTCTTGACTTAACCACTTTGGAGATGTTTGTTTTTTAACTAAAAAACTAATTTTAAGTTATTGGTTAGACTATTTTTATAGCAGGACTTATTTTATAACAAAAACATAATTAAAATGATATGATAAAACCTTATTCTTTAACTTAAATTACGCAGATTGTGAAATTAAAATTCAAATATCGAAATCTATTATAATATTACATTATTTTAATAAACCTAAGGCGGATTGCCGACACATCAAAAAAGTCAACTTAATTCCAATCATAGAATGAGCAAGTTATATGATTTTCTCAAAGGCTATAAAAACCTGAATTAAACAAATATCTTCGTAAACATAATAAATAAATGTATTTTGTTTTATTATGGTTGTGATTTTATTTCAGTTTGGTTAGATCGTTTTTATATCAATATTTTGCACAGTATAAATCGGACCTCGGATCCTATAATTCTCAAGAAAAAAGGTTTAAATATATATGACTTGCTCATTCTTGATAAATTAAAATTAAAAAAGTTAAAGCGTATTAATATAATCCAAGACTATTCAACCACGTCAAAGTAATATAAAAATAAATCAAATTAAAACTAATAATTGAACGGTAAAGAGCATCGTGGATCAAATAAACAAACTTATATTAAAATAATTATCGACTTTATAATTATAAATAGTTTTTGTGTTTTATATCTTAACCAGTATCTAAAGTGTTTTAAAATATTTAATCTAATGGAAGTCAAACGGTGTTTTATTATTTCTATATACCGATGTGTACATATAATATGTAAGTATGTCTAAAATTGAATCATAATGATTTTCACTATAGGGTTAGAGAATTCAATTCCATTTGTAGATAACAATGTTTTTAGCACGATCAACATATTGTTTTAATGATTGAATATGAAGGCAAACTTAAAAGATGTAGGTACCTATTTATTTGGATAAAGTAAAATATACTTTGTCATTATAAATAGAAAATTGATTTTGATTTAGCCAAATACACATATTTGTGCAGATACGCTTTATGAAATACCAGTATAATTATTAAGACGCCATCTTGAAAATGACGGTTTAAAAGAAAAATCTATGATTTTATCACTCAGTTGACGAGTAGTCGCTTACGACCTTAATGATTTATGCTTAAATAAAATTATTAAAGAAACTATGAACTATGCAAAAAAGACTCTTAACATTATTCGATACGTGCTTAATACTTCTAATAATTATGTGTTAGTTATATAATTGTATGCGTACTCTTACACAAAAAAGGATTTATAAGTAATATTTAAGAAAAAAAAAATGTTAAATATGATGGTCGAAAGTGTAGATAAAATTAATAATGGTACTGTTAAAATGTCGATATTTGTACTAAATTAATATTTATGGATTTATTAAAATTAAAATTCTGATTATGTATGTGACTATTACTTGACTATGAAATAGCCTCATTTTATAATGTAGGTAGTATTTATTACAAAAAAATATATATTGCATATAAATTAATATATTTTTAGATAGCTACTTCTCTATAAGTACGCGCTTCGCTTAATTCTACATATTATTATATTGGAATAGGCGATTACATAAATAGCACACACACACTCATATACACACACAAAAATGTCAAGTGTCCGCAAATAGGTATTAACTGTAATCTTGTTTTTTTTTTGGTTAGTGGTTTATAGTTTAGATGAATATAGTGTATATGTACTTTCAGAGATATTAACAAAACTTAGTCTTTATTTAGAAACCTACTACTTCCCTATTGTTAAATGTATACACTATGGTTTTTTGCCAAATCACAATCATACTCAAAATGGGATAATTAATGTATTGTTTTTTAGAAAATCAACGTTCCATGCCTCTATTAGTAGGTAATGTTTAAATATAATAAAAAAGGATACTTTGATAAAAGTGTTCCACAGAGAATCTTAAAATCTGAACAGAATGTCTTCTCTGTAATATAATCTTTCAATGACAGGGGACTTCGTCATTGAAAAATTGATACACACAGTTTAAACAAATACACATAGATTAAACAAATACACTTTAAAAATAAAACCTAAATTGTACGTAAAAATGAAAAAAGTTGTACTCTTTTTAAAACGAAGATCACACGATTCAAAACAAATTAAAAATAAAATACGCGCATCTAATGATGATAAACAATTCCGACATTGCAAAGGGTTTATGTACAAACTCCTTAAAAGCATCTCCTTATTGTTAATATTTAGGATACAGCCATATAAAAATAGTTGCCTTAAAATATTTATTAAAAAAGAACATGATTATTTTTTAAAATAACGCGTACTTACATAATTACCTCCCTTACCCAAAATATAGATCATGATATTAGAATAAAAACTAAAATGACATTTAATGCCGTTTTTTAAATTCGATTTCGAACTGTTATCGCACAAACATAACCAAACTTATAGTTAAATGTTTAAAACCTACATGTAACCGTTAAAACTTTGGAAATTTTGAAATTATTAAAAACACAATTGCCAAAAACAAAATAAAAATAATTATGTTCACGAAATTAATAAAACAACAAATTAAAATTATCACGACCGTACTTGTCATTGATTCACATTATCGTATTATTCAAAGATTTTTTTTTAATTCCTTATTTCTGTTGTGGGACAACCTTCTTCCAACAAAACTTTTTGATATTTTATATTTTGAATGCATGTATTTAGTTTAATATCTTATAAAAAAATAATATCATGATATTCGTTCGTCTCTTTAACCCGTATAAGAGGGGACGAGCGAAATGGGGACAAGGAAGGCAGTGTAGCAGGTTGTTATACCAAACCGAGAGCGGAGCGGAGTATTAACTGAGCGAAGCGGAGCTGTTAATTTTGATATAGAGACTTGTTGAGCGGTACAGCGAAAGGATGAAGCAGTAACAAAAGTACAGATGATACTTCGTACTTTGAAGTAATAAGACCGTGTTTCTAACGCCTCCTATGTACCGCTTCGAACAGTAGTGAAAGTTGGACGTAATGGTAACTCAGGTCCGCTTAGCCCAGCTGACTACACTTCGCACCATCCGTATCAGAAATATGCAACTTGTCCCCGTAACACTCGTCCGCTGACCATTGAATCGCAATCGAGGGCTCAAAGATCTTATGGACAGAAAAATATAATTTCTCCTAATATCTCTAAAAGGTGCTGTATTCTGGTGAACTCCATTCCTGCTTCGAAGATGCAATGTCGATCATGATCAGTACAATAATGTGAATCTCCAATTCCTCGTTCCCCTTACATATAAATTATGTAAAAAAGAAAAAACACTCAAAGAAGCTAAGTTAAAAAGGTTTTACTCTCCTCCTGTTTGACAATCCCCATCTCCTGGAGTACGGCTTCCAGACCTTCCGGCATCCTGCCCTGGTCTAGCTCCAGATTCCACTTGTAATACTGGAAATGACGAAAGATATGAGATATTATTATTACTTTTATTATTAACTTATATTTTCTTTTTTCGAAAGAAGGATATAGCATCAATACTGATGTTGATTTGTTTAATACATAAGTACAATTTATTCAATTCATTCGTTATATCGGATAGATTTGACGATAAAAATAATTGGTGAACCTTTCCAAATTGAATTTATAAATGACACATTTTGGTACAGAGTCCTGTACAGAGTCCCATCAAGCTAACCCAATCTGTCAAATTTCTTTGATAGTTTTTCAACTTTAACTCAACGAAATAAGGTTCATATTCAATTGGGAAATAAATATTAATTTAAATTCTTTATTTTAACAGTTAACTATATATAAGTACTTACGTACCTATATAAAACTTGGTATTTAATCAGTAAGAGTAATAGAAAGATATCTCGGCTTAGCAACCTCTTCTTATAAGCTAAACTAACGGACTATTGGTAATATAGTTTCACAGTCTTCTAAATATGAAGGTATCACGTACATACCTTGTCCAATTCCCGCCTCAGGACCAGGACAGAGCGCTCCCGGTCTGCAACAAGCTCCTCAAGGTATTGGTAGCGGAGCTTCTTGCGCGCGCGACACTCCCGCGCAGACTGCCTGCTGCGTTCTGCTTAAACATGCAAATACCTACGTTAGGCCTATGCATGAATGAAAATGTTATAAACATTTCTGTTTTAATGAAACCACGGATCTTCTCATAATAAATTTCGATTTTACGCATCGGCCGCGTTCAGCGTTCCGTTTGATGAAGAGCTCGGTGAAGGCCAATCGGCAGTTTAAATTGTTAAAAGAAACTTAAACTAGAGTCTCCGATGTATTACACTAATAAACGGTGCCTGAAAAAAAAATTTGCAATACTTAAGATTTAAAAAAAATCCTCAATTCCACGATTATGTCCCTTATATTAAGACTTTCTGCCATTTTTCGGGTACGAATCCAAAGTCCAGGCTGCTGCTTCCTAACAGGGAAATCTACTTAATTTGTCCTATTAAATAATCAAATCGATAGGACCTTTATGTTTAGCAGCGATGCTTGCAACTAAGCAAGTACTTTATAAGACCTATTTCCAAAAAAAGGCCAGTTCTACGCTACCGATTGATTAGTTTATGATTAAGCGCTATATATATCAACTAATCTGGACACCCAAAACTTATCTGGACACCCAAAATATGCGCCAGAGTAAAAACAATAAACATCATCACAACAACGAAATGATTCTGATCTGCTGTGCATGTAAGTTTTTTTCCTGAAAACTGAAACACTCACTGAATTATTTTAGTATGAGGCTTGTGCTTCCAGGGAAGGTTTTACAATATTATCCAGTGATTTTAAAAACGTTGCCATATCACCTAATCATTTTCATAACGCACTGTTGCTAAAATAATAATTTTTGAATGAGGTTGGGATTGGGACATGTCCCAGATCTGAATAATAAGGTCCTTACCTAGCTTGGCCTTCATGTCCTGTTTGTCGAGCTGCGCCTTGCGGCCTGGCCTGCGCCCGCGCTTGCCCCCCTCGCGCCGTTCCCCGCCCTCCGCGCCGGACGCCGCCACCGAGCCGAACACCCCACCACCCAGCGACTCCTGGAAACCACAATAGATTGTTGTAAATTTCAATTGTTCTGCCCATAACGATCACGATCATTGTTTATGCGCAAACGCAGCTGCTGATTAAATTTCCCATTCTAAGTTTGGACAGGGTTACCTACTAAGTTATTATCTTATATGTTTGAATTTCAATGGGACCCAAAAACTTCAAGTATTCTTGAAGTTTTTGGGTGCACTGTGGACTTAAAACAATAGACATCTACGTGCCCTCTCAAAAATACGAGTGTGTGTGATGAGTCTGACGAGTGACGACTACGAGCATAATACTACGAGCATATACTAATAATGACAACCGATCGACTCAGAATCAAATATTTATGTGATGAACAGAAGTGTTGGTACTTGTCTGGGTGTTTCATAAGTACCTATTTACAAAAAAAAGGTATGTCAGTATTATATCCATTGTCTATTACACATAGTACAAGCTCAGCTTAGTTTGGAACTGCGCTGTGTAAAAATGTCCCAAATATAATTCGATTTCAAAATCAACAGTTTGCCTAAACTACTTGACAGAGACATTCATAATGCGATCATTCTTAGTCAACCAACACGCAACACCACATCTAAATATGTCCCATTCATGTAAGTGGGTGCTATTAATAGTCTTTGCAGATTTTTCCGTGCCTACGCGCAGCGTCAAGTTGGATTATTAGTATTCTAAAGCATCAAAATAGAACTCCGTGGTAACCATAGTTATAACTGTCCTAAAGACCTAAAAAATTCTAAATTCAAACCCCTCGACTTTGTGCGGCCGAAGGCTTTATCTAGAACTATAAACGTCGGGATTAATAATAAATATAACGCGATAAAATCTGCAAAAAGAATTTCAATGTCTAAAATCGAGAAAGGAAGAATCTATTTATCTAAAATGACTTGAAACTTCGTTTTATTATAATGTCTGATTCCCAAGAAAAAATTATAAATCCTACGTAACTGTGGAAACTTATAGAATAAGACTAGAACGTAAATACTAAAATTATAAATAGCATCCTTCTCTCCCCTACGTTGCCGTGCCCTACGGGGTCCATATTGCACCTACTTATATGTATATTGTGTAAACCTTAATATGGCATTTGGAGTGCAATAAAGATATTGTATTGTTCTGTAACTTGAAAATAACATAATATAAATTCAATCAATCATTAGGAAAGCTTCTTAATAACAACAAGACAAACACAAACTGTCACTGCATATCAACACCTTTTGTAATAAAAGTGTGCATACCTACAGTAGGTAGGTACCAGAACAAAAGCCAAGAAATCCTATCCTACTAATATTAGTAGGATAAAATTTGTAATATTCATGTAATATTCAATATGATAAATGTGAAAGTTTGTGAGGATGGATGGCTGTTTGTTTGTTACTCTTTCACGCTAAAACTACTGATCGGATTTTGATGAAACTTTACAGTATTATTATTTATACATCAGAATAACATATAGGCTATTATTTATAACGATTTTGAGTTAATTAGCTAAATTACAACGATAATTAAAAGTAACTTTTCCACGCGGACGTAGTAGCGGGCAGAAGCTACTTAGTAGGACATAATTTGACAGACTTAAAGGGAAACTAAGGCTTAAGCAGAGGTGTACTAATTGTCCTTACACTCACAGTTCGCCGGTATGCTTAGGTCAATTTATATTAAAGCAGACTCATATTGCGACCAAAATAAAGGTACGCAGCATGGAAATCGAAACGGAATGTAAACAACGTAACTGCGTAATATTGAACGCAAAATCGCATGACTCGTAACGCAAGACGTAAAAAAACCAAGGCGAGCTTCATATACAATGTCTGTCGGTTCGTTGACACTAAAATCTCATTGGAAATATACTTGGGGAGCCATCGAGGACATCATAGGCCTTATTGAGGTGAGATAAGGTTTGAAACCGTACACGCGAGTGAACAATAACCTTACTGTTTAGTAGCGTGACAGCAGTGAATGGGGGTAATTGTTTTAAGAAGCACGTTTCCACTGCGTGCAAGGCGATGCGCTACCATAAACACAATTGGTTTAAAACACGGTGCTTCGTTGCATTGTGACGTCATCATCATCATCATCTTCCTGCCCTTGTCTCAATTTATTAGGGGTCGACGGAGAATTTGACGACACGTTTGGTGCAGCGGCTAAGCAATCGGCTTCTGTGCCACGGGTTGTGTGTTCCATCTCCGCACTGAACAAATATTTATATGACCAAAAGGTAGTTGTCCCGGGTCTGGATGTTTGTGTATGTGAAAGTTTGTGTTTGTAAACGCACCCACGACACAGGAGAAAACAAATATGGGGTAACGCTTCAAAAAAAATATATTCATGTGCATTCATTGGCGGAATTCGTGAGGGTGATTCTAGATTCATTAACCAATAAATTAATCACATTATCGCATTGGATGTAAACCTGTTATGATAGTGTAAGATTGTCTAAATAAATAAAAAAAAAATAAAAAAAAAAAATAAAAAAATAATAATAATAATAAAATAATAAATAAATAAAATTTTCTTTTCTTCAGTTGTGATGAGGTGCTGTAAATAGCGAACAAATTTGAAAAATGAGTTTATCGAGCTGTTCGATTAGCTAACTAAAATTTAGCCTAGGTGGAATAAGCTGAAGGTACTAACTTACACATTGACTTACACCACTGCGTGTTATTGCGATCGTTTTGCGATTTAGAAAGGGATGCTGCTCTCCACATTAAATAGCGCCATCCCTTTCCCACAAACTAAAAATAATCTCTCTGTCTGTTACGCTTTCACGCCTAAACCCGTGAAGTGATTTTGATTAAATTTGGTACAGAGATAGATTAAACCTTGGGGAAGGACATACCTTTTGAGCTACCTTTTGTCTCAAATATCTCTTTGGGATGCAAGTGAAACCGCAGACAACAACTAGTACAAAATAAAGAGATAGTAACGTTTCGAGTTTCATCAAACATTTATTTTTTATTCACAAATTATCTAAATTATTAAACAACTAGTGACCCATCCCGGCTTCGGGTGGATATGTTATCGCGGAACTATTTTTTTTCTAAAATAAAAGTACCCTAAGTTACTCCCTATAAAATTAGCTATCTGCCAGTGAAAGTCCCGTTAAAATCGGTCCAGCCGTTTCAGAGATTATCCGGAACAAACAGACAGACAGACAAAAAAATTCTAAATTGTTTTTTTATGTAAGTACCGTAACACTTTCATATGCATTTAGTGAAAAGCTGTTAATTTGGAATTACAAACAGACACTTCAATTTTATTCATGTGTAAGTATATGTAGATGATTTGTAATCTCTAAAAGATCCTAAATATCTGGAACAATTTGTAGTATTGTCTAGCAACTACCTTATAAATTCTCGTAGAGGAAATTTTAAGTCCCAATAAAAATCCTGTCATGGTCATGAGCCGTGTCGAATTTCACGGATCCCATAGCCATGACTATAGAGTTAAGGAAAGTACGGTTTTTAGTCGGTACGAGTACGACATACCCTGCCACCTACCTGGAGGATGATCTATGAGGATTTTCACAATAAAAAAAGTCCCAATAAAGATAATTGAAATAATACCTAACCGCGTAACTTCAAACAAGATCGAAGATTGCAATGCCTACATTTTTCTAGCTTATAGAGTACCATATTTTATAGTAGCCTACTCTTCTATATGAACTATTAGATAAGTATCTATCCTTAATCAGGATGTTAGTGCATTATATGCATTTAACATCGACCGATCTAGAAGGGGGGCTAGTGGATACGCCGCGAGTTCAACGATGCGTGCAATACTGCGCAGTTATCAGGGACAACAAACGAAACACTACGATATACGGTTGGAGTGTATAAAACAAGTAAAAAAATAAAACTGCGTCATTAGTGGTCGAAGCGTATTAGCTTTGCTGGAAATCCAAAACTGTTTCATTTCGTAACTATAATAATTACTTAAAGCTGAAAATCCCTTTTAAAGTTCAGTCTCGACTCACCCCTGAATCCTCATTCACCCCGTTTTACTGTAAATAAAATTACAATACATGTAATTATTTTTAATTTTTTCAATGTGTTTTAAATAGGATTCGTAATAACTCTCAAATCTGGATAAAAACGATGCATAAGTATTGTATCAATATAAAATAATAGAAAAAAATAGAAAACCTTATAAATTTTCGAATATGATGCCTTGGCTGCTACGTTACCCTGCTTATTTTTTAAAGATTAGGGATGAAACATGAATCATAAATATTGGAATTAGGTAAAAAAAATTAGTAGGTAGGTACTACATATTGCAGTAGGTAATCACATTTTTTTCTAAGTTAGATATTCATTAATTAAACCTTAAAAAAATATTTAATGAATAACCTAGATATTTCTTGACGTTTCGCGAATGAGCACTGAAGGATAAACGAGGTTACATATCTTGCTTTCCTTTAAAACGTTTTATTATATGTATAAACACAAGCGCAACTTTCTCCATTGCGATATGAAAACGATAGTAGACTTAAATTTTAGTTAATTAAAAATTGAAGACAAAGACAATGAATACCTAAAATTAGCTTAACCCACACAAGATTTAAACCTATATTTATTTTTATAATTGCAGTTTTTAAAGAATTCTTACAACTAGGTAAGTATAGAATCAAGGTAGGTACGGGAGAGCCACAGAAATATTTATTAAAATCTTAATTTAAAAAAGAAATGGCCAACGTACCTGTTAGTACTTACTGGAGAACACATTTTAAATAATATAGAACACACATCTTAACCGCTCAGCTTTCGAAATTCAAATAATATTTTAAACGAGTATTGCACAACTCTTTGTCATCTCGGCGCAGGTTCCCGGGCGAATGTAACCCCCCTGCTGCCGTGTGCCCGCCCCGTCGACACGATCAATACTGCATCCTGAAATGCTATTTCGGATCGGAGGGCTGGGGCGTACCGTAGGCTAGACGTCTGGGGTAAACCGGTTACCTACACAAGTTTGGTACTGGTAAAGGTGGGGCGGGGCAGATGGGGATATTATTGAATATTTTAATGTCTAGACTGGGGTATTTGACAATGGAGTGGGGAGAATTATTTTGTTTACGGTAAGAAGCTAGGAATGAGATAGATATTTTGCTTAATTTTGTTTTGGTAAGAATTGGGGCCACTAGGCAATGTCGTTAAAAATCTATACTATAGAAGTCCCAGAATTAATGTCTAGTATAATTATTAGAAACTTTGCAAAGAATCGTATTTCACACTATAACCGCGACAAACACAATTCAATTTTTTTAAACCAGCTACACTCTAATACTCTATATTGACTTTTTAGAACGAAAGAACTGTAAGCAAAATAAGAACTAATTCCTAAAGCAAGTAAGATCCTATCTGTTTTTAGGTTTTTTTTATTTTGTAAATACTGTAAACTATCCTTCAGTCCTCAGTTTCGCTTGTAAATAATAATAAAACACGTCGTCATCCGGTAAACACATGAGAGTCGAGATGACGTAATACATTTTCAAATATTGGAACTGCGCAGTCGAATTCGAACGCAACGGTAGAGTGTTCGAGACTACCAAACCGTAAAAAGTACTATTACTTGAACATGTAAATACCATTACGTAGAATCTGTTACGATATCTCTGAGGCCATAAAAAAAGATGGCAATCAAACAAAACGACATTTGTATTTTAACTGCGTCAATCTACGCAGCGTGCAGCAATGCAACAAGTTTTAAGGTCGCGAATCGAGGCGATCGTTACTGGCCATTTTGGGTGGAAAATTGAAAATCAATACTTTGGCCGGTGCCGTCCATGCATCTTTTATGCGATTGGCGCTCGGCCTGTAGACTGCATTTAGGCCAGTGCCAGACAGGTCAATTGAAATTTATATTAATGCAATATTAAACTTTTCTTCAAAATTCATATCAGGGCCTTTCCAAATAGTGACGGTTAATCGTCTGCTTCACATGGTTCTCATTTTAAAGTTGTATTCAAAGGGTCACCAAGTTGACCGTGAAATGTTTTAAAACTCGAAGCTTCGAGAGCTTTGTTCCCCCTAACAAAGCGCTCCCCCTCGGATTTGCATGAAATGACTCACTCTCCATAGAAGGGAGCAAAAACGTTACAAATGGGGTGCCCAAGGTCAATTATATTTCCCATGAGGTCCTTGCCGACTGTTTTGCAAAACACTATACAGTTAAATAATACGAATAAAATATTACTTCAGCAATATCACTTCGAAAGCACCTAGGCTAGACCGCTTTCGATGAATCATATTATGAATCACATTAGAAAATTGATTTCAGAGAAATGGCTTAATTGTTGCCCTTATATCCTCCCAATATTAAGGACGGAATAACAGTAAAGATGATCAATTTACACACAAATAAGATAGCTTAAGATAGATTTAGTATAAACAAACGGGTCCTTACGCGTTTCGCACCGCGAGCAGTTCGAACCGCGGTGTGAATTGCCCAAGAGCTCTTTTTGAATGGGTTCTTTCGCACCGCGGTTCGAATCGCCCAAGAACATTTTGTAATGGGGTCGATTCGGACCGCAGTGTATCAGTATAAATGAATAATTGGAATTCTTAAATACGATTCAAACTGGACTCAAGACAGGAGCATTAGTTCGTTTTGCTCCGTGGTCCGAATCAACCCATTCCAAAACAGTACTTGGGCGATTCACACAGCGGTTCGAATCGCTCGTGGTGCGATACGCCTAAAGACCCAAACAAACAAACCATACCAAAATTACAAAGATAATGTATTAAAAAAATCACGAGTTCTTATATTCAAACTGCAAGTAGGCACATATTTTAATTTATGCCACGGAAAATTATGTTTAAATAATAAGTACTTCAATACATAAAAGACGATAAATCGCAAGTATGCTCTTGATAGCAAGAGCTAAAATGGTGGCTGTTTCTTGCTAGGTGCATAATACAATACTTATGTATTTCTCGGTGACCTCTCACCATCTGCGCAGAATCTCAAACTGAGCCGCTTATACAATCCCAACACGGTTTCAATAACAGATGATCATTTAAATGACAAAAGTTTGGACAAACAAAGAGGATAGTCGGGTCGGAATATAATTATATAACCACAAACTTTTTTTTTTCAATAAGTATATTTATGAACGATTATTTTGCTGAGTACACCTCAAGCGCCCGTTACCCGTTTTCTTACACGACTCTTGTCCATACCATGGTTTGACGTGAAATTAAAGTGGTTTGTTTTTTTTTTCGCTGTATCCTTTGGTGTACAATAAAGAATACTCAATCTATCTATCTATTCTACAATAGAACACAATCTATCATTACTTGAGAAGTTTTGTAATGATGAATTCATACATGAAAATATATAAGTGTTATAGATAGTGATTTTCAGATGACAGTAGATATGAGTATTCTGAAATCACTCCTTTTTACATTTTGTTTCGATTATTGCGAACGTGATAATTTAAGTATTTGTTTTGATTATTATGAATGTGATAATTTAAGTATCTATAGTATTTTTCGTGGCCCTTACGTTATCTTTGCGATAAGACCTTAGTTTTTGCAATAATGTTTTATGTATTTCAATATAGCTGATCTACAATAAATAGGTATTATCTCTATGCATGCTAACTGCATTACAATGTCCGTCGTAGTGTTACTATGTAATCTATACTAGTAATCTTAACTGTCTACTATTATTAGCCACGGCATTTTGAACGTATTGCGTTTTAAAAATCAATGCGAACAATTGCCAACATATGTTACGAGTAAGGAATTGGAGCATTGTATGTAGCTCTTGGTAATGAGCGAACAAGGAACTTTGGCAATGTTATGGGTAAATATTATTGGTTTTGTATAGTTCTTGCCCCCATAGGACCTAAACATACCAATGAACTGTGGATGTAGGTACATATTACACTTCTACTTAACCCTTTGGGAAACACAGGTGTGATGGTATGTAAAAATTGATTCATGAACAGTCCCGCGGAGGTTTTCAATATTTCAGTGTTATGTAATTATTTGGGCCCGCCCTAAAATTTCGTTTTTAAAATCCACCATCTAGAGAAGGAAGGTGTTTGAAACCGTTATATTGATAGTTTTAGCAAAACACTGAATTAGTGTGGAGATTATAAAGCGTAGTTCGTATTAGCCAACTGTTAAAAACAACAATTTCTGCATATCTGTTGGTGGGATCAAAGTTGGTCAATGTTACTACTCTTTATCTCTGGTGCAATGTTGTTAAACAAATTTAAACGATGGCATATATATTTTGTACATTATACAGCCTAATTAATTATACATACAAATACTAATAATATGATTTAAGTACCTGATGGTCAAATTGCTGACTTTCTACAAACGTTTCACATAAACGTTTAACTTTTTCTTTTATTATACTTTTAGCATGCCGTAACGCCAAAGGAAATAAAGTTAAACAATTAACTGTTACCATGAACGATTTATCGGCAACTATGTTGCAGCGTATACAATATAATAAACACAATCAGCAAATACGCAGTAAGTTTTGTTTCTCGGTTAGCAACAAAAGGCCGACCGATACCCAGCGAACTGCGTCGTACGTTCGCATCAAGCGACGTTCATTTTATGCGGCGTAATAACTGTCAGAGCCTAACCTAAAATATTTCACCTTCAAACACACTTAACACTGCATGCACGCATCTTCAACATACCGGTGGAAATAAAAAACTATTCCACATATTTTTTCTCACAAGAATTTAGTAAAAAATATAACACTACTCACGATTTAATGTGATTACGGGAGTGTCGTGTCCGCCCTAGCGACTGCCTCAACTCGCACTGGCTGCGCCGCGTCGCGTTGCGCAGTGGGAACGACCGCGTGCGTTCACTCTTCTTATTTTTAAAAAACAACTTTTGAAATCGGCAATGGATCGGTACAGACATACAGACTACAGCAGGCAGGACCAGCAGCGGGCGAGACGTGTTGTAACAGCTCGTATTGTGGCCCTCCCCACCTTCGACAAAGTGACCTTATCGTTTGACTGCACTCGGTAACAGAGACTGCAATATAAAGACGTACTTACCCACTACAGAGCCGTGTCGCGACACTAATGGAGATTAATGCTTCTTTGAATAATCCCGTACGCTGCTGACTATGCATTTTGATAGAAAGGCTTTGTCTAGACCTCGCACAAGCTAAGCTGTTGAATAAAATTAAGAAGAAATATGGAAACTTACAGTTTATTTCTAGACCAGCTTCGTCCACATCACCGGAATACAAAAACAACTAGATATTAACCAAAATCTTGATAATTTAACAGCAACAAAATTAGATATTTAAACAACATTTTCACAAGTAGTTACATCGGTGGTCGAAGGGGAACTGGCCGGGCTAGGTGCATCGAGGCAGGATTCAATAACGCAGCGCACTAATTGGAGACCCATTTCCACCAGACATGCGCTCAAATATTGAACTACTCTGTTCTAAATGTCGGAATGAATACGAAATATTTTATCTCTCGCACACTGAGCGGTATAAAAACAAACTTATAAAGAAAATAGTGCATTGCAGATGTTCGTCACTCCCACCCTCCAACAACTCTGTCTATCCCATACTGAAATTGGGCGTGAACATTCAATCTTTCAATGACTGACAGGTTTATATTTTGTGCTGCACGTAGTTATAAATAGAGTTGCTACTTATTTCTATGATATCTAGGCAATTTAAAAAAATCCGAATTCCAGTATTGGCGGCGACGCATAAACATAATGATTTTATCATAGAGGTTCGGTGTGAATAAGAACTGCGTAGTTATTACTGCGTTTCTTGAGAGGTAACTACGCAGAAACTAACCTAGGTTAACCATGAAGGACGATCAAAGTAAAATGCATTCTTGGCGCATAATTTGGAAAATAACTTCTACAATTTATGTGTATGCAATACTGAATGTTATGTTTAAATACATAAATATCTACACCTCAGATTTTTGTCTTGATAAATAAAGTGCAGAACTCAATAAAAGTCTATTTAATAATTAATTTAAGAAGAGAATGACATTATGCCGACGAGCTGAAACCTCTAGTTCTAGAAGCAATGTGTAGAAGCTTGAAAAATTTCAGCATTGTTTGTCTGTGTCATTTCAGTAGCAACTCGGTTATAAATGATAAATGATATTTATTTTTGTATATAGATCTTTTAAAGACACTTTTACAAGTCAATATTTAATTGACGGCGCCGGCATTTCCTAGCTGACGACCTCTGAGAAGAAACGCCAAAACAAACTCAGAGAATCATGGTGTCTTTTAAAGTCCAGACATTAAGAGTATTTAGTGTTTATCATAATTATAATATGTGTTCTACAATGTAGGCAAATCTGAACTGGCCTTTTGAAGAAAAAGCCATAGCAGCTTTGAGTTGTTTGTCTTGGTTAGTGCCAATAAGCTAGCCAATAGGGGTATTACATAGGACTTAAAACATACCGGCAAACTGTGGGTGTACATTGGTACACCTCTGCCTAATCCTTCGGGGAATATAGGCGTGATGACTGTCATGTTAATTTATTCAAAATGTTTAGTGCACCTAAAATACTTATCAAATAAAATGCGGACATAATTGATTTTATGAAAATTAAATTCGTATGGCGCTTATTATGAAAAGACTTGAAAGCATTAAATTTGTTTAAACACACACAGCTTCTTCAAAAATATATGAGTAGGGGAGGGTTAGTATCTTTAGCGCAATGATTACAGCTGTTAGTAGTTTGTAGTTGTAAATGGGAGAACTGTTTAGAATTTTTTTTATGCCTAGCTGTATTTTAAGCTGTAATCTTCGCAAAATTCTTAAATTGTTCTCTCATGTAATTAGGTATCCAATCCAATTTATAATTATTACTGTAACAAATATCATTGTAATACAAAACGATAATTTAAAAGAGTAACCATGGAGTTTCTTGCCGGTTCTTCTCCATAGGAAACGACTAATTTGGAACCGTGCACCTAGACTCGACATTTCATAAGTGCCTGTATATGGTTTAAATGAAAATAAAATTATTTTGATTGATTGATTGATTGACAAAATCCCTTAAGCAGTTTTTCTGTGCTATAAAAGCCAGTTTTCTATCTAGTGAATTACCGCCGTTATTGGCCAAGTGGTCTGACCGTTGGACTGCTAAGTTCGAATCCAAGGCATGCACTACTGACTTTTCCAGGTCATGTGAGTATTTTAATTTTACGGTTATTGAAATGATGGGGGGTATCTATTTGTACCAATTTGTCGCCCATCTGTAAATAGGGTCGGACAAGGCAAAGGACGAAAGCAAGACTAGCTGGCTAAGCCCCCCCAATCTTCGCCATCCTGGGTCAGGACCCCAAGGCCTGGTGAACGAGAACACGCCTACATAATAAAATACATACAGCTTACGACAGTACCCTGCAAAGACAACTGTGTAAGCAGTGTGCATTGATAGTACGTAGTGATTACGTTATCTTATCTGTTGGACCGTAGCGTTATAAGATATAAGATAGAACAGATGCAACAGTGATAGCCTAGGGATATGACCATTGGACTGCCAAGTCAAAGGTCTCGAGTTCGAATCAAAGACGAAGTCTGAAAAAGAAAGTCAGAGGTGGGTCTCTGACTTTTCGAATTCATGTGCGTATTAATAATTTAATATCACTCGCTGAAACGGTGAAGGAAATCATGGTGAGGAAAGCCTTAGAGATTTTTCTCGACGGTGTGCGAATTACCTATGCCAACCCGCATTTGGCCACCGTGGTAGACTATAGCCTAATCCCTCTCAATATGAGAGGAGATCCTTGCCCAGCAGTGGGACAGTATATGGGTTGATGATGATAAGAACAGATGCATTACTAAATACTAAGATACAGTACTCAAAACCTTTGCTTATAAACCGTTATCTTGCTACATAATCCACAAAATAGACAACCAGCTCCGTTTTTGGAAATTATGTTATAATTTCCAAAAACGGAAATTATAACATAATTTCCGTTTATAATTTCCGTTTTTGGAAACGGAAATTATAACATAATTTCCAAAAACGGAGCTCTTATCTGGGGATTCAGATAAGATCCCTTATCTGAATCTCCCCCTATTACATGAAACCGGCGAACTGTGGGTATACATTCAGCATTCATACTTCGGAGAATACAGACTTGTTGGTATATTATAAGGGTTTTTAAGCAAATTGTATAGTATTTAGTGAGTATATGTATAGTGTTGTGTATATTGGATAGGTAATATTGCGATTACTACATAGTTCCATTTACCCTTAATTTATTATCGACCTACAATTTGCGAAAAACAAAAAAAGAAATTGAATTTGGAACGTTGAACGATCCACCTTAATGTTTACCTTTTTTTACTTTTACTTTTTTTGTGTATTGAATTAGTTTCTCAATTTCTGAAATTACTGTTTGCGAGTGATGAGACTGTTTGAGAGTGGTGCATGTATTGTATAGCTGCATTGCCGGCTTGGACATACCAGCGGTTGACATGCTCAAAGCTGTTGACCATTATGCTGAGTCCAAGACCATTTTGTCTTTTTAAATTCATTCATCTTATGTAGGTAATTAATATTAGTTATAACTTAGCGTGTACCCAAAAGACAAATAAATATCATTTTTTTTCTAAAACAATCATGGGCCACTGCGTACACATATACAGTACGTTGTACCTACAATAAAAACTTACGAAGCCGTTTTGTGCAGATGATTTTATGAATAATTGCATGTTATCAAATAATACAGGATGTGTGATATAATTAGGTTTTAGTGTACAGGACAGTTAAAAAATTACTTTTTTTATTGTAATTAGACGACAAACTAGCATATGGTAAGCGGTAACCGCAGCCTATAGAAGTCAGCAACACCAGTTGTCATTTTGAGACCTCAGTTGTAAAAGGCCACCAAGGACACGATAGTCGGCGGTTGGATACCAGTAATTTTACTAATTACATATTGCCTTTCTAACCGCAACACATTGCAGAAACATAAAAAAAACTTAAAAATGGTAAAAAATTACTATTATGTCAATATACATATAGACATAGTAATATCAATATCTAACTTGAAAAAAAAATAACACATTGGCTTGGAAAAGTGTCTGTAAAAGATCTATTTACAGAAATATACATATTATACATATAGGTATAATTGGGTGGAGTGAAATATTTGTTTACTTATAAAATTTTCAGATACCTACCTGTATTATTGATCAATGATAACTTATGTATAAGAAGTGTTCATGCATGAGGTTTGATTATAGAAAAACCTAAGTTTTTGGCTTACAACCTGAACTTTTCTGGGTCATCATAAATCACAATATGTTGGTAACATATTGTGTACTTAGTTTCAGTGAATCACCCAATACAGGCACCGTAAATTTTTCCGTGTTTTAGGCATTATTTAAAAAAATGTTTCTTCGTAATATGCAAATATTTGCAGCACCAATAAACGATTTTTCAATAATATTTCACTATCAAATACTATAGGGATATAGTATATGGCTAAGAATAAATTAAAGTAGTATGTTTATGAGAAAAAGTAACGAAATACTTCAATTTTTGCGGGTAGATACTACTTAGAACTAAAAATGCAAGTTTATTGTAAATTATCCTCATGGTGCGCCATCTGAAAATAAAGTCGTCGATATTTGTTTTTTTGTAAGTATTAAGCTTTCCTGTCGGGTCATAGTTAAACGATACAGTAGTGAAAATTAAAAAAAATGATTTTTTTTGTGTTTGTTTCGCTCCACCCCTAATATATAATACACCTACATTTAATTACCTATCATTTATCATTTACAGATTTTTTTAATACGGAGGGATAAATACCACCAACCACGCCAAAGCAACTCTGTTTAAAAAACTAAATAGTATAAACACTATTCTTTACTCATTACTCATTACTGACAGTCTAGACAGTGACAGACAATCAATAAATATTTTGACCTCCATTAGAATTCTGTGTTTTGTGTACAGCGCCATCTAGACTTCAATACTAAAAACTTTGTACATTACAACAGTGTACGCTAGCGACACTAGGTGGCGCTACAGGATTCAGTATTGATCCATATTTTATTTTTTCTTTGATAACAAATAATAATAATTCTATTCAACTGAGATGGTAAAAATAAATACTTCGAGGAAATTCATAATGCACTATAGATGTTACGGTAGACTTCACAAGGATAACAAAATATTACATAATAATACTGAATGGATCATTCAGTGTAGCATGAATAAATGAAATGCATAAATTTAAATATTCCTGCTTGTCCAATGTAGTTTTAAAAAACATGACTATATAGACAATATAGATAGGTTGTGGAGGTCTAATGGCAGTTTACTAAATACCAAAATTCAGCAGCACCTGGGTAGACCGGAAGCCGACCCCAACATAGTCGGGAAACACCTAGGATGATGATGATTCTCAATAGACCTGCGCTTGACCACTATATTGCCTGTTAGTAAGCAACAGTGCAGTCTATAATATCCAGTTGTAACATACAAAACGGTTATGAATTAGCATTTACTAGCCGACTAAATTTCAGCTGTGCAATTTAATCTATGTGTGTCAAATATTTTAGGTCAAATGCCAATTGTGGTGAATGTATAATACAAAGATAACATTTTAAAGCTTGATGTCATATTTGTGTCTGCAGTAATAAATTTTTGTTACCCCAATAATACCTCCACTCTAGTGAGAATAGGGCCTCAGATATATTAATAATTCTCAACAATAGATTATTGGGACATTTTACACTGCACCATCTAGTCATGGTAATATTATAAGATAATATTACTGTGATCTAGTCCCCAAAAGCAAAGCTTGGGTACTAGACAATGGATATATTACATATATTATACTTTTTTTTTTGTAAGTACCTACATACATATAAGTAATTCTTTTCACTGCCACAAAAAATATTTCAACTTCACTGTATTATTTAGTTAACTATAGAGCAGTGAATAAATGTTTTCTTTCTTTCTTTTTATAAGAAACACAAAAACACACATTCATCAATAAAATATTTGTGTCCTGTGGCAAATTTAAATGGGCTCATTCTGAAATTATGCTCCTGCCATCAATGTTTTGCAGTAAAAACAACAACAGACTGAATAGTGATTCCTTAAAATTATACAGAAATGATCAAAAAGTAGAACTTAAAAATACTTTTTAATAACAGAACAATTAAATCACCTTTTTGATAAAAAATCAATAACTTGATAAACAATGAATAGGTACTTTTAAGCTGACCTTGGCACTTCAGAAAAGCAATAATGCCAAAAGCAGACATGTCATAATAAACCTCTCCACATGTTACAAGTAAACACAGCTGATAAGACTAAATCCTATCAGGATTCCAATTATCGTTGCGTTTTTGCTATTTTTCTTGCAATTATAGTGATCAATCATTTACCATTTTACCAGCATACAGATGACGAAACTCTACATCTTGTTGTGCAATAGAATTGTATAGAAAAATAGATCAATTCACGTCATGTCATAATTTTATAAAAACATCAATACACGAGGAAGCATGGTCTATTTATATTACTTGTAACGCAACAATCCTGGTACAAAAATAACTCAAATGCAAAAAAAATAACCATGTTCATAAATAGAACATAATAAATAACGTGGTAAACAAGCGTAACAAAGAAAATTAAAGTAACTACTTACATTCTGGGATTCTTCCTCCAAAACAGCCATGGCTTCAAAATCGATGTTCATTTTCGGAACTTTTAAGCAGCTGATTCAACACGAACGCAGTAAATGTATAATGTTAAGACGTTATGCGAAATAAACAACAAGGAAATTAGATAATTTGTATCAAAACTCGCTCTTCAAGGTATTGTTTACAAACTGGCAAGGTCATTTGACATATTTTGGTAAATAATACGAATGCGTTCATTCATTTCATTTCGGTTGTGCAAAACCGACTGAAATTTTAATAGATTAGTCGACTATCAATGTAACGTCTCTATGGCAAAAATTACGTTTCTGTACAATGTTGCCACATCCCAAAACGATATGTCAAAGTTTTTCGACCTCGCTCGTTTTTCTTTCTGTGATAAAAATTCGTAGCTTAGATGTTTTTTCATTGAACTTGTGATGTGGCCTTAGAAACTATAAACCATTTTGTGTGAACTTTATTTTAGAATGTGTATAGAGAGCGGTGTTACTGAAGTGGTTTTGTATTTTATGTGCGGTTAATGCATTAGTGTCATTGTAAGTTCACGATGCGTATCGGTTTAGTGTTTTATTGGTGCGTGTTTGCTTTTCATCTATGTAAAGCGGAAGATGTGGAGAAAACAGAGACCAGGGATACTGGCAGAAGGCAGCAGTGGGGTCCCGTGGTGCGGAGCGGCTCGTTTATGAGCGACTCTGCAGCAACAGCTTCCAATGAACAGAGTAAGTTCTCATGACCCTGAAAACGATTAATTTTTCTGAATTCAATTGACACCTGTTGACGTCCTTCACTCGAGTCATATCTGAAACAATTCGTAATTACAAGAATACATGCCAATTATTCATTTTTATGCATCTGTAGACTACCTACAAAATATAGTAGGTAATTCATAATCTTACACAACTTGGCGGCACAATTAGATGTCGCGTCCTTTGAAATTGGAGATGATTTTAATGGGAAACAAAACAGTCTAACCTGACCAACCATAGACTTAGAGGTCATTGCGGAGTGTTTTTTATTTTTTACCTCCCTGTATTTATAAAAAAAAAAAAAACAAATTTAATTCAAACAGGTTCCAACTAAGGAGTTTAAATCTATTAACTAAGTAAAGTGTTTAAATGTATTATGTAAATTAATTAAATATGTTTTATGGAATGGATTTATATTACATAATTAAGTAAGTATAAAAAAAATTCTTTATGCAGTACCTACATAATAATGATTGTTTAATTGTACTACTACACTACACAACCTGTAACTTTACACATATTTTTTTCAATTTAAAGCAATAATTTCCCTTGGTGCAAACATAAATTCTTATTAGAATAGGATCTTGCAGTCAACAATGCAGCATCCTGAAGTCATAAATAAATTAATTAAACTCTGTCTTTTTATGTTTACATTACAGAATATGAGTACTAAATACATCCATTTCTAATACATACTTTACCCCAAAATCTTAAGGTACAATTTTCTTTGCCATATACCATAGTAACACCAGATGTTTTTCATGGACCAGTTACATGGTACTTTTATTAGTGTACACTCAATCTTACACTGTTGTCAGTAATGGTGGACATAAGAGTTATGTCTGACCACATGTTTGCATGTTTATGTAATTAAATGAAATATTACTTTACTAAATCTGTGCTTATACAAGAAATAAAAACAAAATGCCAGTCATAAACTAAGCAGAAATTCTCAGACACTTAAGCCTCCTTTATCAATACAAGCACACAGTACTTAGTACTTACATACATAATATCCTCACACCTTATAATTTCAGGGGTAGACAGAAATTAAAGAATGCCACTTGCTATCATTCTTAAATTAAGAATATACTTGAGAATTTTAATAACAATTTAATAAAAAGAAGCTAAATGACTGCATTCCTTCCTTTTCTTTCACATTACGGTCATGGTCTTCTTGTAAAAGATATTATATAAAAAGCAAATTCAAGTATCTTTCATAGCTTTTATCCATACAACCTACAACCCGTCTTCAAGTTCAAGTCAATGCATTTTATCATTCAATCAAGGCCTACCTAGCCATAGATCTTCCTATACTCCATAAACTCGCTTGGCCACTATTCTGTCAGGGATCCACTACCCTGCTATCACCATATCCAAGTATGAACACTCGTCTATACAAAAGATTTCTGACTAGTGTATTCAGTGAAGTGAGTTTCGGCAGGATACTTCGGTAGTTGTTATTTTCTGCCTTTATTTTTTATGTAAGTATGGGTCCCAATGCCCAGAACAATGATTACTATTTCGTAAGTACTTAAATATCAGACCTACCAATCATGGTATGGTATGGTACCTCTAATAGTATCTAAAATAATACCTATATTGGATTGGATATTGTGAAAATACAATTTGGCACAATTTCAAATATTCTACTCAGTAGCAAAGGTGTAATGAATTCCGTACATTGTTATAAAACAAAATACTTTGATTAGGTAATTTATATCATAATTTATCAAAACTAATATTACAAAGAGAAAAAATTTGATTTTTTGTATGTTTGTATGTAATGGATAAACTCAAATAAAAACCGATTAAAAATATTGTTGCCATATAGAAAGCTACATTATCATCAGTGAGTAACATTGCATACTTCCTATCTTTATTTTATCTATGTATGTTCGTAGAAAATAAAGCAGCCTTTAAGAATTCATTATAGGTAGGTAGGATGTGGTTTAGCTGACCATTTAAACAGGTCAAATTAAACAGTTCACCAAACTCCTAAAAGTGATATAATTGTCTTATATTATAAAAAACCCATCAGACACTGTTTTCATACAAACACTCATTAGTGTGAGTCTTAAGCCCCAAAAACCTGACAACCAGTCTGTTCTCAGGATATATTGCAATCAAATTTCTGGGTTGCAGAGGTCTGATGGCAATCGCTTTATGTAAAATACTGAAATACTGAACCACATCTGGTTAGACTGGAAACCAACTCCAACATAGTTGGGAAAAGGCTACTTATAATCATGTGTGCAATAATGAATATATCAACTGAAAAGTTAAAATGTTCAATATAATGATATAGGGTCAACCAGGGTAACTGTAAACAGTAAATGCAAGGGGTAATCGGAAAGGGGGCCGGTATTACCGGTATATCCAGTTACCCCATGTATTTTCTGTTTACAATTACCCCGGTTGACTATATGTATATTATGGATTCTAACATAGGATTGCTAATGAGAAAGTAACACAAAACTGAAGTTAGAATATATAATATATTAATATCTTCATACATAGTTACATTGTATTGTTTATTTATAAATTTAGGACTTGGCTTGCAATGCCTTTTAAGTACTAGGATAAATGATAACTATGACTATGTCATAAACTCATAATGACATGTCTCATGAATCATGAATGATAATTAAATTATCATTTAAACCACCTACCAATTATTATTAATCAATAAAAGATTTTAAACCACCTAAAACATGCTTATTTCATATCAATTAAATGAATAAATAGTTGCAGTACAGTCAATCTATGCACAATAATCCATTTTACTAAAAACATTATTTGTCAAAATAATGAGGCTAGCAACACCTAAAATAATACTATGTTAACCATCAAATATTGGTTAAGTCAGACAGTCTAGACACAGGTAGGTGCCAGATAATAAGTTTGCAGTCTACCTAATTTAAATAAAAAAAACAGTATAATGAGTAAGGGAAATAGTCAGTCGGACTTGCGCACCGAGGGTTCCGTACAAACCTGTAGGTATACTTTTGATTGCATTGACATACAAGTTTGATTTTGTGTTATGACCTAAGTGTTTGATATGAATTTCAATTTAATTCCTCTATGTGTTCATGAGGAAAGGGGTAGTAATTGTAAAATTATTAAAAATATTTTTATTATATGATGTAACTAAAAATTTATGGTTTTCGCAATTTTTCCTTTATCTGTCAGGTGCGCTAAGACGTTGCTTCGTACCAAATTTCAAGATTCTGACACGGGAAGTACCCTGTAGGTTTTGATTCCCTTGCGAGTTTCTAAAATTTGCGGCGTAAACAGCTGTATCTTTTGATTGCATTGGCTTAGAAATTTGATTTTTTCACAGCTCCAAGGGACAGATATAGACCTGAGTATTTTATATAAATTTTAGCTTGATACTTCCACGCGTTCCTGAGAAAAAGTGTCTTGACAGACGGACGGACGGACGGACAACGAAGTGATCCTATAAGGGTTCCGTTTTTTCCTTTTGAGATACGAAACCCTAAAATACCAGCTTTAGTATCTGCATTTATTTTTAAATAAAGTGACATACTCAAAATGCTGGCAATATGTACCTACAAATCAAGTAAATATTATGGCCACACGAAACTTTAACCTGAGCTTGGTGTAGGATCAATCAGCCTGGCGAGTTATCACTCTCGCGTGCAGGAGACGGTACTAAACACTTATACTGTGTTCCCATACACATGAGCCAGAGAATCCAGAATTGGAACTGCATGCTCCATCTTAGACCCTGTTTGTACTTTCATCATGTCATATGTTGTATATATTTTGACGACACGTTTGGCGTAGCGGCTGAGCGAACGGCTTCGCCAGGCCACGGGTTGTGCGTTCGATCCCCACAGGAATCAGAAACTATTTCTCAATCTATATGAGATCAACAAATATTTGTATGATAGTTGCTTCGAGTCTGGGTGATTGTGTTTGTAAACGTACCCACGATACAGGAGGAAATCCTAGTGTGAGGCAACGTTTTTTAAAAAAAACCTGGCATTTCTCTTACCAAAAAAATAAGGTACAAACACATTTAAGTCAACATTACCCACGATACAGGAGGAAATCCTAGTGTGAGGCAACGTTTTTTAAAAAAACCTGGCATTTCTCTTACCAAAAAATAAGGTACAAACACATTTAAGTCAACATTATTAAAACCGCTGCTACTGCGCAGGTCCACCAGCCCCACCAATCCTCAGCTCTTGTGCCAGAAACCTCGTTTGGTCGGCAAACGTCTGTGTTTGCATGTACATCTGATTAAATGCATGTACCTATCATTTATTTGCTGAACTGTTTGAACTGTGGAGATAAGAAAAGGAAAGGACAACATTAGATATCAAAAGTTTCTTGTTATGGTCAATTATTTTTTATTGTGACCTCATTTGGGTAATGCCATTCGTTATTATTGTTATTTACGTAATATAGTGAGGTGGGTGTGGTGGAGATCATAGATGTAACTTCAGAGAATACGGGTACTCGTCAATGGTCACTGGGAAATTATGATCACCTATTTAAGTATTCCTGTAACACGTCGAATCACGGTTTCTAGTTAGAAAAATTTCGCCATATTGCGACCCGGATGTAAGTAGAGTTTTAAGTTGGGATGACTTGGCTATGATGTTCAAACTGTTGTTTGAAGTTTTTACCCTATAATTCATTTTAAATACATACATAGGTTAAACATAAGCCACAAGATATTGAAATAGCCACAGTCATTATGACACTGATTATTATGACCAATAAAAATCGTTTAAAACTCGAATTCCTCAACACTTATTACAAATTTTTATGGATCACCAAATACATAAATCTGTCTAATAGACTTCCAAAGCTAGCCCGCGCGTGAGAAACCAGACAGTTTATCTAGCAGACGATGCATGAGTCATCAAAATACTCCGGTATCAATGGCAGACGAACGAGCGACCGATGCGTGTTTTCATCTTATTTTAGATCTCGCCACATCGTGTCGACGTGGCATCGATTGTACCTGCCTTGCGAAATAAGAATCGCACTTGTCCCTGGGTATTTAACCGGCCAAGAAAGTATTTCACCGGCCTACCTCAGGTTGAATGTGAATTGTTGTCACGAGATCCGCGTATGGTATCCCCGCGAAGCTTCAGCAGATGTGAAGTATAATTTTACATCGTTGCGGATTGTTAAAGTGTATGTGACTTTCAGACAATTAGAACAGAAACTTCCTTATTACGATCACCTTTATATTGACGTACTTGATTAAGATAATTCACCAAAATCTATGTGCAATCTTATACATTACTTACCTTTAATTGCAAATATTACCAATTTTAAAGTGTTCTACCTGATATAACTTGGATCGATATATGCATTTTCTATTTTTTAAACTAAATGTATTTAGCTGTTTCTGATAGGTACAACAAAGGTAGACAGACAGATAACATTAAGTCAATGACATGCTAATGTAACAAAAAATCGATTACATTAATGAAATCGTATAAAATATTTCCGCGGTCCTCTTTGTATGAAACCCTATTTGGTGATTACATTTCTAATTAATTATACATCGAAAACAAATCATTAAAGTCGGTCAGTGGGTGCTGGAAACATAATTGTTTTCCTAAAACGTGGGTATTTGACAACCGGATGCGATTTGCTGAGGGCTGTCATCGCGGAAACTTGTGGCTTACCGTCTCTGTAAGGTCATTGAGGTTCAATGGAGTAGTTTTTTGCGTCCTTATTCCGGTTATTAAATCATTAAGCTATTTTTATACGAATTAGAACTAGACTATAGCCAAAGACATATAAAAAGTTTATAGAGTCCACTCTATAAACTTTTTATATGTCTTTGGCTAAGTAAAATAAGAAGAGTAAACAACTGTCCACAGTTGTTTACTCTTCTTATTTTACTTTGTCAGGTTGACTGTGTATGACAGAGAGAGACAGACAGACGGAGCGTAAAGATTACGATTATGTTCATGATAACTAATAATTAAATGTCTTTGGCTATTGCTAATCACTAAATCTGAACGTTCCTTTTAGAGACAGGCCGTTGTCGTGTATTTATAATAATATACCTAATTTTGTTTCAGTTTAATTTTATACGGTCTTTATCTTTTGGCTTCTGTATTGTCTTGTCTCTTTTTACGTCACTAGCAGTTTTAATATATTAAAACTGCAACTCATTAAACATTTGCATGCCATAAATATCTCTGTCTCTCTTTTAATTTCTGTTTGCCCATTATTCTAGTTGTCTTTCTTCAACTTTAAATGTCTCGTTAGTCTAGTCGATTCCCAGGTGGAGCAGTGTTCTGTGATGGCCAGGCGGAGGATCCATGAGAATTTTCCGTACTTTAAAAAAAAGCAGTGTTATTGGGTTTTTCTAAGAAATTCTCAGTAGCAGTTCGGAGTTTGGGTTTGTGATTATGCCAAGTTACTTAATGGCAATAGGCCCGCCCCCTATTACATGGGACCTAAACATACAGCGAACTGTGAGTGTACATTGGTACACCTCTGCCTATCTATTCGGGAATTCAGCCATAATAGTATGCTATATTATATCTATCTTTCTTCTCAAAAATAGTTTTACCAAAAAGGTCACATTCATTTGTTTCTCTGCCCAGCTCATTAGGAAGAACGGGCGAAAATTTATCATGTTTTAAGGGCGTCCGCGTATGACATAAACGTAAACATCTGTTGGCACTGGCTGGCCGATCGCTTGATTAATTCCATGGCTAAATCAGTAGCGTGCCGTCTAGTACCACTTACGACTGATGCTAAAAGTACTTTTTCTCACGTGGTTTCAGTGGTCACGATGATTTTCTTTATTAAATCTTGGCTGGTAAGAACAACTTCCTATATATTATTGTATCAGCGTTTTCCCTTTTATCTCTTAGGATTATTCTGAAGAAGTGTTTTTGAGTTCGTGTTATTTTAATACAAAGAGACAAAACACAATTTTATGAGCATAGAGTACTGACAACGACTGCACGCTGACGCAGTCATTGGAACTACACGATAACTGCAATTGGGGTGCACGGTTGGCTTGCAGTTTTATTGCAGTCGTATTAACTGCATTCAAACTGCAAATTTGCAGTCGGAGTACAGTTGAAATTCAGTCCGTTTGTCTAGAGGCGTTAAGTTAAATAATGCAATATAAAGAATGCAAGCACTATTTAATCTAAGAATTCAATTCGAACAGTCAACAAACCGTTGATAATACATTGATTCATTACTCCAAGCATCAAGGCCGCTAGTTTAATTCTTCTACGTTTCAAACTCGACATTTACTAGGTATTTAACTTAATTTTCGGTTTTCGACTGGCAGTTATCGTAGAGTGGCAACTCATTGGTTGTCTGGGCTCGTACTTCAACGTGTCAAAATTGACATTTTAACCCTTCAGAGAATACAAGCGTGATGATTCCACACCTCTATTCCCCAAAGGGTTAGGCAGAGGTGCATTTAGGTACACCCAGATTTCGCCGGTATGTTTAGGTCCCATGTAATAGGGGGCGAGACTATTCCCATTAAACACCCCCGGTCACAAATCCAAGTTTCTACTAAGAATTTCTTAGAGAAACCCAATAACGCTTTGCTTGACCTGAGGCTCACACCGAGGACCTCTAGACTATTGATCGCCGTGTCAAGTCAATGTAATCGTTTTAAGAATGCAAGAAAGGGATGGTGCTATTTTGCTTGTATAATAACACTTTTACATACTGCAAATGACCCTAAAATGGCGGCGTTTATTTTAGTGCTCTAAAATTGTATATATTACTTAAGTATTTTTATAAATTTTATATTATATATTTGTAATCTTCGCAACATTCCTAAATTGTTCTATCATGTAAGTATTCAATTTATAATAATTATTGTATCGAACATCATTGTAAACAACGACAATTTGAAAGAGTAACCATGGAGTTTCTTGTCTGTTCTTCTCCATGGGAAACGACTAATTTGGAACCGTGCACCTAGACTCGACATTTCATAAGTGCCTGTATATGGTTTATATAAAAAATAAAACTATTTTGATTTTGAATGTTTCAAGCACTGAGTAGTATTAACTACTTCTAGCTTATTGTTTTCTGACTCTTCTGTGGATATTAGACATTGTAATAAAACATCTCTACGGATTTCATAGCGTATATTGTTATTAATAGCTTTTGCCCGCGGCTTTGCTCACGTGGATGTAGAATCAATATTATGATCAGAAATTAAAGAAATAAAAAAACACAACTCAATTTCACGGTTTCATTAGCTCCTAGCCTTTTCACAACTATGTCGGAAACGATTTCTAGTCTAATCAGTATTTTACACATGTATTGATATTATTAATCCCGACGTTGCGGACCTCTTACAGCGTCTACGATCGTGGGCTACAAATTAAGTACTTAATGCTGATTTTAGACCACGTTAGTGTGATAGATAACAGAATGTACATTCTGTGAGGTTTTTTCGTCGGTGCGATGAATTTTTCCTTGTATTTATCTCGTAATCATCGGTCGATATAGGGTTTTGAACAGCACAATACTGGATATCAACTGTAGTATGTTTTATTTGTGGTAACATTGACGTTTCAACACACTTCTTGTCAGAATTTTTATTTGTAACTATCTGTTACACGCGGTTTCATTTTTATAGGACTTTTTGTGACGAACAGTAGCCTATTTCCTTCTCCAAGATCCATTTTATCTCTTTACCAAATTTTAACAAAATTGGTTCGAGAAAACGTAACAAACAGACGGACAAAGTTTTTTTTGGAATTTATAATATTAGTATGGAAGTATGCTCTCATTAACTTGTAATAAGAGTACTAGCTGACGCAGCAAACGTTGATTTGCCATATGGGTTATGTAAAATAGATTACGACCGATTCTCAGACCTACGGATGTACATATAAAATTTCTTAAAAATCGGTCAAGTCGTTTCCGAGTAGTATGGCAACTAACACTGGGATAAATTATATAAATTATTTCTGTAAATAGATCTTTTAAAGACACTTTTACAAGTCAATAGTTTACATACTTTTTTAAGCTAGATGGCTCCGGTATTTCCTAGCTGACCACCTCTGAGAAGAAACGCCGAAACAAACTCAGAGAATAATAGTCTCTTTTAAAGTCCAGACATAGAATAGTAACAAATATGTGTCTTACAATGTAGGGCAAAGTCTGAAATGGCCTTTTGAAGAAAGAGCCATAGCGGCTTTGAGTAGGCCAGTCCCAACGACGATACCAGATCAGAGGAACATTTGCGTAGGCCACGTAAAAAAAGGCTCAAAGCCACCAGACTGTTCAAAGCTGAGTACGTATATTTAGCCTACAACTGTGACAAGAGTCTTAGTCACTGTACCTTGTCTGATCTAGACAATCGTTCATTCAGTCAAGTCGATACTGTGAGTCATCAATACAAAGACAAAATCAGCAAGCGACCGTTGTACCATGACTTGACCCAACCTTGACCAGACGAGTTCCTCAGATATGTAGCCATACCTGTTATCATATTGACGCAACGTTCGTAAAAACATCAGTTTATGTATTGACCAGCGCGATTATAGTACTTATCATAATAAGAGCGGTAATTTTGGCTCGTTTTAAGCGATTATCGTTTCTAACGATTTGGAATAAGGGCTACAATTGAGCTATCCTATATTTGATTGTACTGTACATTCGGATCCTATGTAAGGAGTTAAAGGCTCTATTAAATTTATAAAGTAAGTACCTACTTACGCATTTTTTAAAACTGTTTTACTAGCTTCTTTTAAAGATGGCTTTAGAAAAACCTCGATTATAGCAAGGAAAGTGATGACCCACAATTGGTGCCACTGAAATTACTCGACAAATAAGATTTAATTGACGTTTGAAGGTGGCAACACCCGTCGTATCAGTCGGCGACGTTACCATAGGGCTGAAAACTAGTTTGAAATTGCCACCTTAGCGAAAAAAAAAAAACAAATTACCATCCAAATCCAAACGTGAAGAGATTCCGCATATTTCATCTCACGCTTCACAAAACGTCCATTGTGTGTGTTCAGAATTAGACGTAATTGGTTTCACAATCACATTCCCAATTGTCTGGACATGTTAATTGCTGTTCCATTAAGTGGCAAATCAAAATGAAAAGCTCAGTTGCTAATTTTTGTTGGCTGCTAAGTGCTTGCTATGAGGATTTTAAAATAATGACTGCTGACTGTGTGGTCATACGTAATATACCATCACGCTAGTATTCCCCAATAGGTTCGGCAGAGGTGTGTTGTTGTAGGTACACAGTTCGCCGGTAAGTTTTAGATCCCACGTAAATCGAAACGACATTATGATCGATTTGTCGAAAGCTTATGTCATTTCCGTACTCTTGTTTGGATTCGCACGTCAATTCGAATGATTGATTATAACGTCACTAGTCGGTTCAAATCCGACATACCCTACCGTCTCCCCGGGTGGCGGATGATCCATGAGGACTTTCCGTGCTATAAAAAAGGGTTCATCATCAACCCTCTGGCTGTGGCGTGAATTCATTATCAATCCATATACTGTCCCACTGCTGGGCACGGGTCTCCTCTCATATTGAGAGGGATTAGGCTATAGTCCACCACGCTGGCCTTACAGTTGTTGCTGGCGTCTATTAGGGTACAGTCCTACACACCAAAGCCCTAGAAGCTTAAGGTGGCCATCAGGTGGCCCGTATATTTATTTGTCATGATTGTCCAAAAATAAAACTTACGGACTATAGAACACAAATTATCACCTAAACTTCACACAAATAGGATAAACCGTGGCTCCTAAGTTATTAGTCCTGGGACTTTGGTTAACTCTGGCTGTGACGTGAATTCATCATGAACCTGTATAGGTACTGTCCCACTGCTGGGCACGGGTCTCTTCTCAGATTGAGAGGGATTAGGCAATATTCCACCACTCTGGCATAGTGCGGGTTGGCAGACTTCACACACCGTCGATAAAATCTCTAAGGCATGCAGGTTTCCTCACGATGTTTTCCTTCACCGTTTTAAGCAAGTGATAATAATTAATTATTAATACGCACATGATTTCGATGTGGCGTGAATTCGTCATCAGTAATTTTAAAAGTGAAAAACCAGATTATTATGTATAACCGGAGTATTATTGGGAGAATCCTCCAAAATAAAATGGTCCATCATTCCTAAGAATAAGTAAATCACTATAAATAGAATAATATTCCATCGCAAACATTTATCGGACCGTCTGTTGAACTCTACGGGAGTGTCTGAAATACCTTGTTTATTTTATTAACATATATCATCTAGAATCGGAGCCAAGTGGCATGAATTCATTGTGTAGAAAGAGGAAGACGTATAATCCCATTAATCATATTCTCTTTACTATTGTAAATCCTCCATCTTTTACAAATATAGGTGTCTAGAAAAAGATGTTCCGTTTGCAATCAGTACCTATTGATTTTTTCTGACAAGTTAAATGAATACCACCTATCTCTGTTACTTTGTTAATTCTTCGGTTATTTGGAATAAATATAATTTCTTTCGAAGACCTAATAATACTGTTCGATCGAGGAATCTAACCTAGGATCTTACGCTTATCAGGAGTGCTTGAGGCAATTAGACAATGCGACAGTTCTTGATTAATTGAGTATCACATAATTTACAAACAGACGGAAAACCATTGACACTTTGTATTAACTCTATTATCAATATTATCAGTGTTCGTCGGATGTTGCAGCACGTTCTTCTGATATTTAATAATCTAGTCCTAATTCCAACACCCACGAATAATTATATTCTGTAACCAACTTATAACATGCCCTCACTACTCCTATAAGAATATTATTCATATTTTTCATTTTTAAAAGTCTAATAAGATAATAATCAAGTATATGGGCCGCCTGATGGTAAACCGTAATCGCAACCATTAAAGTAGTAGGTATTCAGGCGAATTGTCATTTTGAGAGTAACCTCAGTTACTTTAAGAAAGGTAGGGCATAAAAAAAAAAAAACAAAATAGTTTTATTTTCATATAAACCATATACAGGCACTTATGAAATGTCGAGTCTAGGTGCACGGTTCCAAAGTAGTCGTTTCCTATGGAGAAGAACCGGCAAGAAACTCCATGGTTACTCTTTTAAAATATATGGGAGTAATTCCACTCACATTGAAGCTGTCTGACTGGGGAAGTACAGATGCCAGCAGGTCAAGCTATCCAAAACTGTCAGTTTCCCAATTGCTTGGGAAGCTTACTGTTTTGTATTAAAGTTGAAAATCTATCAAAGAAATTTGACAGGGTAGGTTGATGTGCTGATCTCTGTCCCTCCACGTTACAGAAAATCGAAAACGTGTTCCTTGTTGTTAATTTTATAATTTGATTGTCTATACTTCAAATTGGAACACAATAATGTACTAACCTATATGTGATGCGGTTTAATAATTTGGCATTTGCTATGGTAACCCAGACGAAATGAGCAACAGAGTTCTACCACTTCAGAACATCATGTTCTAAAGTCCTACTTAATCCTGTAAAGGAAAGAACCGAATGTTGAAACAATGGCTTTATCGCTGTACATATACGATAGTACATACATATTGGTACTGCTGCAGTTAATATCAATGTTAATATGCGATTGTTACGTACGTAATAGCTGGTTATCATGAACTTGTAAACGCCATTGGTTGCCACTCACAGATTGCATTGAATTCTTCAATCATTAAATAGCGTTATCTCTGTAAAGAAGAACATGTTACAAGTCAGTGTTGTCCGTATTTACGCTTCACATCAGCCATGGAACAGGAACATTGAAAAGGTTGTCATATATAACATTTTGTATCCCTAAAAATCGGCCTGTCGTCTGTGGAGTTGAAAGTGATGCTGTGTTCTTTAATACCACACATCATCATGATCATTGCCAACGCCTTTTTCTGTCCACTGCAAGGATCCTCTCAGAATGAGATAGATTAGGCTCATAGCCCATCACGCAGGCCTAATTCGGGCAGACATCACGTGTCGTCGAGAAATCTTACAGGAGAAAATATCTCAGGATTGTAGGTTTCCTTTTAATTAAGCGAGGGATAATATCAAACGGGAAATTTAAATATGATGAAAGTCAGATGAAGAATACACTACCCGTCAATACAGCGACCATAAATCAACGATAGCAAACTGAACTGAAAATAAACTCGTCATGAAAATACATTATTTATAAATATTGATTGAATTACGAGTTGATAAAGCCGACATAAATTATATTTAGATCAATGCAGTAGGCAACCGCGCTAATCAGTTGGTCTACTAGATCCTGCTGTGCGTCTCGCGGTCAGTCTATGGATGGATAGTTCGACCTTTATATGTTTCGGAGAACACATACATCGGTTAGCACATATAATAATGAAAATGAGTCCAACAGCTGGTAACCTTAGGATATCGATATTTCCCAGTATTTGCGATGACAGCGCTCTGTCTAAAATAAGGAATACAGTATCTTTTTAGACTGGAAGCCGACTCCAATAATACCGAGGAAAAATGAATTTCGGGTTTTGGGTTTAAGAAACTTTATTCTCATAAAGAATTACGTTCACTTACATGCGAATACACTAAACATTTACCTAGCGGCGTAATTAGAAAACAATTTACAATAATAATGATCGAGAAATAAATGCTGGACTGAGGGTAAATGTGAATACTTTTTGCAATAGAAGAAGAACTACACGGATAAGCGTAGCTAGATGTTGTCTTTTTGGTGAAGAATTTAATGGTTCAGTTATGTTTATCCTGATGAACATTGTTTATTCCGCGTACAACGAAGATTATAAGTAGTAATGCTTCGTCTTTATTTAGCTCGTCATTCAACACCCAATCGAAAACGTCACGGTATTGTGACCTGAATGAAAACAAATCATGCAACAGATCCATCCTTTGAAGTCAGTCTAAAGAACGTCAATGGTAAAAAGCCGTTGTAGCATGGTTTTTGCGGCATAATAATCCTTATGCAATTAATAATGGATACCAATTTTCTGTAGTTCCAGAGTATAGCATAGAGATCATTCGTCGTGTAGGTGTACAAGCACCAGGGACAAATAGCAAGCGTGACAGATGTTTTGGTTCGCCTCAGTCGCATTTTTCGTTTCCACTGTTTTTGGTATTTGTAAACTTTATGAAAGCAAGTATAAGAGAGTTAGGGCATAGTGGGAGTAATTCCACTTAAATTGGAACTGGGAGCTACCTCCGCCTTGCAGAAAATCGAAGTGAAATAACACTGCTTTGAGCTGTGTTGTGTTCCTTACGGTAAGCAAGGTTGCCAGTGCTCCGCGAGGAAACGTTGTTTTGACAGTGGGGGGACTTTGACCTTACTGTCAACCCAACTATTCCTCTTTCGTTTTACAGGGTCGTCAACACGCAAGTGATACCCCTGGTGTTACAAGCGTCTATTATATGTATAGGCTATGGTAACCGCTTACCATCAGCTGGACCGTATGCTTGTTTGCCACCTTAGTGGTATAAAAAAAAGCAAAATGGTTTTTTTTTTCTAACTTTCACTTGATATCCTTGCATACCCTTTGTTTCCTCAACCGTTCATGCAGTTTATACAATACACGTGCATAGAGAAAATTACGTAAACCAGGGCCATTTGCTAGGGTTTCCATTCAATAATACAAGATCTATCCTCATATACTATTAGTACCTTCTTAAGAACTTTATCCTATAAATTCACGTTCGTAGATAAAACTTCGTGAACTGTACACAAAAGAAGGTCAGCCTTTTTGCTAAACACACCTCTTTTCCTTCAGGTTTACAAGATTAAATGAATCCGTTTTGGTAATCGTCTTTTCTTTATTTAAAATCCTCGCAAAGCAGTCGAATATTGTAGTTTTATTTTGCGATCCAATATAAATAATAAATATTGTTGTCTATGACTCTTTAGTTGATTAAATAAAGACAAGATAGTTCCGGTAGGGAGGCATTTGTTCAGTATGTGCTTTGATGTGATGATCTAGACAGATCTGTAGGTCCCCTTCCCTCTTAGAAGTCTGTTTTCTGTCAGCCTCAGGGACGTCTGTCTCGGACTTACGCTCTCAAGACGGTGATACTTGTGGAAATAATCGAACTGTTCATTCGGTAATCTTAAGCCAGTGTGATTCACACAACACAAAGTGCCTGCCAACCCTAACTGCAACAGATGCAACCTAGATTCTCGTTACGGGCGTATTGCAGCAACACGACTTGTCGTCAATGTCTCTTGCTTTATATTCGTAAGTAACCTTTTGATTGCGCTGATCCTTACATGGCGATTAAATATCGAATCAGTTTATTTCTGCCCTTACTGTCAAGTATGCGAGAAAACAACTGACGACAGTACATATCACCACGCCTGCATTTCCTGACAGAGGTGTAATAAATATCTACAGTTCGACGGTGTTTAGGTCTCATGTAATTTAAAGCGAGCATCAACATTAAATTGTGTCTTCTTTTGGGGGGAAAATGCCAATACTCACCACGCTTGGCAAGCAATTTGGTGAGCGCAGTATGTTCCACAGAAGAACAGACACACAGACCCGGGTATTATAGCATTACTGTCTAACGTAGCAGACAAAGTAAGATGAATTTAAAAAATAATCAAACACAACCTTACCATAGTCACATTTTTCAGATTCACAAAAGTTTCTTAAACAATTCAATTTGTTTAATTTGACTTTAGAAACTGGCATTTGTTCTCAGTCGTTAAATTTTTTATTACAATTTTTAAACGAGCGTACGGTAGCATAACGATCATATTCGTATTCAGTAGGTCACAATTTGTAGAACCATGTCTAATACCTAATCTTACCATGGTCTCTCAATTGGCTATGGAGTTAATGACGATAATATTGTTACTACATTCACATTTTAATTATCCTCTCATAATTTCAAACAAACGAAACCTATCATACCATGATTGAACGGAAAATCCGTATTCTAAGCGTCGAATCTTCAAGAAGTTTTCATTCACGCATATTGGAATTTCCCTTTCCGTGACCATTGAAATCCTTTGCTTACAAATTGAGTGTTTACACTACATTGGTTTGCGTCACAACTTCAATTGATCTTAATAAAAGGGGAGTTAAATGGCTAGATATGTTGCTTTGTTGGACATGGTCACAAGAATTGATTGTTTCATTCACGGCTTCAACTGTTACGACATCGCCATGTAATGTCTTATTCTGTAAGACTTGGAAGGAATTGTTTTGATGCTTAGACGCTCATATTTACTCGTCATTGGAGAAGAGAATACTTAATAGGGCGTAGTATGCTTTTTTGTGTAATGATTAATATTCAACAAATCCAGTATAACAAGGAAATAATATTGTTGTTGTTTGGAAACTGGTTTTGTTGCTGATCTGTTTCTGTTATAAAAGTTATTAACGTAGGAAATCACAAATCGTCATGAGTAGTTCCAATTTTAATATCAATACTGCCGAAGCAAGTACAGACAAAGGTCAAGCTATCCAAAACTGTAAAATTTTCCCAATTGAATGTGAACTTTATATTTGTATTAAAGTTGAAAATCAATCAAAGAAATTTTACAGATTGTGGTAGCTTGATGTGCTGGGCTCTGTACAGTTATTTTACTTATTCTAATGCAGCCACAATTTAAAATAAGTCTAATTCAATAAAGAATAGATTAAGGCATGCATGATGATGATGTATTTAAAATTGTTTCACCTATTTTGGATTATCTTTATCACATATTACCTACGCATTTATACTAGACATTTCTTAAGATGCCTTTGTAATTTGTCAGCTCAAATCATTGCCAATATTTGCCGTGTTTAGACATTTTCCCGAACCTTGCGCTCGTCGTGACAAGACTTTTAAACCCAAATTGGCCTTTGTGGTGAGTTTTCTGAGGATTAATTTGAAATTTGCCGTAAATTTAGATGATGCCAAGGTTAGTTTCTAAAGATACATGATACGTTAAACACTTTTGAAGCCATCTCAATTTAATTACTCTTTTTAATATGATTGCTAGAAGCCTGAGCTTTGGCGGATGTTGCGGTGATGACTCCTTTGAATTGATAAAGTAGTCCTCACTCTCCTAACCTTCCCAACTGTATTGTGGTCGGTTTCCAATCTAACCAGATGCAGCTGAATATCAGTATTTTATACGAAGAAACTGCCATCAGACGGATGCCATCCTAAGGATAGACTGGTTTTCAAGCTTTTGGGCTTATGATTACCATCAAAGATTGTTAATGGCAACCGGGTCTGACAGCTTTACGTGCTCTCCGAAACACGGTGAGGTCTCAATGTGTAAATAATGGTCAACCATTCAAAGCAATGATACCTTTTTAATGATAGTCTCATTCAATAATTAACAAAAGACATTTATGTCCCACCTTCAAACTAAAATTTTCTAAAGACGTTAACGTAACAACAGTTACATACGTAGTTCTATAGGTAATCAATTCTGCTCATTAAATTCAATGGTCATAATCATTGTACGGTGGCTGCCTCTGGAAAGTCAACAATGATAATGGTCTATTTGATGTCCAATCATGCATTTTTAAGTATCCAATGTGCTAAACGTGTATAATAGTGTCGTAAAAATAAGTAGACCATTGGTTAATGTGTTCTCAGAACTCAAGCTATTGTCATATTATCTCGCTGCTGGGACTTGCCAAAGGCCTTATGTATTTCCACGCGTTCCTGTAGCTTTCTCCGACTAGTAAAGAAAAATCCATCATCATTTAATTAACATTATTTTATTGGATTTGGATTAGCGCTTTATATTACATACATTCATTATTCGACTTGGGTTCGATTCCCACAGGATACAAATATTTGTGTGATGATTAGTGTTTGTCTTTGTCTGGGTGTTTCTTATGTATTATAAGTATGTATTTACAAAAAAATATATAAGTATTATATCCACTGTCTAGTACCCATAGTACAAGCTCTGCTTAGTTTGGGACTAGATGGTGCTGTGTGAAATTGTCCAATAATATTTATTTATTATACCAAAGTTTATTTCTTACGTATTTTGCGTTCCACTTCTCGAATGCAGTATTAAAATGCTTGACATTGAGACCATGATCTAAATGAAATTTTTATATTTAAACGCCTTTGTACCCATAGACAAAAAACGAGTAATATATTTTTTAATTTTATGATGGTGATAATTTATCTAAGAATATATTCTTAGATAATTCATGTGCTTCTAGGAAGTAGGTCTAGATTAAATTTATGACAGTACCAAATAAGAATGGTTTTTGATATTTCCTTCTTTTTCAGCTATGTTGACTAAAACATTTAATTTAATTATTATCTATCATAAGTTCATTGTCTAGTTACGCAATTAAAATTTCAACACTTGGTACATTTTCACATACCGTTCGTGTTTAATCGCGTTGACTTGAGTTGACGATGAAGCCATTTTGTTTGTGGCGTCATTGTCCTTTGATTTTTTTATATCGAATTTAAATAGGTTTTCAACCTTAGTCATCAACCTCCTTTTTTTTAACGGAAGATCCTATTGGTCCTAAATCCACCTTCATTGAGGACTGCGCGAGTTTTTTCCATGTCTCCATAAAGCCGTTTTTACCATATTTTCCGTAGTTACCATAATATCATATTTCACACAGGCCATCCATCTTGTTTAAAAGCGTTGATAGCCTAGTGATATGACCGTTGGAATGCCAAGTTCAAAGGTCTTGAGTTCGAATCCAAGGCAAGCACCTCTGACTTTTCGATAATCATGTCCGTATTAATAATTAATTATCATTGCTAAAAGGTGAAGAAAAACATCTTGAGGAACATGCCTGAGAGATTTCTTCGAAGGCGGATGAGGTCTGCTAATTCGCACTAGGCCAGCATGGTGAACTAAAGCCTAATACCTCTCATTCTGAGAGGAGACCCGTGCCCAGCAGTGGGGCAGAGCATGCGTTGATGATGATGACGATCCATCTTGCTTTAGTGTCCCTCTTTTCTTATTCCATCCATAATTACGAATAAAACCTTTTTCATCTTCTCTGCTTGGGTCCCGTATAATAGGGGGCGAGCATAATGAAAATTACAGAGCACAAATCCAAACTCCGAGCTGGTACTGGGAATTCAATAACAAATGGCTCGACCGAAGAATCAAACCTAGGAGAGCACGCTGTAATCCGCGCATTCATTATTCGTAATTTTATCGATAACCAGCCGCTTATCAGATTCAAGCAGACAGAAAGGTCAATTACTGATATTGAACGATTTAATATTGTGATAAAATTTCGTTTATTTCGTGATTGTATATTTTTAGATATAATGAGCAGAAGAGAAATTGACATGCCTATAAACTTTAGTATTATAAACTATAAATAGGCCGCCCATTGTATGTTTTAAATTAATTTGTGTCCTGATGTATTGTATTTTTATCGGTGTACAATAAAGTGTATATAAATAAATAAATAATAAATAAATAGGTTAATGTATAGAGGACGTTTGAAAGTGGCGCCCATGACAGAAAAATTGAAAGGGAACCGTTTGCCATGATATGGGCATGTAATGAGGAGAGATGAAACGCATGTAACTAAAAGAGTGATGAATATGAATGTGGAGGGACTGAGGGGTAGAGGAAGGCCAAAGAAAAGGTGGATGGAGTGTGTTAAAGCGGACATGATAGAAAAGAGAGTGACTGATGATGTGACGGCTGACAGAGATGAATGGAAGAAATGGACATACTGCGCCGACCCCAAATAAATTGGGACAAGGGCAGGAAGATGATAATGAAATAGGTTAATGTATACTTAAATATTACATTTTAAGAATTTCTTATTTTATGCTGACTCTATTTACATTGTCCTTTCTAAGAATAATGTCAAATTGATTTCTGACACTTACAATAGACATTTAAATACTTAATTAACTCACGGATTTTATCGCGTTATATTGATATTATTAATCCCGACGTTTCAGAACCCTTAGAGCGGTATCGCACTACATCCGATCCGAATTCGTGAAAATACAGAGAGAGAGAGAGAGATTTAACGGATGACGTAGAGAAATCGGATGACGGAAATCGGATCTAGTGAACTCCGGACCGTATTTTCACGGATTCTGAACGGATTCAGATCAGACGTAGTGCGAAACCGCTCTTACAGCTTCCAGGGTCACTGATGGACTGGCGATGGACGCTGTCCAAAACTTAACAAACGGTGTTTTATTTCTACATAATATCAAAGTGTTAAGTCAAATGTCAAAAACCGAGGCAAAGTTGAATATTTTATTTCAATTAGATCATCTTTTCAACATAGCAGTTTTGAAAAGTCAAAATTTGTTGAACGGTTCCAAAAAGTGGGTCTAATGGAGAAGAACCGGCAAGAAACTTCATAGACACTCCTTTAAAAATAAACGTGATTACAGTGTTATCTTGGTTTACAATTTTATTCTGAATAGTTTATGAGAACAAGACAGTTTGATGTGTACAATAATAATTAAACAGAAAAAGATTGCCATTGACAGTAAAAGCTGACCAGTCCCGACAGACGGCACCCGTTCACGAGCATGACGTGTGTATTGGCGTCGTTCGACTCAAGCAGGGAATAAAACAACGCGACACAAAAGTCAAAATACTAGTCTGAGCAACGTTTTAAAAAATATATGATTTTGATTACATACAATAGCAGACTTGAGGACCTGGAACATTCTCTCGTACCAATAATAAGAAGAAATAGATAATAAGAACCATTTTGTTTCCAGTTCTGTTCGAGGCGTGCCACAACGAGCCCGCGTGCCTGCAGGACCACGCTGGGCTCGAGGCGATCACGCAGCTTCACAGGCAGCTCGATGACGATGCCAACGGAAACGTCGACCTCAGCGAGAGTGACGATGTGAGTATTTGAGTTCGTCATTCATCATCAACAACCTCCCAAGTCTTTTCCCAATTATGTTGGGCTCGGCTTGCAGCGGAATATCAGTATTTTACAAGAAGCGAATGCCATCAGACCTGTCTGGGCAATAGCTATGAGGATAAACTGGCTGTCAAGGTTTTTGGGCTTCTGACTATTGTCATAGGTGTTCGCAAGACATCCGGGACCGACGGCTTTACGTGCGCTCCGAACCACGGAGGGGTCTCGATGTATTAGTCATTCGCGGCTACTTCGGAAAATTTTACAGGCTGACGATAAAATATATATTAATTTAAGAAAATGTTCATTGTCTTTAATTTGTCGCTTGACGGGTTAAGCAAGTGGTAATAAAATTTATATTATAACTAGCGACCCACACGGGTGCAATGTACTACCTAATAATATGCATATATTACACATACATACAGCCTATGATAAAAGAATTTTAAAAATCGATTCAGTAGCCAGAGTTTTCCCCTACAACCTCACAAACTTTACCTCTTTATAATATTAGTATAGATATAGATTAGTACCTACTTATTTTCATAAGTCAGGTGGGTTCCAACCCAACCGTTGGAAGGAGGGTAGGGAAGCCTTAGTCGTGCAATGGAACGACAAAAGCTGAATAATAATATAGGTGGGAGCCTTGGAATTAAACTCGAAACCTATTGCTTGACAGTTCATGGTCATACCACTAGGCTGTCACTTCGATTATTATAATTGTTGTACTTATTGATGCTGTTGGATGTTGGTGCATGCTACTCAATCAACATCCTTTTTTTTATAGTACGGAAAATCCTCATGGATTCTCCGCCAGCACCACCCGGGGAGGTGGCAGTATGTCAGACTCATACCGACTGCGCACTTTCCTTAACTTGCCTAAATAGTCATGACCTTCGATCCGTGAAATTCACCACGATCATAACAGGCTGTGGTCAAGCACTCACTGGACGTCATCATTTAGTGAGACCTTGCCCTGCAACATAACTGAAGGCACGCGAGCCGACTCAATCAATAACCTACTACATTTACCTAATTCTAAAGTTAGAATTTCCTCTACACTATAATATAGTTTAGATTTCTCTGTATTCGTTGTTTTTTTATGTCCAAAATTAAAATTCTCAGCCAAAAATAAGGAAAATACATAATTCGGCAATTTAACTGCTTACGACTTGCCAGACAAGACAAGACCTTGATTTTAGTCCTTGTTTAAGGAATCTAAACTCAATGCCTGCTGCGTGTAGGTTGTTTTCATTATGATCCTCCGACCCATTTACCAACTACGTTAGAGTCGTCTTTCAGTCTAATTAGATGCGGCTGAATATTAATAGTATTTTACACGAAGCGACTTCTACCAGATATAAAATTTCTGGGATATACCAATATTCGAAGGATATCATCAGGTTTTTTGGTCTTACAATTGTTATCGGTGTTCGAATGACAAACGGGATTGACAGCGTTACGTACTTTCCAAGACACGGAGGTGTAGGTTCTTTGTTGCAACAATAACTCTAAATCGTGTCTTCACAATCCTCATTCCAGTTCCTTCGCGAGGAGTTGCAGTACGACAGTGGTTATGAGAAGCGGCAGCGAGCCTTCCATCACAACGATGACATGCACATCTCCGTCAAGGAGCTGTGGGAAGCGTGGCTGCGCTCTGAGGTCAGTAGCATTTTTGAACATCTGGAAATGCTAAATCAATACATTTTGGTGGATACAATGTGTGCTTTGAACTTTGCACGAATGACTTTACAAAATAAACTTGATTTGTTTATTTTTTTTTTTGGAATAATAATTTAACAATCTCCCGTTACAGGTTCATAACTGGACTGTGGAGCAGACGGTGGAATGGCTGTCTCAATCAGTGGATCTACCGCAGTACAAAACTTTGTTCCTGCAACACAAAGTCACCGGCGCCACCCTTCCTAGGTAATAAACATCTTTTTTTTTATTGTAATAAGATGGAATATGGGCTAATGAACATATAAGCAGTAATAGCCTAGTGATGTGATCATTGGACTGCTAAGGTGTCGAGTTCGAATCCAAGGCACGCTCCTCTGACTTTTCGAATTCTTGTGCGTCATCATCGTCATCATCAGCATATCAGCCACAGGAAGTCCACTGCTAAACAAAGGCCTCCCCCATAGACTTCAAGAAGGACCGGTTATAAGCCGTCTGCATCCAACGACTTCCAGCTACCTTTACCAGGTCGTCCGTCCATCTCGTTGGAGGCCGACGTGGAATATGCGTATTAATAATTAATTATCACTCGCTTGAACGGTGAAGGAAAACATCGTGAGGAAACCTGCATGACTTAGAGATTTTTCTTGACGGTGTGTGAAGTCTGCCAATCCGCACTAGGCCAGCGTTGTGGACTATAGCCTAATATCTCTTTCTGAGAGGAGACCCGTGCCCAGCAGTGAAACAGTATATGGGTTGATGATGTATGGGCTAATGGATAATAGGTTCGCCCCCTAGACTTGTCTATGTTATTAGAATTGGCACAAGCAATCGTGTCTTCAGCCCGCCCGGGTTGTATTTGATTGGTTCAAAGGCGAAAAGTAATGTTATTATACTCGAAGTACTGAGGCCGCATGTCAAGCTACCACAATCTGTCAAATTTATTTGATAGATTTTCAACTTTAATACAAAATAATAAGGTTCATATTCAATTGGGAAAATTTGACAGTTTAGCTTGACCTGCTGGCGTCTGTACATACAGAATATACTAAAAGAAATATTAAATTGATATAAATTAAGCAAGTTCGCTTAACCTGGCAATATTTTCACATTGAAATTGTCAAACAAATACAGTGACAAATTGATCTGACTTCTTCATACAAGTACGATATTGATCAGTAAATAAATAAGTTATGGTAATTATTTGTTGGGTCATGTAAAATACTGAAGACTTGACCTCAGCATAAGAAAGAACCTACCTATACTCTAGATAGGTTAAAAGATAAAGACAGACTTATCAGTTTTCTATTGTTGGTGGAGGATCAAAACGTAATTTTGCTTCAACGAGTTGATTTTCTGTGATTAATTAAATATTCCTGGACAATTTCACACAACACCATCTAGTCCGAAAATAAGCAGAGCTTGTACTATGGGTACTAGACAATGGATATAATACTTATACATACTTTTTTTTTGTAAATACATGTTTAAATTATACAACAAACATCCACACAAACACAAACACTTAATGTTCATCACATAAATATTTGTGCCCTGTGGGAATTGAACCCACGACCTCGTGATCAGCAGTTCGACACGCGGACCACTAGACCACAGACGTCTGCTAGAAAAAATAATTATGTTCACACAGAATAGACTTCTTTCTATGGGTCTGCATACAACAGAGAGGTCAAGCTCTATATCAGGATCTATTGAGCTAAGATATACCCAAGTTTCTTAGTTAGAGTATTCCCCCAATGAACACAATTAAAATTATGTGCCATATTTTGGCGCCAACCTCTAAAAAACACAAGAATTTCTAAAATATCATTTTCGTGTTCTGGGAGTAGTCTTAAGCCGTTTTTTTTAAATATATTAAATGTACAGACAGGTCCTTTACGATTTTATTGTAATAGTAAAATGACTGTATAAAATTCCCTCAGAAACTGGGTTGTTACTCAGCCAATCAGTTTAGTACTAACCAAATGCAGGAGACACTTGACCAATAAGAGCAGTTTAGGATATGAGTTTTCTTGTTGCCAGTTAAAAACCATCTTTAAGCTATTACAATAGAGTTTAAATAAGAACGCAAGTAGGTAATTTAAATGATCGACAAATATATCTGTAAACTATTTTCAACTCTATTTGTATTAAACATAGGTAATGTTTTTAAGCAAATTTTGTGATGATCTTTCTCTTTTGTTTCAGATTGGCTGTGAACAACATGCAGTACCTGAGCAACGTGCTGGGCATCAAAGACCCCATCCACAAACAGAAGCTCGCGCTCAAAGCGATGGACGTCGTGCTCTTCGGACCCCCTAAAGGTAACGTGCAACTCTTGAGAATAGAATACACAAAGCAATACAGAGAGCATATTGAGCTCCCTCTAAAATGGTTGAGCTACACAATGACTGATGCATGCGTGCTGTCGGCTGGAATTAGCCTACTCAAAACCGCTGTGGCACTTTCTTCAAAAGGCCATTTCAGACATTACCCTACATTGTGAAACACATATTTGATATTATTATGTCTGGACTTTAAAAGAGACCATGATTCTCTGAGTTTGTTTCGGTGATTTTCTCAGGGGTCGTCAGTTAGGAAATGCCGGCGCCTTCTAGCATAAAAAAATCAAAACATTGACTTGTAAAAGTGTCTTTAAAAGATCTATTTACAAAAAATTAATATCATTTCATATAGGTACTCATAATATATAAGAAACATCCAGACAAACAGCTGAGCTCAACTGAGAAAAACTGGACGGATCTCTATACAAAACTAGTGTACTATATGAACAAAAACTGAATTGAGTAGGTAGAACTGAATAGTCATTCTCATATGATCATATTTATTTCCTGTCAGAATCAAACCCACGAGGTCGTGGTCAGCAGTCAGACACTCTAACCAAAGTCGTATAATATAGTTCAAAGCCACACTTTTTAAACGACTTTAAAAAATGAGAAGATTCTCATTTGTTTTTCCTTCGACAATAGTGTTCAATGTTTCTTTACAAATAAATTTGTTTTTTCTACCGACGAAAAACAAAAAACGGAGGAGGTTCTCAATTCGACGTGTGTATATATATATTTTTATGTATGACTTATCGTCAATGGTTAAACAATTTTCGAGTAATATAAGGCCACATTAATAGCGTTAGGCGTGGCCGAATAGAGATCGTCCTTCGCGCAGGTATTCGGGCACAAGGGACAAACCAATCGGTGAGACATAGTTTGCTCTGGGTCGTCGCACTCACATTGAGTAAGGTTAAGATCTCTGAACCCCATTTGCACTAGTGATGGTTAATATAGCATAAAACATAATAAAGTAGCGTGCTTATTATATATAGCACTAGTGACCCGCCCCCGCTTCGCACGGGTGCAGTATACATGTATTATACATATAAACGTTCCTCTTCAATCACTCTATCTATTAAAAAAAACCGCATCAAAATCCGTTGCGTAGTTTTAATGATTTAAGCATACATAGGGTTATAGGGACAGAGAAAGCGACTTTGTTTTATACTATGTAGTGATAAAGCAAATGATATCGCGGTTCGCACTTTATGCTATAAAGCTATTTTTCTTTATATCGCATAGCACTCCCTCTCTATCAACCAACTGTCCGTCGGGCGTCGCGTATAGCGTTAGTAACAAGTAGGCATATAAACTAACCATGCTATAATAAAGCACATAAAATCGCTTGCTTCAAAAATTAAGCATATAGCATTTAGCAAGTTATTGATTTATAGCAACGTTGAACACCACTGTATTGCACATGTTCGTTCGGCATCTTCCAGTCCGGGTACGGAGTCGATTTAACGCCCTCCACACTGTCCACTGTAAGTCGTGTGCTGGCGGTAGTTTCTCCTTTGGAGCAACAAAAGTCAGAAGGTGGTGGGTGGCGTTCGATCCATAGCTTGCGTCTTGCGACAGCTTTGTGGTCTTTGGTTATAATATTACTAATTATGTTTATTTATGCAGTGATATCCTAGTGGTATGACCATTGGACTGCCAAGTCGAAAGGTCTTCAATTCGAACCCAAGGCACGCCTTTGACTTTTCGAATTCATGTGCGTATTAATAATTAATTATCACTCGCTTAAACGGTGAAGGAAAACATCGTGAGGAAACCTGCATGACTTAGAGATTTTTCTCGACGGTTTGTGAAGTCTGCCAACCCGCAGTAGGCTAGCGTGGTGGACTATAGCCTAATCCCTCTCAATATGAGAGGAGACCTGTGCCCAGCAGTGGGACAGTATATGGGTTGATGATGATGTTTATATTAAAACCGGTTTCTCATTATCTAACAGTGTAATTATAAAGACGATACATTATTACAAGAAACCTGTTCGTCAGGCTGCCTTGTCAGAGCTTGATCATTATAAAATAAAAAATATAATGTATAAAACTTGTTCAGATGTCATTGTACCCTCCGTTGTACAGACGACAGCAGGTCAAGCTATCCAAAACTGTCAAAGTTTCCCAATTGAATATGAACCTTATTGTTTTGCATTTAAGTTGAAAATCAATCAAAGAAATCTGACAGATTGTGGTAGTTTGATGTGCTGGGCTCTGTACGTAAAATTGTCAATCTTCACGTTCATCCAGCCAAAACAAACTCTTCAGAAGTTTGAAAAGTTTGTTTGTTTGAACGCGCTAATCTCGGAAACTACTGGTTCGAATTGAAAAAAATATTTTTGTTTTGTATAGTCCATTTATTGAGGAAGGTTATAGGTTTAATCACGCTACAACCCTTAGGAACACAAAAAGGCAAATTAAACTAATTAAGCTTAATTAAGGTTGAAAAATTGTCTACCGCCAACGTTTTTCACTGTACACTTAATCTAGTAGCGAGATTACATTATTTAGCATAAATATTGCTTAGCTTATTGTTTTGGGAGTCTTCACATGTTAATATCTATTGAAGTCAAAATAAAATGTCCGTATTTTTTATAAAATATTTGTCAATAGGTTTCGATTGTTTTAACTAGATGGCGTTACCAGTACTGATTCCAGTATTGATACATATTCTGGAATCTGATTTAAGAAAGATACGATAGGACTGCTATTGATATATTTGCTTTATTTATTTTTTATAAGAGATAGGTTAGCTTTTGACCACAATCTCACCTGATGGTAAGTGACGACGTGGTCTAATGTAAATGTAGCACGCTTACCTAGAAGATACCTATTCACTCGTGACTTGAAGACCCCAAAATTTTACACGTCAAGAAATACAAACTCAGGCAACTGATTCCATTCAGTCGCTGTACGGATAAGGAACGTCAAGGCAAAACGCTTGCGCGTGCAGGTTTAGGGAATTTCCACCCTGAAACGGTGACGCTTTTCAGTTTGCTTGGTTGTGCTTTGGTAAAAGGGAGATAGCAGAATTAGATTGTGCAGTTCTGATGCACACTCCGAAATGTATCCAGTAGAAGCGCAGGTGCTACGCACAGGTCCTGGTTTCGATTCCAAGGTCTAGCAAAGTATTATTGAGTTTCTGCATCAAATGTCTTGACTGTTAGGATACATTTTCTTTCGTCTTTCTAAGACGTCTTGCCTAATGCGGCACCCATCAGCTCTAATTTGTGCGTGTTTATTACAAAATTCCATTCAAGCTTCAATTCAGTACGAAATTTCATTAAAGAAATGTTTAGACACTAAAATTTAACATAACTGGCTTAACGATAACATTATGTAAGTAAAAAACTTGTTTTAAGTATTGGAACAAGTTTATTTATGTCATCTTGTTAAACAGAACTTAATTAACAGTTGACGTGTTTTTTATTTGCGGTTAAATATTGTATTGAGACGTGTAGTCTACCGGTCTGTCTGTCTGTATGTTTTTATTAGGACAAATCCGTCAAAGAAAATCCCAATAAGCCTTCTGCCATTTCACAGAACATCCAACAATACCGCCAACTTATCATGTGACCAACATAAAAATAAATTGGATGTCCGGAATCCAACACCATAGCTAGCTGAAGGTCACTAAGCCACGTCAATATAGTGCAAAAGACATTTCATTATGTGCCCGATAATAGATGTACGACGGTACGACCATTGTTATACGACTGATAAGGTTTTGTTCAAACGTGACGATTGCCGGCGACACGGCTGCGACAGGTGCGGTCAGTGTGGCAACGGTTTTTAGACTATGAACATAATATACCATCACGCCTGCATTGCCCAAGGGGGTAGGCAGAGGTTTAGCTTATTATTATTTATTTATCACAGGCAACAAGGCCCATATAAAAATATAATAATAAAATATAAAGTAGAACAAAACATAAAATACTATAAAATATATACAACAATAACTAAACTATTACTTATGTACATCCAATGTGAGTGTGAGTTTAGGTCATTAACCGGGCACAAATCCATCCATCAATGGAACAGTATATGGGTTGATGATGATGGGCACAAATTCCGAGCTGTTACTGATAAACCCTATAGCATTTGCTTGACCAGGGTGCCGCTCAGGACCTCAAGCGTACGACCACTAGGCTAGTGAGGCAGCTTGGACTATGAATATTGTTATAAATAGAAAAATGACCTAATTAATTGGGTAAATAACAAATCATGAGGAATAGTAAAACTTGACGCCACGCGTATCGTTAAGGTGGGTCTCCACTAAAATAAAGTTGTCAACTTTTATGTCTTTCGGTGAGTACCCGGCTATATTTATACTGCAACTTCTAACCTGCCTCAGTTAGCTTTGCACGAAACAAAATGTTGATAACCGATTAACCCATTTTTAATTTTAGTATGAATTTCTGTAAATTACAGCTAATTAGTATAACATAAATCATTATCTGAAAAGAAAAAAAAAATACTATTCGTTTACATTCATTAAAATGATTTATGTAAACGAAATATATTTCAGCTATGTTTTTTTTTGCGTATGTTTAGTTATAACAGGAACCACAGATAAACAACATGAACAGAATGTTAAACAGAAGAGATAACAATACTTATTAAAGTATTGTTATTTTCATAGATTAACTATTGTTAATTTTATTATTCGTAGGCCAGGAAGTCTTATTAACAATTTTATTAGCATAGGTATAATTAATAAGGAGGTTAGGTTATAACATGCGTATGGATACTTAACTGTTATCGTTTATCCATCTCCCGTCTACACGTCACATGATAATTACAAATAATTTATAGTACTGACAAGTACTTCGCTATTGTTATAGCATGCATAATTTATTCATCCGTGACGATTATTCTATACGACTCCAGTTGCGTTAAGCGCCCACCAAATAAAAGAGCTGGCCATCGTATTTTTTTCTTTTACAGAATAGACTAGTCTGACTAGTTAACCGATTATGTTTTTTTTAAAAGTTCCCCATAAATAGAGCTGATTGTCAAAAAGAAAATTAAAATAGTTTCTAAAATAATTAATTGTATGCTAGACAGAGAGCGAACTTTACAAATATGACGTCAAATGTTCCGTGTCCCATACAAACTTTTTTGCGGGGTATTGACGGAGTCTAATCCCTCTCATCCTTAGAGGAGACCCGTGCCCAGCAGTGGGACAGTATATGGGTTGATGATGATGATGATGGACGGAGTATCCCCTCTCAATCCCAAAAACTTTAAATTCTTAATCTTAGAACTCTGTGAGTCGATATTAATTATTTTAATTATAATTAATATTATTTAATAAAATAAAGTCGTCTTGTCTTGTATCTTATAGCAAATATATTTTCCAATTATTTAATGTATAGTATCATTTATTATAGAAATAGCTGTTCTTTTCACGAGGAATATTGAAAAATAATCATCTTGTTCTAGATTCTTATGTTTTCATTTTTATCTCTGCCAATTGTTTTGTCTATTGTGTCCGTACCTCTGAACGGATTTAGGGTCAATTCGGTTTTGTCGTGCTAAGTTAACTAGATCCTAAGACTGACTGAAATCTTCACCACGTTAAGATTTTATTTATTTATTTGATCAGCCAGCAATTGCATACACCAGAACAATTACAGACATTAAAGTAGTGAGTGAACATTATAAGTGCAACAATTATTTATAGGCTAACACAACATGCACAAATTGGTAAACATCACAATTTTGATAACAAAGTACTATTATTAAAAAATAAAAAATTAAAATTAAACAGATTAAATTAAAATTATCCCGAATTAAATCAGATTAAATTGAAATGAATTAAGATATAAATAAGTCAATGAAATTTTTTAAGATTGAACACGTTATTAGTGGTTAGCAGCCTGAATGAATTTCTGTATTGCCGAGTTTCTACTGGTACTACGTTTCATGTAAAGTACTATCTAAGCAATTATTCAGCGGCATCTGGTGAAACTGAAATCCTCAGTCGCAATGTAGTTGAGGGAAAGCGAGGATGACTATGAACTCGAAAAATCCCAAATAACAGAAAGACTACTTTTCTAATTATTCCAGGTGAATGACCTATCAATTGAAATAATATTTCTATTCCGATGTTTTGAATACCTAATAATAATTTATAAGAAACTTAGAGGCATGCTAGAAGCAAATAAAACCGGTCATTGTCAGATCATAATTAGAGCATTATCCAGTTTGTTTAATTAGGTCTCCGCGTAGGATCATGAATGAGTGAATGCCCGGTGGCATTGGTGGAAGGAGTGAGTGACAGGTCCATTTCCATCAAACATGCTATCCCTTATCCTCTTATGAGAAAATATAGAGAGGCCATAATAATTCAACGTTCAACGCGAATTTTTTTTTGGGTTGTTAAAAACGGATACCTCCGTATAAGTAAACTTGTGCTATCCGTCCCTTAAAACATAAATAAAAAGCTTTAATACGTCGTAACTGCAATAACCCCGCTGACTAATATGTTAAATGGACGTTGTTCTGTTACAAACCAACATTCAATGTTTCTCTTTTTATTCAAAGATCCAAAGTGCAAAAAATGCGATGTGTCAAATCATAAATTAATTATGTAACATTTTCCTTGGTTTGTCCTTGAATTTGAGTTCTAATTCTAAGTGATGGATCATTTAATTTTACAATAACTGATTTATGTGGCTTTTATTTAAACATCCAGAGTATAATAATCACAAGGGGACATAGCTAAGTCCTAAAATCATTTACAAATAAGCAATCTGTTTAATTACATTTTCCTTGTCCTGTAAAGTGTCCATAAAATGGACCAATGCGAAGATATCTTATTTCGAGATCACGAGCAGCTATCTATCTTTTTAAAAATACTATTTTTTATAAACGAATGTTTATGCATAAAATATACATATTTTATAAAGCTTTTGAATGCATGTATTCAAAGACTAAAGACTGTGCGTACTACCAAATATGTGCGGGACCTATACGGACCACTCAAACTGATGTGGACGCTCTGTTGCTGTAAATACTGAATATTTATTGTATTCCACAATGTAGTTTACCTCCCATACGTTTTCATCCAATAAGATTAAAGTAACTATGCCTTTTGAAAGTCAAATTCACTATAAAACAGGGGCGCATGCGCGTATTATCTCACTACCGTTCGTTTGGTTTGCTTAAGTGCCAATCGTGATTAATGCATTCGTGTTTTTTTCTCTAACAACGACGTGCAATATTTTTGTAAAATATAACTTTTTTGTTACTATATCTCTGCCCGGCCGTTCAGAAAAATTAATTTCTGAAAGGCATAATTACATTACTCGGTCCGATACAAAATATCCACACGCATTGTAAACTAACCTGTATCCGCATCCCCTTAATATAATAATACGAAAAATAATACCAAGTTAAGTGCAACATTGCTATTGAGTATATGACAATAGAACTAGATTAAACTATGTCGCTCCTATGGTTTGCGGCGTCACTAGAATGCATGGATCGTAATGTCCGACCGCAAGTTATTACTACTTATAACGTGTTATTAAATCACATTTACTAGAGTCACCATTTGTATATATATGCCAGAGACAGTCTCATATGTATCGTCCTAAATACATTGAGCTTTGCCCTCCTCTTAACCTTGATTGCTATTGCTACCCACTCGTCTACAATTAGTGATGTAAAAATTTGATCTGTGATCAAGATATCGACTCATAGTATCTGCTTTTTGTCAATAAAATTTGATAAAGAATCTCTTCATCGTTTTCCAAAAATGACTACCACTAGCGACTGTCATAGGTATTAGGTATATGACAACCCGGACCGATGGCTTTATGTTCTCTTCGAGATTGAGTTTCTTTCACTTTAGCGCAGGGGCCAGGGATATCATGTACATAATCCTGAAGAAAGAAAATGTTAATAAAGAATTTATTTGATAATTATTACTCCAAGTCGACACCACAAATTTCAGTCTTGTTCTAAGTATAGCAATGTTTACCTGTTTATTTAGCACTGAAGTTAAATAAAGCATAGTTTCATTAGTTCGAACAATTTTAGTCACCCGTTGTTTTAAAACCTACAATATGTGGGAAGTGTGAAAATTAAATATTTCATGCTATAAATTTATCGTATTTAGGCATATACGTTTGAATGATATCATAATTTTATACCAGTGTCGGCATCCGTAACGAAGACAGGTTTCTCAGAAATTACACATTGTGTACAAATTAAAATGAACATTAAAGGAACACTCGAATTGTTTTGCGTTTAGAGTTATGTCTCACGTTTTGCAAAATTATGGTGTCTTTAGCGTTACATCACAGCTTAAGAGCGATTTAGCTTCATTCAAACTTGAGTTTTGTTGTAGACCGATGGTGACATAGTTGAACAAAAATTGCGTGGATAGTTACACTAGTATTTGTATCCCATATTTATAATATAATGTTAGTGCTATAACAGTGATACTGAGTGATATCTTCGTGTTTATTTTACCTTACCATTCAACAAAATATATCAGTGATGATTTATTTTTGATGCAGAGTGAAGTGATTGTATTTAGTATGTAAGACTAAATGTTTGAGACCTGGATCGCAGTATGTGCCTCATATTGTGTTTACCTGGCGTTCAGTGGGCGTTACGAGTATGTGGATTTAAATGACTATGGTAAAAATATGTATTTTTTTTCTATTACTTTCTAAGTGTTGGGTATGTTGAGAGTATTGAAGGAATATTACGGTAAATATTAGTGGAAGCGGCGGAGGGGACGCATTAGAATATTCATACGGATACACCGACTTTTTTGGTGCGGTTACGTGTATTGATGGTTACATATGGTAGTAGTACTAACAATTTCAAAAAGGTAGGACATAGTGGGAATAATTCCACTAAAATTGGAGCTGCCCGACTGGGGAAGTACCTCCGCCTTGTATTCCTCTTTCGTTTTACAGGGTCGGCAACGCGCAAGTAATACCCCTGGTGTTACAAGCGTCTATAGGCTACAGTAACCGCTTACTTACCACCAGGCATGCTTGTTTGCCACCTGTGGTATATAAAAAAATTAATATAAATGCCATAGCTCATTTTACTGAAACGCCAATAGAGCTTAACTAAGTATTAACTTTTTGAATTAGAGGGTTCTAGTTTGTCATGGTCTGTGGTATTTAACCTCTCAATAAAAAAAAAAGCAGGTACCTACAAATTAAAATAATTATTATCGCGCTTCTTTAATTAATAAAAATCTCTTCTATCAATTCTGCTTACTGTAAGTAGTATTTTTTTGTTGGAGTATGGCCTATCTAAAGATGCAAGGTGCAGTGTGTCAAACTGTGTGGTGGAGTATAGCCTAATCCCTCTCATTCTGTAAGAGGAGACCCGTGTCCAGCAGTGGGACAGTAATAAAAATGATAATGATAATACTTACCACTGAGTCCACATGTGACTACAACAAACCTGTTATAACTCAAGCCAGTAAGTTGATTTTTCTAAGTATATCCACTTGTATATATCAATCAGCTATACCCAGAAGGTCAAGTATATTTATGTGAATTTAAAATTGTCATTACACAAGCTGTAGCTACGACGACACACGTAGTTTTAGCAGCACAAAAAAAATACTGTGTACACTTGTACAAGTAGTTACCAACACAAAAAAATATACTGTGTACACTTGTATAAACTAATATAATAAATTTTCCGTGTATTTTCATTGTGTATACAGCCGTATCAAAAAGGTAAAAACAAGTACAATCATCAAACTGCTTCAATATACGGCGAGCCTATTGCCAATTTAAAGAGGCACAAATCCATACTCCGAGTTGCTACTGAGATTTGACGACGTCTGTGGTCTGTAACTATAATCTGTGTGTCTTTAAATCTCGAGTGAATCTGTTTCTTCTTAGCAAGCGCGCTCCACCATAGATCGCAGTGTCTATCGTGAATAAAAAAAAATTATAATAATTGTCTAGAGTGTCACACTGCTGATCACCCGAGGTCGTGGCCTCGTGGATTTGATTTCCACAAGACACAAATATTTATGTGATGAACTTAAGTGTTTGTGTTGGTCTGGGTGTTTCTTATGTAAGTACATATTATAATATAAGTATGTATTTACAAAAAAACTATTATTCAGTTCCCATAGTGCACAAGTTCTGCTTAGTTTGGAACTAGATGGTGTTGTGTAAAAATGTCCCAAATATTCATTATTATTATTTTCATAGAAAACCCCAATAACACTGCTTGCCCTGAGAATCGAATCTAGGACCTCTAGCATAGCAATCGCGCTTACGACCACTACACTAATGAGGCAGTATTTTTACCTCTAAACAATCAATTTGTTGTTATACAACCATCATTTATGTCATAGACGGCTGTCATGTTAATGAACCGCAGTAAATAAAATGGATAATTATTATTTTAATCTGACTTCAGGCTTAATGATGTGATGTAATTATAAATAACGACTTTAAACTAGCAAGGTATTGTTTTAAAGTTCCCCAGCAACGACTTACCATAAGCATATTGTATAACACAAGGCCGGTCAGTGACCACCGGGGCTTATTTAAAAAAAATATATCTACCTACCAATTTTTTTACGTTGTCTTCGTACTAAGGTTTCTCCTGGTATAGTGGGCGTGTAAACAAATACATATCGTACATCCGCAAACACCCAAACACAGTAAAAACTATCCGTAGGCCGTACATATACAGGGTGTTACAAAACTACCCGTAAAGCCGAGAGGAGGTTAAATGGGGCCTTATAATGAGTCCATTCACAATATTTAAGAACCGTAGTAACGCTGTATAACATACCCCAAAAAAAGGAAAACAACAACATTAATGAATGAAAAATAGAAAAACTATTAAAGCAGACAATTATTAGGTAAAGAAGGTACGTAGGCCTTTCTGTTAAATGATCCTGACATGACAGCTGACAAAATTTTTGGCTTTGATAATTAATTATATTTTTGGGGGTCTAAGATTTCGCCGGCGTGTGAAGTTGATACTGGGAATTTCACAGAAAAAGCCAACAAAACTTTTCTCGAACCTAGTACCTCTAGCGTAGCAGTAGCTTTCCACCCCCTTTTTGTACACCTCTACATACTTAATAATATTATTTTATTCATTCCCTGAATTTGTTTCGGCGTTTCTTCTCAGGTCACCTAGGAAATGCTAGCGCCATCTAGTATTAATAATAAATACTTATTTGTAAAAGTGTCATTAAAATACCTATTTACAGAAACAATCATTTATCATTCACATTATTACCTATTATTCATATTTATTTATTGCGTTCCATAATGTACCTACAATACAGGTGGTAAATATAATAAAAAGAAATAATACATAGTAGTAGCATAAGCAGTGATAGCCTAGTGGTATGACCATTGGACTGCCAAGTCGAAGGTCTCGAGTTCGAATCCAAGGCACGCACCAAGGCACTTTTCGAATTCATTTGCGTATGAATAATTAATTATCAATCACTTAAACGGTGAAGGAAAACAACATGAGAAAACCTGCATACCTTAGAGATTTTCTCGACGGCGTGTGAAGTCTGCCAACTCGCACTAGGCCGTGGTGGACTATAGCCTAATCCCTCTCAATATGAGAGGCGACCCGTGCCCAGCAGTGGGACAGTATATGGGTTGATGATGTAGGGCGCAGCAAATAAATGTTTAAATTAAACATTTTGGAGAGAGGAAGACTTCTTCAATAGACACAATATTGTTTAAAAACTTGTAAGCGGGAATCCTACCGAGTTGTTTAATCGTCCTCGTACTGAGCTTACGAACCGTGAAGCATTTAAGTAGGTATTTACTACACACAACTACATGTACCGTCACCAACGAAAGTCGCTGAACAAAACCAAATTTTGAAAAAAACATCAATACACCATAAATATAAAAATATATAGATAAAGCTTGTAATTATCTTATATACAAAGAAGTCGTGCTACCTTCTCGGGTCAGTAACTTCTAGATAATATCAATTGTAAAGTTTTAAAAATTGAATTGTGTTCAGCGACTTTGGTTGCTGACTGTACCTATTATACACTATATTATACTTTTTGAATACGACCTTCCATAATAAAACGTACGCAAAAAAAAAAACCTGCGATTTACCTTATTTCAATTTTCACGGTTTAGCTAGTAGGAAAATGTGTCGATTAAAGTCTGATCACCTTTTGATAAGCCGGTGACCTTCGAAGCTAATTGTCGTTAGCATTGATAGTACATTCATCTACTGAATGTGTGTTTATATGTGTATTATCCTTTTCATCAAACATTTAGTTAGCATTCTATCAATATCTATAGTACTTTTTCCGAGCCTTTTCCAACTATGTTGGGGTCGGCTTCCAGTTTAGAGGGTCTACTCCCTATCTCCGTCAACGAAGTTACGAGCGGTTCGAAAGTTCTCCAAAACTTCGGATTCCGATAAAACAAGTGTCAAATTAAATTTTTCGAACGGATAAAAACACATCGAGAGTAGGGACAACTGTCAAATTGTGTTGTCATTCATTCTTAGTTCAGGCCCCGAACGCACCATCGGTCCGTAGGTGATACGAAGTAGGAAACCCCCGTAACGGAGGCCGAAACTACGGACTTCGTGCTTAGGGAGTAGTCCCCCAGATCCCTGCTCGGTTTAACCCTCCTCCAACTCAATTTTTAAATTTATTTATTATTTAAAAAAAATAAATTCAATCAACACTGTCTTCTAAAATAACTAATCTTCTAAAAGGAAGGAAATCTTTGAAAATGTTAAAATCTCACTGCCTCAGACTGCCTCATCTGTCGTGTAAGGGTTCGACCCCTAGGTAGAGCAAAGCATTGTTAGGATTGTCTATGAAATTGTCAATAGCAGCTAGTTTGGATTTGTGCCATACATATTACCTACATAGGACCTAAACCTACCGGCGATTTATGTTCTTTGAGGAAATAATAAATTCACGTAATTAACACATGATTTATAGGAAAGATAACTAGTGCTATAAAGTCTCATGTCCACAGCAATAGTGTTGATTAATTTGTAGCTTGACAAAGGTGACATTTGTGCCGTTTGAGTCTGAAAATGGACCGAAACAATATTTTTTTATTACCAGAATTAAGACTTTAAACCCACATTCAGTAGATTAGCAGCATGTTGAAAAATGTTATAGATACGTATGCCAATTTGTGTTGGCCATTAACGTATTAAACCTAGATTGTCCTAGATAAAGACTTAACAAGTTAATTCAATTACCGGTCTTATAAATATAAGGTTACCTGATATCAGTTACATTCATCGAAAAGTTCCTTGTCATGTCTGAATTAATGATTAAGGCTGTTACTATGAGTTATCTTTATAAAATGCTAGCTGTCTCGCGGTGTTACTTGCGTTGATCTTATTTATCCTATGCTCGTGGGAATTTACCTAAGTTCTTTCGTAGTTAATTTCTACACACTATAAACCTGGTACCTATGTCCAGAGCCATAAAACCAGTGGTCCCTACTGTAAAAGCATATTATTAGTTACAATCTGAGGTATGTACAGCTATAATGTAAGCTATACAAAACTGTAAATTTTTTCCAATTGAATATGAAAGAAAGAAAGATTTTATTGCCATAAAAACAGCGACTAGTACTACATACAAAGAAGAGAAGAAATAACAAAATAAATGAAGGTACTGTACGTCGCCGTTGTTCATCTCAGCATGATGCGGCAACGCATTTAATCGCTGCAGCGCTGTTTTTCAGTGGGGCCTAGATGACGTGTGACGTCACTCAGCGGTGGCATTAATTTTTTTTTTTTTTATTGCTTATCAACTATTTTATTATACAATATTTGCTTAAAACAGTTTCAGTCAAAATGGTAATTAAATATGATATGAACTGAATTATATATATGAATCTTATTACTTTATATTAAAGTTAAAAATCAATCAAAAAAAATTGACAGGTTGTGGTAGCTTGATGTGCTGGCCTCTGTACTTAAAAAAGTATTCCTGAATAGTTCTGATTCTGACAAATTGAGGTACCTACATTTTACCAAAATAAGCAATTTTTCCAAATACTTCATTATGCTAAATCCCATTGTTGTCTTTCCAGAAGGCAGTAGATGGAAGGACTGGCTCCTCGCTTCTTTACTGTTGGGAGCGGTGGTGGGCGGATGGGCGGCACTGCGGGCGGGTCGCGCCAGCCGTCACCAAGTCCAGCGAATGCTGCGCGACATGGAACAGCTGCGGAAAGCGGAGATGGCACTCAACGACATGCAAAAGGAACTAGAGAAAGCACGTTTAGAACAGGTCAGCATTGAATGAAAATGTTGCTGTCTGGACTTTTTATAGAAATCAATCATTTTTTTTATTTAGCCAATGGCTAGGCTGTACCTGCTGCCCGTAACATCAAAACAGTAACATAACATCACAATAGGCGTGATGTTATATTGCTGTTCACCGAATTTCACCGATGAACTAGAACACCCATATTTCTCCTGTATGTACCCATGTCCTCCTATGTAATAGAAAGCAGGCCTATTGCCATTCAATGGGCTGGGATCCAAACTCCGAGCTGCTACTGGCAATTATTAAAAAGCGCAAAATGGCGTAACAATCTACCTTCTTACATACAATAATAATAATAGAACTCTATTTTCGGGCTACTTTGGCCCATGGACAAATACCCTACAATTTAGTATAATTATGTAATATTGATGTTTGTATAAATAAAAACTTAAAGCTTATTTTAGAACGACACGTCATTTAGTAATAGTCACGCAACGTTCACTGCGTGGCACTTCTCCGGAACAACAATATCTGCAGATCGTGTATGCCCAATGCGCTAAAGCATACGCCAGACGGATCAATTAAGACACTTAGCGGTTTACAGTACATACTGAATTACTGACGTGAGGTTGCTAACTAATAATTTTACCATGCTCGCATCGTATTGTCTCCAATTCTCAAATAAATTACTAATTAACATCAATATTACGTCAGCGATGTAACGTTTACAGCATGTCAATGCGCCGATACATTAATGATACACTGCGAATATAGGCAAAAAGTTATGTAAAAGTTTGTCTATTTTTTTTTTTTTTTTTTGCGGCTATTGTAATCACTGCGACCGTAGCCGATCTATTGTGATCGCCACTCGCTGAGTTAGAGTTCACAGCTAAACCCTACGGCTAATATAAACTGCAGGATTAGCTTAGGGGTAAACTCCTTTATTTCGTCCGGACTTAAGATGTGTTTCCCTAGATCTGTACTGCGCTTGTTTATTATAAGTTTGCCTTAAACGTACCGACGAATTGTGGATATACATCAGTACACCTCTGCTTACCCGTTCAGGGTTACAGATGTGATGGTTTATCAGCTTATTATAGTCTTTTACATTTCATGCAGCCGAAAATACCTTTTTAATAAATTTGACATATCCTTGAGTTGTAAAAAATACCTGTTTTGTGTGGAATTAATTACCAATTAGGTTTTATTGTTATATTGCAAATGACATGTTTATTATATTAATTGCTATTTTAGTAGTCATCAAACTGCAAAAGTCTTTTACCTTTAATAATATTATAAAGAGGTTATATGATTTAAGTATATAAGTTTAAAGGAGGTTTTGGAATGGAATTTCAAGTGCATATTTTGAAAAAAAAAAAAAAACTAATAGAACCTGAATAGATCTAGATGGTACCTGTGATTTTCATTATATATTTAATTATTGCATGCCCATCAGTCTGTGACCCCTCCGTGCCTCGGAGAGCAAGTAACGCTATCGGTCCGAGTTGTCATACGAATACCTATGATAATTGTTAGTGGTAGTTAGAATCCCAAAAAGCGTGACAACCAGTCCATCCTCAGGATATCGGTATTGACACAGAAATAAGGTGGCCGAGGTATGATAGCAGTCACTTCGTGTAAAATACTGATATTCAGCCGCTCTTGGTAACTGGAAGCTGACCCCAACATAGTTGGGAAAAGGCTTGGAAAATTTTGATTTAATTATTGCTACATGACCAAGAAAATGATGGTGGTAGGCTCCACCTGAAAGATTTACTTTTAAATAATACCCTTCGATTCTCAGGAGAACGTGACGACAGAGAAGAAGAATTTGGAGAAGAAACTAAGAGAGGCAGGTGACACGCCGCTACTGAACTCAGCGTCATCAGACCTCGAGGTGACCCAACTGAAGGCTGAAATTGAGGTAGGTTTTGATTATTATGAGCTTCTTCTTCGTGGTTTTCAAAGTGGCCACCAATCAATACTAGGCCAGCGCATGTTCCGGGGGATAAAATAGCCATATTTTTTATTATACCGCTATGGTGGCAAACAATCATACATCCTACCTGATGGTAAGTGGTTACCGTAACCTAAGTATAGACGCTTGCAACACCAGGGGTATCACTTGCGCGTTGCCGATACTGTAAAACGAAAGAGTAATAGTTGGGTTGGGTTGGCAGTATAAGGGTCAAAGTCCCTCCACTGCCAACTCAACGTTTCCTCGCGGAGCACTGGCAACCTTGCTTACCGTAAGGAACACAACACCGCTCAAAGCAGTGTTGTTTCACTTCGATTTTTAGCAGTAGGTACTGTACTGAAGTAGCAGGTACTTCCCCAGTCGGGCAGCTCCAATTTGAGTGGAATTACTCCCACTATGCCCTACCTCTCTTACCTGTTTAAGCAATTCCTTTACAATAAATTCATGTTTAGAACCAAATTTTTGTTTAATTTTATAATATGCAGTAAATTTATAAACGGCCTTAGTCCTGCTTATCTTTCTGATACTATAATAAGGACCTAGACTGATACTGTGATATTTTTTTAACCAACTAAGGTACCGAGATCGTCGAGGGCAAAACATGTTTATTTCTAGTTTTTTAATGAATATTATATTTTTATTTCCAACGGACGAGACAACCAGAGTCTTCTACAATTGCTTCAGTAATCTTCTGTTACTGTGTTTATTTCTGTAAATACTACTATTATAATTATGTTATTTGAATACCACGTGTCGTATAATTATGATGACAACTGCGCTAATGCCGTGACTTGAAGGTATTTTACTTAGTTACATCTAATTTGTTTACGAACATTATGTTTACGTCACTGTAAATTCATATTTACTTGCCTGTTATAATCATGCATTTGGAAACGATAAAACTAATACTATCATTAAGTATTTGACCATGATGTCATGCTAAAGTGGTAAGGGAAACGTTTAACCATAGAGGTTGGGCTCATTTTCCTAGTCGAGTATATGATAATGTTATGGCTGGTGTACCAAAACATACCTTCATTTGTTGAAAAATAAACCTTATGTTATCGACATAGTGTACATTTTTGTAACCCATCTGTTAGTTGTGCAGAAAAGTTATGCAATAATGAACTGTATTCTCTTAACCAGAACTTTTTATGTAGTTCTCTATTTATAGTTATTACCAACCTTATAACGATCACTATAAAGCTCAAACTTCAACACTTCGCAGGTGATTAGTTAACAAAGACACTTTAAAATAAAACTACTTTTTACGTATTTTATCGCGTTTAATTGATATTATTAATCCCGACGTTTCGAACCCTTTACAGCGTCCATGGTCACGGGTAGACTACCCGTGACTCGTAGTTAACCCGTAGTTTTATTTCAATGTAATATTCGCGTAAATGTCAGAAATCAAAGACACTTTATTTCCAGATGCTACGCGCAGAGCTACGTCGAGCGGAAGGTGAGCTAGAAGACAGGTGCTGGGCACCCCCGCCAGGACTGCAGCAGTGGCTGCAGTTGACGCATGAAGTGGAAAACAGGGCATACTTGCGCAAGAAGCAACAAGCTGACTTGCAGCTCCAGCAAGCGAGAGAAGCTGTGAGTTTTTCTCCTTCTACTACAAATCAAGAGAATGCTTAAACAAAACAAAATACATAAACAAAAGAATTTGTAAAATTAACGTTTATGGGTAGTGGTTAAACGATCAGTGTCTGCATCTGGGTTATGTATGGGTTTGGCCCCAGCAGGGAAAAATATTTGTATAATCTACAAATCGTTGTTGTCAAATCGGGTCGGGTTTATACGCTGAAATTAGAACTCACTATACAGGATTAAATCCTAGTCCGGAGCAGTTTTATTGAAAGAAAGAAAAAAAAAACAATTCCATTCGCAAATTAATTTATTAAATTTTGAGGCTCTCTAAATGTGTCTCTGATCCAAAATAGATGGACTGGCGTGCACAACAGGCCACTCAGCTAGCGCTACTTCTAGGCATCATGCAACATTAATTGTATAATGCTGTTCCTTTCTGTTCGTGTTGTACATTCGAGTTCAGTAAACATAAATTTGCAACAATTTATTTCGCGACATAAAAGTTGATCAACTTGACACCAGGACAATCTAGAGCACCATCAATTTACTGAAATTCAAAAATTTAACTTAACCTATACTTAGCTTAATATTATTTTTTATAAAGATATAAATTTTAGAGAAACAAGAAATTCGATCTCAATTTGAAGAATATAGTAATGTCTTCGATAGATGTCGCTGACGTCACCTTAAAAGACGTAGAGGAATAGATAATGAGGAAGAGATTCGACATCACAGGCAGGTACAGACGCCAGTAGGTCAAGCTATCGAAAACTGTCAAATTTTCCCAATTGAATATGAACCTTATTCGATTTGTTAAAATTGAAAATCTATCAAAGAAATTTGACAGATTGGGGTACCTAAGTGTCCGGTATACTTATCCGGAGGACCCTGCCTGAAATAGATGTTTTCTTTATCTAAAATATCTTAACTTATCTCATTGCTTCTTTTTAACTCCAGTGCGAGAAACTACGCAAGAAACGTTCGAGTTTGGTTGGAGCTTTTGTGTCTACGCACGGCAAGTCCATAGATGATGTCGACCGGTCCATAGTGGAGGCGCGCACAGCACTCAACGAAGTCACGCAGGAGTTACAGGTTATTTACAAAATGTTCCTATCCTCCAATCAGATAAATCTATGTTGTATGTATGGTTTGAAGATTGGTAATTTTTAATCTGTAGGATTTTTAATGTAGATTGCATTCAATTGGCACAGCATCTAGATAGATGGATTGCATGAGGAAGGCAGGGGACGTCTTTGCCCAGCCATGGAAAATACCACGGCTGTTACTTTATTCAAACATAATGTTCTTTTTATGTTGGCCATATGACTCGTAATGTGCATGTCATCAACGCAAAGCTAAAGCAGATGGCAGCACATAGTTAAGAGCTCAGTATCCGGTTAAATTGTCAGTAGTTATATTTGAAGCAATTTACTTTGGAACAAGATGCAGTGGCGATAGGCAATTTTTAAGCAAGCGATCTTATGTAATAGATATGTGCATGCAATTATGGACCTTATTATGGTTAAAATGTTTAAATCGTCACTTTACCCCAGCATCTTGTTGAAATTATATGTATATCCCATTATACGCCAGCCAGTAGACGCCAACAGGTCAAGCTATACAAAACTGACAAATTTTCCCAATTGAAAATGAACCTTATTATGTTGTATAAAAGTTGAAAATCTATCAAAGAAAATTGATAGATTGTGGTAGCTTGTGCTGGCTTCTGTACAAAGATGCAAATCTCGCAACGCAGTTCTACCGCAAAAAGTTGTGATATCCTATGGTAAAAAAAAATGCTCTTGTCCCTACATTTTATAGTGACCATAATAATTATCAATATTAGATTTTTTTTTGTAAATAGATCTATATAGATTCATAATTATAAAAATTGAGAATATTGTGACTTTGTTAACAGGAGCGCATGCACAGGTGGAAACAGATCGAGCGAATGTGTGGCTTCAACATAATCAACAATAACGGCTTGCAGTACCTTGAAACGGCGCTCTACAGAAATGGCAACGGGCGACCCACTGGACGAGGTGAGAGTTATAACATTTTATTTAGTTATTTATTTATTCCCAACCATATCTTACAGACTAATTCCAATTCGATATTGAGGTATCGATTACCGCAAAAAATTATAAACAAGTTATTGAATAAATTAATGTTAACAAAATAAAATATTGAAATAAAACTACTTTTTATGGATTTTATCGCGTTATATTGATATTATTATCCCGACGTTTCGGACCCTTTACGGCGTCCATGGTCTCGGGTAGACTATATAATTATAACGCGATAAAATCCATAAAAAGTAGTTTTATTTCAATGTACAGTCAGCAACGAAAGTCGCTGAACATGTTGCAATCTTCAATATGATTTTTAACAAGTATCAAGTTACTGACCTACGAAGGTTATACGAAATAATTGCATGGATGACCATTAAATATTTAGGTTACCTTAGTAGAAAAGACCTGTTGCCAAGTTCTGGAGCTGTGACAATAGAAAAATTTTGCTGTGTTCAGCGACTTTCGTTGCTGACTGTACATATAATATTCGCGTAAATGTCAGAAATTAAAATAAAATATTCTATCTTAAAATTTACAATGTTGCGTAAACGCATGCACAGGCGGCTGAAATCATAAAAGGAACTTAAAATGGTTTTAGTACAATGAACTCGCTTTTCCAGTACTTAGCGCTAGGTAATATTTTACTTGTTTATTCCAAATATTTGCAGTCCATAATTCTAATTATGTGATTTTACATAAATGATAAGAAAATTGCTCTGGAATATTTACGGAAATGAAAAAATATTAAATATAATATTAATATTTTTTAAAACTATCCAATTCTATCTTTCTATCCAATTTAATTTTTTACTTATGTAATTTTTTAAAAAACCATCTAATCCATCGACTTATTTTCGAGTTGCGAGTCTCAAACATACAGACGTAGAATTCTTATAAATATAAAGATAAAACATTTTTTTAAGGTCCAGAAGTCGGCTAATTCTTGACGTTTGGGGTTCCGTACATTAGGAGGTAAATTAATATAAAAATTGCTCTAGCTTTTGCCGTCTCTAAAATAATTTAAATTTTGATAATTATATTGCTTAAAGGATCATTTGTTCTTATTTTTTGTATTGTCTTGTCGAATGTGGTGTAGAAAATGTTTTGGGATTGGTAATATTAAGGCTTTGGGTACCTATTTGTAAGCTTTTAGTATAGGATTTTTTTGGATAAAGAATATCAGACGATTGAGAAAAGTCAAGCCTGTCAAGTCGTCTCTGCACCACCTAAAGGTTGTCTGGTAGAGAATGCCTAAGGCATTAAGACCGCCTTTGTACACTTTTGTACATTAAGAATAAAAATAAATAAATATATAATCCTATTCGTGGCATATTTACCATGGTCTTGTCATGTCATTCTGAGTTACACTCATGCTCCCATATACGTATATAATGAGGTGTAAATTTTGTTTGGTTGCACCGAAATTACCCTTACCCAATAGCTTTCTACAGGTGATTTAAATAATTCATTGACAGAGCTTTGCTCTTGATAGATATCGATATTTATGTATTTAAATCATGATAGAAATGAAAACTGAATGTCAATTACATTACATACCTCATTAGTTTAGTGATCTCGCGGTTGTGGACCGTTAAGTCTTGGGCACAATTTCTGTGAAATCCTCAATAGCAGCTCCGAGTTTGGTTTTGTGCCCGTCATTGACAATAGGCCCTTTTACTTAACAACTAAAAACATACCGGCAAACTATAAGTGTACAGTAGGTAATACTCCTCTGCCGGAACCTTAGAGGTATATCATATACCATATACACCGTGTTTTTTGTCGTCTTACAGCCGAAAGGAAACCATTATTTCAATATTATTTCTTCTAGATATGGGACTATGTCTGAAATCTTGAAAAAAAAAGAGAGATGTTTCTTAGAAAAAAGTTCAGGTATCTTGACAAAATGTAAGATGTACTTATCTGTTTTTTTTTTTTGCACTTCACGATTGATCTCATACAAGAAATTGTTGATCATGATGAGTTGAAGTATATCCTTTCGGCTGTAAGACGACAAAACAAAACACGGTGTATATGTATATTTTATTGTGTTCTTAATGAGAGTCGACTGAGAACTTGAATGAGTCCAACTGTCGTACAGTGTGACTCGTTAGTCAGCCTATATTAAAGATTTTACAAATATACAACATTGTTTTAAGCCAGCAGTTCACTTAAAAACTATTTAAAACTCGTTTTTACAGGTCGCATGAGCAGTTCTCAGGACGACCTGAGCATCGGTGATGACGCGTCCATTTGCGGCTCAGGTAAGAACCACGACGATCTGTCGGTCTTCCACGAACATATCGAGTGAGGTCACAACACGGATGCGAAGTAGGTGCATTTATATTGTCATACATTTAAGAATTTTCCGAATATCAGGTCCTGGACTAGAAATGTTAGCACTTCTTATAAGAAACTGGAATATTGAATAACGTATTAATCAAACCAAATACATATTATATTCAAACTTTTAATCCAAGCATTTTTTATTGCTTATTTTTCTTGGATTTTTTTGCTGAGGAGTCGGAATAAAGTAGTTGATTCTAAAATTATGCAATTCTATAAATGCACCTACTGCGTTTTATGGTTCTACACATCCATTCCACCTTTATACTCAACTATTAATTATCGATATTGATTCGATGGCTAACGTTTTCAATAAATATAATCAGTGGCAGACGACTACGTCATGACTGCCACTGATAGGAAAATAAAATTGCGTGTTCTAGACTATGAATGAAATATGTGCATGGTCCGAAGAAGAAATATCATGTCGATTGTGTAGAACCATCAATTAATGCGTATTTTTTTTACATAACGAGGCCAAAAGACATTTTTTCTATAGACATTTTCGTTTTGTATTTAGTTTAGCTAATGTATCTTTGATTTCTTGCTATGGAGAATTTTTAAAATGCTATTAGACAAATTGTTTGTAAAAGAATCTCGAAAGGGCGAATACATGCAATGCCTTTTTAATAAGATCCGAAAAGGTAATAAATTGTTTACCCCCAGAATTTAAAAGGGGCCTATCTTATTACTTGTAATGCGGCTGCTACTTCTAGAAACATTTTTGAAAAATTAGAATAGATAGTAAAATATTTATTAAACAGCTTTGGCGGCAGCGAATCTTTTAACTCACCTAGATTTATTTTCATTTTAATAATCTATTTTTTTATTTATAAAGCATTTTTCTTGCTAAAAATATTAATTTATAGTTAGCGCGACTTTATTTAGGCCCTGAATTTGTATAAATCATGACAAAAGTTTAAATTAGTTGGAATAATTAATTGAATTTCACACTTTATTAATAACTATTCACTAATCACAATTTACAAGCTTTCTGCTAGTTTAAGTTAAACTCTCACAAACAGAATTATATAAACTAATGTTTGAAGCGATGTGATAATATTAACTTTATTAATAATATATGTAAGAAGGAGCTTGTTGGTTATGTGATAACTTGAAAAGTTACTTTTAATGTTATAAAAAAGCACCTAAAGCTATGTGTTAAAACAGTGCTCAAATTATTTATCAAGTAAGCAGACATTGTTAATAAAAATGTACTTAAATATAACGATTAATGTATCGATACAGATATTTTAGTCGATTATGAAATTTTATAAATAATATTTTTGTAATTTACTTAATAATTAGATGATATTTTTAAAATAACTTATTTTGAATATCGATTTTCTCATCGAATTGATTTTTGTAGGTCATACACAGATTGAAAAATATAAAATAATATAATTGTATGATAAAAATATTCAGCCGCATCTGAAACAGATCCCAACATAGTTGGGCGAAGGCTCGAAGGTTGATAAGGATGTGAGACAGTTTAAAAAATATTAATCTCATTAACTATCATGATATCTAGTTCACATACCCATCGATATGTTTGTACGATAAATCGATTATAGACAGTCAATTTGACTAGTCGAGTTCCTGATGTAGATTTTTAATGTTTCATAGCGGTGACACTAATAATAAGTTTAAAAACATTGTTATTTATTATTATTAGGTTCTAAGTAACAGATTTATGTATGTATTTGATTTAATAAATAGTATTTTGAAAATGTATCCGTCACAATCGGTAGGAAGCTTTCAGGCTGAATAATTTGAAGGTATTTAACCAGATAAGTAAAGCATGTATGAAGTAATTTATATTATTGTACATAATATTTCCTAGTGGTGTGGGTTTTCTTTCACTTTTCTATCCCTGTGCATGTTTTTTGAACTAATATCACAAAAAAGAGTAGCCTCATTTAGTTAATAGCTTAAAGAAACTATTTTCGCACGCAAATATTAAAACACACTAAATCATTATAGATTCAAAATATATTTAAAAAAGCTTAACTGACAGTCAATAATGCACTCGAAAAAACTTTACGATGCAAGTAAAAAATAATTGGCTTAAACTTAATATCGCTTGTAATGTTCCCCGGCTTGACAAGTTTAGTAGATTATTAAGTCGATTTTGAACATATATGACATGAAATTCTGTGCACGTTTGAAAGCTTTTGACGATTGTGATTTTGTTTTATTTTGCCATACCCTTCCCAGCTTCCATCAGTGTTGCAAGAATTTTCCAGTATACATTACAGTAGTTATGCTTTATCAGTGATTTATATGGCAACATTTTTATTCTTTGGCACTTATCAGGTAAGACAATGTCTTGTATCTATATTTTATGCTTAATTATCTAAAGTATTATTTTATGATATTATTTCATACATGCTTTCAACGAATTATATAAGAGGTTTAGTACATAATTAGCCTCTAGAGCGATTTTTTTTGCTTGCTTCTAGTTTGATGTGGAGGATGATTACATAGATTGTAATAATTACAGTGGCTGATAACTTCATGTGGCGCGAGGATTCGTCTGGCAGCGAAGCGGATGCACCACATTACCCCTTAGATCTGAGATTGGCTGAGGCTAGGTGAGGTTCCCTTAATTATCTTCTTAATCTATTCCCAACTGTGTTTAGTTCGGTTGAATATCAGTATTTTATACTTACACGAAATTACTATAGTGAAACCTCCGCATCCCAATTTCTGGGAATTACCAATATTCAAAGGATATATTGGTTGCTTGCCTGATCTTTTGAGCTTATAATACTAAAATGAGTTTGTATGATAACGGACGAACAGGCACGCAAGGTCTCGAATTATCGATCTATTAAAAATCATGGTCCTCCGCGGACAACTTTGCAGATTGGTCGCTATTGAAATACTTTTTTTTTATTTCTTCTATAAAACGTGAATAAACAGGTTTGTTTTTTTTACTAGGTTACAACTGGAAGAGCGATTAGCTCAAGAAGCTCGTGAGCGTCGTCAGGACGAGCGTATCGAGCGGAGAGCGGAGGAGAAGAGAGCCGCGCTCGAGGAGTACCGCGCGCGGGCCTCCTACAACGACCTGCGCAAGAGTCCCGCCGACGAGCGCAGCAGGGACCAAGTGCAGTTCATACTCGGCGGGGACAAGTACGACACATTCACATATACTGTTTGATTTTGCTTGTGATGTTTGCCTCATAGTACAGACGCCAGCACATCAAGCTACCACAATCTGTCAAATTTCTTTGATTGAATTTCAACTTTAACTCGAAACAATAAGGTTTATATTAAATTGGGAAAGTTTCAGTTTTATATAGCTTGTCTTCTATACCATATTATTTCAAATTAATTACAGTTTTCAACATGATTATTACTTAAGTCGCTTAAGTGTTGCTCCATCCACACATTTTTTCAAAATTTAGGTGGATTCTGCCGGCTGATTCTGATGACACGTAATGTAGAATAGGCGTACCATTCATTTATTTTGTTTTATAATTACGTAGACGTAAAGTTGAAAACTTGATTTCTCCAGCGTGAACTGGTCCAACGAGGGCGAGCTGTCCCGAGCAGTGGAGTTGTCCCGCGCAGTGACGTCATTGTCGCAGCCACAGTTGCGCGCATCACTGCGTGGCGCCCCCCTCCCTCCCCCGCGGCGCGCGCTGCCCCCCTCCCTCCCCTCCCTGGCCGGCGCGCCCATCGTGCGCTCGCGCAGCTCTGACGTCGTCGCGCTGGGGGGGGACGACCCCAGGCCGCCGCCTAGGAATCCTTTCACTAAACAGAGACCGTTGACTGAGGGTGAGTCAAGATACCTTGCTTTATTTATAAATATGGACTCGCAGCTGCTTGCTCGGGTGCAATGTACTAATATTAAGTAATTTTACCCTAACTAAATAAATAAATCACACCATTGTCATTCAAGCTAGTGGGGACGGATCGGTTTGCGCATTTTTATAGCGGCGCGCTGAGTGAGCCGACGATAAATCATGATCCAACTGTCCCTAGTTGTCTCCCCAGCAACGTCCCTAAACCGAGGTCCGTCCGTTAGGGGACGCCCGTAGCTGCCTGTTGCTGATTAGTTTAAAAGTGCTCTTGGCTGAAGGCACACGGTGCCTCGCCACTAAATCCGGTTAAGTTATTCAAATTCTTCCAAACTATTAACTGTGTCCGACCTGAAAAAAAAAACAAGCCAACCTTCTTCACTGGCGCGTACTCCGTCATCATTCTGTTACATTGGAGATTTTGTCCCTCTTATTGCCAAGAGACAAAAGCCCAGATGCAAGGTGGTTTGGTATTGATAAAAAGAAAACAACAAACTGTCTCAACTAACATATATTTTATTATATAACTATAAACCTCATTTAGAGAGACTGTAATGGTCTACTTAAATAAAACCGTTAAACGCTTATCAATACTACAAACCTTTTGATTTAAAAGTTAAATATAACCTAGTTAGGAATCTTATTCCTAATAATGCCAGCCAGCTTAAATTTCAGTGGAAAGAGCTATGGGCGTGGGGGGTTGGAGATAAAGCCAGTACCGTTGAAAATAAAACTTGAAATTAATTATTACTAGTGAAGATATCTAAGTAAATCCTTCCAATTATAAATTAATTAATTATACAATAAATGGGCGCCAGGAACTTTACAGTTCCGGATCTTAGAGCCGACGAGGTAGTCTAAGACACTCCTTGATGAACATAGATGTCGAACCCGAAGATCTTTAATTTCTTATAGGTTTAATACCAGTACAATATTGAAATCCGATCCGATCCGTACTAAGAATCGGTATTACCAAAGATAACCTTAACTACACCATGGTAGTAGGGTAATAAGATAAGAAACGTTATCTGAATAACAATTTATCCATATTAAAAATATGGTTTTAAATTTTTAAGTAAAATAAAAACAATAAAGAAGAGAAAAAAAAAAAGAAAAGAAAAACCGTCAGCGCCTGCGTTACCGCTAGGCGGACTCGGCCAGCCGAGCAGTCAACTCCCAGGAGGCTTGAAGCGGACTCGAGGACGGGTCTCGCGTCCAGGCTTCGGACGCTCCTCCGAATCCTGGCGGCGAGACGAATCTCTCGAGATGCCTCTCCTGGAATCGACAATACGGAGACCTAATAAAACTAATTTACTTTCTTAGAGGTGACCGAGCCTGGCAATCAAAACTACAAAGTCAGCCGGACACAAAGTCCATTAACAAAGATATCACTTCATGAATTCAGGTGACCTAATCCTGCTTGACAGGATTAGAAGGATGAGGATGACCATTGCGACCTACGGGGCGTCTATCAACGCCACATGTGCCTTTGCTAAACAAGTAAACTTGTGGTCAACCCCGAGGGATTACTAACGGCATCCCTATCGTAAACAGACAACAAGGGAATACTCACAATAAGTTGGAAGAAGGAACACTTGTGACTGCTGGCGGCGTGGTCTGCCTTTGACGCAGTGAATCCTGCAAGAAATATCCACTTAACACGACAAATCCTTTCAACCACCAGAGAAGGGCTTACAGACCACTTCTTCACACTATTTCAACCAGATCCTTACCTTTAAATCACATGGAAATAAACTTGAGAAGATGCAACGCGCGTGCTGCGCGAGTTCTCAGCCGTCAGAGAGAAGAAAGAAAATTGACAACTCCCGATGAACTATGGATTTACTTGACATCGAACCTTCGAGAATGCAAGTCTATGATAAACTAATGAATTCATTTCCGCTTTTGATTATTACAATCTATTTTTTCAAAAACTGAAGATTATTAAGGATTAATTTTTTATGATATTATTTAGAAGGTTTACAATCAATATTCCAAAAATTAAATATTATCGATTAAAACTACGATCTGTGAATAGATGCCACCAGATGCCGCTCGCCAACTGAAATTGACGTTTCTCATTGACAATCGACAAGTGACATCTGAGTGCCATTTATAATGTAAACAATCGTAACTTACTTTCCTTGTTTGATCTAATTAATTTCACAAACCTAACAGTATTTTGGATTAAATAGTGGTTCACTGTTATAAAGTGTAAGATAAAGAGTCCAGTAACGAATGGCAGCTGAAGGAACGATTCAATTGCACAAATTACAAATAAATACCAAACTCGGAAACTTCGTATTGTCCAACTTATGTTTTCAGGTTAAAGTCACTCGATTTATTAAAACGAAACTGTGTACTACCAACGAGTGGTAGGTACAAAAAATACAACGTAACAGTACCTCCCCAACCACCAGAGATTTGACCCCTTTGGGCAAATCTCGACGCTGGCCCTCCAGCGTCAAGGCCAACTCCAGACGACCAAACACGCCTACAACCTTCATGGCTGTCACTTTACAGACTTTATAAAAAAAATCAAAAAGTACCGAAAGTTGTGTAAGCAGATCCATCCAAAGGAAGAATTCCTATAGCGATCAATCCATAAATGATTGAACCGAAAGGACTAGAACCGAAACAATGTGAAGGCCGGTGTACGACTATTATTACCGAAAACCCCATACATAATACAAACGTAAATGATTCAATACCGCTAGATAAACATAAACAATATACAGAATTATGGTTACACTTCAAGTATAGAGTAACAAACCGCTCTATTAGGCGACATTGTAGTAGGCTTTGGTTGTCGGGTCTACAATTCCGCCCGTGTTTTATGGCTTATTTTTAATTATCCGTGTAACGGGTGTTAAATGTACTAATTTAGGTTATCAAAATATACTACATAAACCTACGGCCAAAAGAATTCTGGTCACACTTCATGTATAGAGTAACAAACCGCTCTATTAGGCGACATTGTAGTAGGCTTTGGTTGTCGGGTCTACAATTCCGCCCGTGTTTTATGGCTTATTTTTAATTATCCATGTGACCTGTGTAATGATGATATTTAATCCTAGGGCGAGTCTAATCCATTTACAAACATGTAAAAGACAAGCTCCAATGAGAAAAAATAATGTGTAGATATCTCCTGGAGTGAGTCTAATCCATTTACAAACATGTAAAAGACAAACTCCAAAGAGTGAAAATAATGTGTAGACATCTCCTGGAGTGAGTCTAATCCATTTACAAACATGTAAAAGACAAACCCCAAAGAGTGAAAAATGTGTAAATACCCCAAAGTACTAGTCTTAATCTGACCTATTTTATTTATAAACAGGAGAGACTACCCTGCTTTATCGTACACCACTCCTCACATCCCTCAACCAAAGATGTTGACCACCGAATACAATGCTGAACTGGTTCAAAAAAAATACTAAATACCACAAGAAAATAGAAATTGGCTAACCGATGTGACGGTTATTCGCCCCTTTTAAAAAAAACAATCAAAAACGTTTTCCATCAATGCAGCCTACACGCCCGCCATAATGGCCTCCAACCTCAGGACTATCATTATGCTGCCTCACCAGCAAACCGGAGTTTACTACCTTTTTTAAAGGTGCTCAACCTAACACAACAAATAATACTGCTCTTTATTGTGTACACAGTAGTGACCTGTGTATCACGACGAACTGTACGGAAAGAGGAAAATTAACCCTCAGCTTTCTAGCACTTCGACCCCCACAACAACAGTGATTTACGTTAGTAAAAAAAAATTCAATCCAATGATGGATAGAATATTACCAAAAAACTAATTTTCGCCACCTGAAGATTTGAAATCTTTTATATGCCAGGTGCCGAGGTTTTTTCCGGAACTACAGCCTTCCAATTCATAAACTAAGGGTGAAAGTTTTTTCCTAATTATACATTTTTCATATTTAGGAGCTAATTTGGCCATAAAGAATTTGGAGGCGTCACTCTGAGGATATGTTTTCTTCCACACAGTGTCGCCTACTTCAAACTCAGCGTGCCTCCTATGATTATTATAATAACGAGCACTACGCTGATGAGATTTAATGAGCGCGTCCTTTACTTTAATGAAGATACTATCCAAGCCCCCTAACTGATTGGCATATGAACTGCGGGAAGCGCAAGCTAGAGTGGGCTGTCCAACGATATCTTTGACGAAGACATCTCCACTACTAACTGCTTCTCTGCCATGTATTAGGAAGAACGGGGTAAAACGAGTAACTTCATTTGTGGCGGTGTTCATAGCAAATTGGATCTTAGAGATATTAACATCCCAGGATCGATGATCATCCTCTACGAGAATAGATACTGCGGTCATAATAGTACGGTTATAGCGTTCCACGGTGTTCACGCTTGGGCAATAACGAGGTGTGAAGTGAACTTGAGGTACTTTGTACTTCTCTAGTAGTGAACGTATCTCATTACCCGTGAATTGCGTCCCGTTGTCTGCTATCACCGTACGGGGTATACCGTGTACCAAGAAAACGCCGTCTTCTAGTTTCTGGGCTATAGCCTTACCAACAGCTCTACGCAAAGGAAAAAGTAAGCAGTACTTTGAAAAACAGCACACGACCACCAAAAGGTATGTGAATCCCGCTCTAGACCGTGGCAACGGACCTACCAAGTCAATACTTATGGTTTGGAACGGCTTGGAGCACTCTTTCGCGTCACCTAAGAGACCAGGGGTAGGTAATTGAGAGTGTTTATATGCGGCGCATGTATCACATTTTCCAACGTAGCTAATCACATCCTTATACATGTTAGGCCAGTAGTATCTGAGTGCAAGTCTTTTATAAGTTTTAAATACTCCGAAATGTGGAGATAGTTCACCAGTATGGTGACTCTTTAATAACTCTAGTCGATTGCCCTCCGGCACCACCTGCTTCCAGTCATATTCACTAGCCACACCGAATTTATTTTTAGAATAACGGAAGAGTTTATTCTCTTTAATAATAAAGTTAGGGCACGATCTGGGCGTACTGACACATTTATCCCACAACCTTTTAAACCACGTGTCAGTAACGGACACTTTAATTTCCAGCACCGGAACGTTACGAGAAAGGGCATCTGGTACCACATTGTCCTTGCCTTTGCGGTGTTCAATGGTAAAGTTATAAGGTGATAACCGACATCCCCAACGTGCTAATCGACCAGAGGGATTGGATAGGTTAAAGAACCATTTTAAGCTTGAGTGGTCGGTTACCACTTTAAACGCAGGACCACCTTCCACGTAAGGACGAAAGTGTTCCACGGCGAAGACCACAGCGAGGGCCTCACGCTCCGTTGCTGAATAATTGCGTTCCGCCGGATTAAGCGAACGACTGCAATAAGCTATTGGGTGCTCCTCCCTATTTATAACCTGAGTCAGAGTGCCCGCTATCCCAAAACTGGATGCGTCACAATGAATCTCAAAAGGTTGGGAAAAATCTGGACAAGCCAATACCGGAGCAGACACCAATGCTTCTTTTAAGGTTGAGAACGCGGTTTCCGTCTCAACCGTCCACTCAAAGGGCGGCGCCTTTTTACTTGTACTAGTTAGTTTATTTAATGGTGCCGCGATCGAGCTAAAGTTTTTAATAAAACGTCTATAGTATGAGGCTGTTCCAAGAAACATTTTCACTTCTTTTCGGGTTGTAGGGGTTGGAAAGTCAATTATTGACTGAACTTTCGACGGATCGGTGTGTAGGCCATGTTCGTCCACTCTGTAACCTAGATATTTTAGTTCTCGTCGAAAGAAACAGGACTTAGGTAAATTAATTGTTAAGTTAGCCTGCTTTAATTTTTCTAAAACCCGTTTGAGAAGCGAAATATGCTCCTCGAAGGTTGATGAACAAATTATTATGTCATCTAAGTATACGAACACCTTATTATTGAATTCCGGACCAAAAAGTCTGTCCATTAAACGCTGTTGGGTGGCTGGTGCTCCAGTCAATCCAAAGCACATAACTTTAAAATGAAATAAACCACGACCGGGAACCGTGAACGCGGTTTTTTCTTTTGATGAAATGGAATCTAGTTCAATTTGCCAAAATGCAGATTTTAAATCAATTGAAGACAGATATCGCGCGTCCCGCAACTGATCTAAGATGTGAGAGACGTAGGGTAGTGGGTACGCATCTTGCTTGCTGACCGCATTCAGCTTTCGGCTGTCCAGGCAAAATCGCCATTCCCCATTTGCTTTAGGAGCCAGTAGAACCGGGTTATTCCACGCGCTATTGCTAGGTTCCACCACTCCCATCTCCAACATCTCATCCAGCTGACGGTTTAGTTCCTTGAGGCGTTCGGGTGAAAGAGGATAATAACGCTGTTTAATAGGGGGAACATCCCCTGTATCTATTTTATGACGCAAAAGATGGGTGCGGCCTAATCCCTTAGTCTCAAAGGAAACCTTTTCAAAATCTTTGATTAATGACTCTGCTTTAATCTTTTGATCCGGTGTTAATTCGTCAAACGGCTGTAGGTGCCTAACCTCCGAGATGCATGTATTGCCTCTATAGTTTTTCACATATTTTAAAGGTAATTTATTAAAAATTTTTGGTGCCAAATTAAAGGCCTTCCAAAAATTAACTCCAAAAATCAACGGTGTGGTAATATCTGGAATGATATAGAATTTAATTACCTTAGTTACTCCCATGAGAGTCACTGGTAAAAATAAATAACCCTCCACGGATGCCCGCGAATCATTGGCAGTTACGATGCTGCCCAACTGGGTATCCGCGTGTAAAGTCGCACCAGCCCTTACAAATTGTTGGCCAACATCGGAACCCAACACCGAAATGCAAGAACCCGAGTCGAGTAAACCGTAATAATACTCATCGTAAATGGTAACGGTTAAATGTGGACGACCATCGTCCGTGGTTTTATAATGTACTGTTTCAACCCTTATTGATTTAAAAAAAATATTTAAAAATTTAAGATAACTGTCCCAATCGGACTTATTGAAATTTCGGCTGTAGTTCCGTAAATTTAGTTTTTTGAATTGCAGTTTGAACAGGACTGAATATTCTGCTTTTTAGTACACGTAGGGCACGTGGGTGTCCGTACGCCCTTCTTGCCGCAACGATAGCACACAATTGCTGTAGACTTGCATTGCGCTAACAAATGCCCCTTAACCCTACAACGAACACAGAACAACGACCTTGTTTCAGTCTGCATGGCTTCGATCCTTTTAGACTCTTTCGGGGCTTGGTATGCCAAGTCAGCTGCAACAAAAGAAGTAGTAGGTTTGGGCGGCTCATGGAACTGAGCTTTGCTATGGAAACCTAGCTCTAGTTGTCTACACCTAACCTTTAGTTCGGCAAGCGTGTTGACAGTCACAGTTGACAACCCCAACGTGTATTCCGGTCTCATATTAAATTTAATCCGTGCTAAACGGTCATGTTCCGGAACTTTAAAAGATAGCCTATTGTACATGTTCTCCATAACTGCTATATATATACAGGACAGCTCAGTTAATCCCTGCGTTCTATTTGTTATCTCTGACATGAGACGCATATCATAGTCTGGCAGAACGAAATCTTTAAGTAACTGTTTCTTCAGTTCCGCCCAATCCTCAACCGATGCTTTGACACCACGATACCACAATAAGGCTCCGTCCGAGAAAAGATCCAGAGCTGATTTATATAAGGAGGCTACGCTAATACCTCTGGCCTCACAAAGCTCTTCGACACGCTCAAGGAATGCTTTGACGCAACCCGTACCGTTAAATTTACAGCCCAAGGTTTTTACAGTTTCATCCTTCTTACATGAAACGACGACGCCCTTTGTCTGTAAGTCCGACTGAACAGTTGGTGTCTCCTCGGCGGAAGCAAATGATTGATGGAAGCTTTTATTAACTTTATCAATTCTTGACAAATAATTAGAAAGCTGCTTGTCAATAGCTGCATAATCGGCGCTTAGTTTGGTTGGGGGTGTAATCCTACTCAAGCGATGAAATAGGTGGAAGCCCAAAGCCCTAGCACGGTTAATTTTTTTAAAATTGGAAGGATATTTATCCAATATTTCATCAATCTCCGCTAGTTTGCCCTTAATTACCTGTAATTCACTTCCAGGATCATTATCAGTGTCTACGATATCGTCGGAACTAATCAATTTACTAAGGTCCCTAATTTGAACACGTAGTTCTTCTACGGTTGATGTGGGTTTCGCGTCTCGTATCTGAACCTCATATATGAGCTCATCCTTGCGGAGTAAATTGAATTTAATGGGTCGTTCCATTATTGTATATCTAAAAAAAAACTGAAACCGTAGGTACTGAAGTAAAAACTGGCTGTCACAATTTACAATGTCAAAACTTCGTAAATAATATTACAGAGTAAACGCAGTTACATTAATATCAATAAAAACAAGGCTTTTATTTCCCAAGGACAATAGTCCTGGTTTTGTTGGGACACAGTTTAAAAATAAATTGTGTAATTCCGCAGCAAGAAGTGTAAAAATTAAATAAAATTTATAAGTGTAAAAAATAAATACAAATTTATAAAAGTGTAAAAAACAACACAAATATACAGAACTCGCTTAACAAAAAGGATTCTGCGCGACGGTTTTTTTTCTTAAAACTAAAATAATTGGAAGGCTACAAAATCAGTACTTTGGCTTGTAAGGAACAGCAATTGACGTAACCTCTATCTCCAACCAAACACACGTTGAGTGCGCCACTGTTACATTGGAGATTTTGTCCCTCTTATTGCCAAGAGACAAAAGCCCAGATGCAAGGTGGTTTGGTATTGATAAAAAGAAAACAACAAACTGTCTCAACTAACATATATTTTATTATATAACTATAAACCTCATTTAGAGAGACTGTAATGGTCTACTTAAATAAAACCGTTAAACGCTTATCAATACTACAAACCTTTTGATTTAAAAGTTAAATATAACCTAGTTAGGAATCTTATTCCTAATAATGCCAGCCAGCTTAAATTTCAGTGGAAAGAGCTATGGGCGTGGGGGGTTGGAGATAAAGCCAGTACCGTTGAAAATAAAACTTGAAATTAATTATTACTAGTGAAGATATCTAAGTAAATCCTTCCAATTATAAATTAATTAATTATACAATAAATGGGCGCCAGGAACTTTACAGTTCCGGATCTTAGAGCCGACGAGGTAGTCTAAGACACTCCTTGATGAACATAGATGTCGAACCCGAAGATCTTTAATTTCTTATAGGTTTAATACCAGTACAATATTGAAATCCGATCCGATCCGTACTAAGAATCGGTATTACCAAAGATAACCTTAACTACACCATGGTAGTAGGGTAATAAGATAAGAAACGTTATCTGAATAACAATTTATCCATATTAAAAATATGGTTTTAAATTTTTAAGTAAAATAAAAACAATAAAGAAGAGAAAAAAAAAAAGAAAAGAAAAACCGTCAGCGCCTGCGTTACCGCTAGGCGGACTCGGCCAGCCGAGCAGTCAACTCCCAGGAGGCTTGAAGCGGACTCGAGGACGGGTCTCGCGTCCAGGCTTCGGACGCTCCTCCGAATCCTGGCGGCGAGACGAATCTCTCGAGATGCCTCTCCTGGAATCGACAATACGGAGACCTAATAAAACTAATTTACTTTCTTAGAGGTGACCGAGCCTGGCAATCAAAACTACAAAGTCAGCCGGACACAAAGTCCATTAACAAAGATATCACTTCATGAATTCAGGTGACCTAATCCTGCTTGACAGGATTAGAAGGATGAGGATGACCATTGCGACCTACGGGGCGTCTATCAACGCCACATGTGCCTTTGCTAAACAAGTAAACTTGTGGTCAACCCCGAGGGATTACTAACGGCATCCCTATCGTAAACAGACAACAAGGGAATACTCACAATAAGTTGGAAGAAGGAACACTTGTGACTGCTGGCGGCGTGGTCTGCCTTTGACGCAGTGAATCCTGCAAGAAATATCCACTTAACACGACAAATCCTTTCAACCACCAGAGAAGGGCTTACAGACCACTTCTTCACACTATTTCAACCAGATCCTTACCTTTAAATCACATGGAAATAAACTTGAGAAGATGCAACGCGCGTGCTGCGCGAGTTCTCAGCCGTCAGAGAGAAGAAAGAAAATTGACAACTCCCGATGAACTATGGATTTACTTGACATCGAACCTTCGAGAATGCAAGTCTATGATAAACTAATGAATTCATTTCCGCTTTTGATTATTACAATCTATTTTTTCAAAAACTGAAGATTATTAAGGATTAATTTGTAGCGTAGCTATTTCAAATATTTTATTATTACTGTGTTATATGTACCTACTCGGGGCTCCGCTGCCGGCCCGAGCCACTAAGTTCGGTAGATACCTAAAGTAACGCGTGGCAACGGTCGGGAGCGGGGCGCCCCACCAGTGAGAAATGAGACACGGGTCGAAACGCACGTCGCCTGCGCTCTGGTTCCCGCGCCCGCGCTCACGTCCACGCGCTACTCTTATTGTACCTACGCTGTTTGTGTTCTGAGTCTGTATTTCTGTAACTGTTTATGTTTACGTACTAAAATTAAAATTTATAAGTGAAGTTCAGTTTAGTGTTTTACTTAACACAACCCGATCCGCTTCAGTGGTGACCCCGCGACAAGAATAATGAGTGTCCAAGAAAACAAACAGAACGATGGTCAAGATGGCGATCACGCCACGAGTTCGAAACAATTTGTGGATTGTGCCCCACCTTTGGAGCTTCACCGTGTCGGCGTACGAATGCCGCCCTTTTATCCCGAGAAACCAGCATTATGGTTCGCCCAGCTGGAGAGCCAGTTCGCCCTCGCAAAAATTAGCGTGGATGCGACGAAATTCCATTACGCCATGGGACAGCTCGACCCCATACACGCAGCAGAGGTGGAGGATATAATTACCGCCCCTACAATGCCAAATAGGTATGAGCGGCTGAAGGCCGAGCTCATCAAGAGACTCTCCGCTTCACGTGAGAAGAAGGTACTGCAGCTCCTGACTCATGAAGAGCTGGGCGATAGGAAACCTTCCCAGTTTCTCCGCCACTTGCAGCACTTAGCTGGACCTGGAGTACCAGAAGAGTTTTTGAGAACGATGTGGACCAGCCGATTGCCAAGTAGTACTCAGTCCATCATCGCGTCCCAATCGAAGGCCACCCTGGAGGAAGTAGCCGATTTAGCGGACAGGATTCACGACGTCGTACCTCCCACCCCACAAGTTGCAGCGACTTCCACTGCAAGTAGTCCGACAGACGCGGTGGCTTGCCAGATTGCCGCGCTAACTCGGCAAATGGAAGTCCTAACTACAAAACTAGAGAGGATGTCCCGAGCGACTCAGAGGTCTAGTGGCAGTCGAGGTCAAAGTCGCGACCGCTCGTCATCCAACCGGTCCCAGCGGAATTATGACAAGTACCCCACCTGCTGGTACCACTACAAGTTTGGTGATAAGGCAAAGAAGTGCGTTCAACCGTGTGACAAGAGTGATAAGTGTGATAACTCGGGAAAAGTGTAAGGCAGTCGGTTGTTATGGCGACTGACGACGGCTGCCTAAGTCCCGGTCGCTTATTTGTTACGGACCGTAAAAATAAAACCCAATTTTTAATAGATACGGGTAGTGATCTGTGTGTCTTCCCCCGTAAAGGATTAAAAGGATATATGCAAAAAACTAATTTTAATTTGATCGCCGCGAACGGCACAATAATAAATACCTACGGCTACGCCCATTTATTGTTAAACTTGGGGTTGCGCCGCGACTTCGCTTGGCGATTTATTGTTGCGGACGTAAATCGGGCTATAATTGGTGTGGATTTTTTATCGTATTATAATTTAATAGTGGATGTGCGGAATCAACGTTTAATAGACTCCAACACAACGCTTGTCACCCCGGCGTCACTCGCAACGCCGTCTGACAACGTTTCGTCGGTTAAGGTACTGTCTGACAATTCATTATATCATTCCATACTAGCACGTTACCCTGACATTACTCGACCTTCGGGTATACACCGCACACATAATACACATAAACACAACATATTTCATCACATTCGAACCACACCAGGGCCGCCATTATCATGTACACCGCGACGGTTAGCGCCAGATAGATTAAAAATAGCGAAGGCAGAGTTTGACGCTATGTTGCAGATAGGTACCTGTCGACCGTCAGAATCACCATGGGCTTCACCCTTACATCTCGCCGCTAAAAAAGACAACAGCTGGCGACCCTGCGGTGATTATCGAATGCTAAATGCTCGGACTATTCCGGATATGTACCCCATCCGTCACATACATGATTTTTCACACAACATTTCAGGCTGTACGATATTTTCTACTATTGATTTAATTAAAGCATTTAATCAAATTAATATAAGTCCTAACGACATTCCGAAGACAGCAATCACAACTCCGTTCGGCTTATACGAATTCCCTTACATGACGTTCGGGCTTCGTAACGCCGGACAAACGTTTCAAAGATTTGTTGACGAAATGTTACGGGGGTTGGATTTCGTGTATTCTTATCTGGATGACATCCTTATTTTTTCTAAAAACCAGCAGTGTCACGAGGCCCACCTGGACCAGGTCTTCAGTAGGTTGTCCGAATATGGCATGGTGATAAACACTGCTAAGTGTGTATTTGGCGCCTCAGAGGTGACGTTCCTAGGGTATCGCATTTCGGCGGAAGGTACTAGTCCGCTACCCGAAAAGGTTGAGGCCATTAATAACTTCCCCGTCCCAAAAATGGTCAAAGAGTTACGCCGTTTTCTAGGAATGATAAATTTTTACCGCAGATTTATCCCAGATGCAGCACAACACCAAGCACCTTTAAACGCCCTTTTAACAGGTTCCGTCAAGGGCTCGCATCCAGTTAGGTTCACCGCTACAGAACACGCCGCTTTTGAGGCTTGCAAGCAAGGTCTTTGCAAGGCCGCTATGCTTGCTCACCCGGACTGTTCAGCCAAGTTAGCCTTAGTGACCGATGCCTCTGACACAGCCCTCGGCGCTGTTTTACAACAACTCAGGGGGGATACTTGGGAGCCTTTAGCATTCTTTTCACGTAAATTATCACCTTCACAAACCAAGTACTCTCCTTATGACCGTGAGCTGTTGGCCATTTATGAGGCTGTGAAACACTTTCGGCACATGATCGAAGCACGAGATTTTGTGATATACACCGATCACAAACCTTTGACATACGCTTTTCATTCTAGAAAAGAAAATTGCTCACCCAGGCAGTTCCGCCACTTGGATTTCATCTCACAGTTCTGTACCGACATCAGACATATCTCTGGTAAAGACAATGTGGTAGCTGACACTCTCTCGCGCGTAGACGAGATCATACAACCTGTTGATCTACACACATTAGCCAGCACACAAGAGTCTGACCCGGAACTAAAGAAACTTCTGGATGGCTACACGTCGCTGACCCTTAGCAAGACGAAGCTGCCTGGTACTGACACTGAACTGTTCTGTGATGTAAGCGGGAACACACCACGACCTTACGTGACAAGAGAACTGCGTCGGCAAATTTTTGAAAGTTTGCATTCTTTTAGTCACCCTGGTGCCAAAGCTACTGTCCGACTCGTGACCGATCGCTACGTATGGCCAGGTATCAGAAGGGATTGTCGAGAATGGGTACGCACCTGCTTAGCATGTCAACGCGCCAAGGTTAACAGACACGTTTCTGCTCCATTGGGCACATACAAGCTACCCCGCGCAAGATTTAGAAATCTTCACATTGACCTCGTCGGACCACTGCCAATATCCCAAGGTTACCGTTATTGCCTCACAGCCGTTGATCGCTTCACGCGATGGCCTGAGGCAATACCTCTGCAGGACATAACGGCTGAAACGGTGGCAAAAGCCTTACTAAGCGGATGGATTGCACGTTTTGGCTGCCCCACCAATATTGTCACGGATCGCGGCAGGCAATTCGAGTCGGCTTTGTTCAAATGTCTGTCTCAGCTTATCGGCTTCCAGCACCAGCGCACTACAGCATACCATCCAGCTTCTAATGGTCTTGTAGAGAGGTTCCATCGGCAACTTAAAGCTGCCATAACCTGCCACGCAGACAGCAGCTGGACCGAATCTCTTCCTCTCGTCTTGTTGGGCATCCGTAGCACCTATAAGGAAGACCTTAATACATCGGCAGCTGAATTGCTCTATGGGGAGCCATTACGTCTCCCAGGGGAATTCTTTCAACCACAAAATGATGTCGATCTAGATATGACTAACTATATATATAGGCTTCGAAAATTCGCCTCAGACCTGCAACCGTCTCCAGCCTCACGTCACAGTGGACGACGCTCCCCCTTTGTGTACAAGGATCTAACCACAGCCACACATGTTTTCCTTCGTGACGACATCGTGGCCGGCGCTCTAAAACCAGCCTATACTGGACCACACGAGGTACTGCAGCGTGACGATAAAGTATTTAAAATCATGGTCAAGGGTCATGCGGTCACAGTCTCAATAGACAGACTAAAACCTGCTTACATATTACGTGATTCGGATACTCCAGCTCTTACAACTCACCTCACACCCAATGCCTCACATACATCTACACCTCATGCTTCACAATTACCTACACCTGTTCCCACACTTACATCCAAACCTCACCAGTTATACCATGACTTACCTGACGCCGACGAAAACATCAAAACAACTCGGTCAGGACGTAGGGTAAAATTTCCACATCACTATCGCCCGTAGCCCGGTCTCTGGAGGGGGGTGATGTAGCGTAGCTATTTCAAATATTTTATTATTACTGTGTTATATGTACCTACTCGGGGCTCCGCTGCCGGCCCGAGCCACTAAGTTCGGTAGATACCTAAAGTAACGCGTGGCAACGGTCGGGAGCGGGGCGCCCCACCAGTGAGAAATGAGACACGGGTCGAAACGCACGTCGCCTGCGCTCTGGTTCCCGCGCCCGCGCTCACGTCCACGCGCTACTCTTATTGTACCTACGCTGTTTGTGTTCTGAGTCTGTATTTCTGTAACTGTTTATGTTTACGTACTAAAATTAAAATTTATAAGTGAAGTTCAGTTTAGTGTTTTACTTAACACAACCCGATCCGCTTCAAATTTTTTATGATATTATTTAGAAGGTTTACAATCAATATTCCAAAAATTAAATATTATCGATTAAAACTACGATCTGTGAATAGATGCCACCAGATGCCGCTCGCCAACTGAAATTGACGTTTCTCATTGACAATCGACAAGTGACATCTGAGTGCCATTTATAATGTAAACAATCGTAACTTACTTTCCTTGTTTGATCTAATTAATTTCACAAACCTAACAGTATTTTGGATTAAATAGTGGTTCACTGTTATAAAGTGTAAGATAAAGAGTCCAGTAACGAATGGCAGCTGAAGGAACGATTCAATTGCACAAATTACAAATAAATACCAAACTCGGAAACTTCGTATTGTCCAACTTATGTTTTCAGGTTAAAGTCACTCGATTTATTAAAACGAAACTGTGTACTACCCAGTGTTGCCACCTTAGTGATTTTATCACTAGATTTAGTGATTTTTTGGAGTCAGATAGTGATATTCTAAAAAAAAAATCACCAAAAAAATATTTGGTGACTTTTAGTGATATTTTGGAGAATTTAGAAAATACATACTGGAAAACGCTGTATTGATTTTACTGTTAAATTAGGAAAAGAGATACAGCAAAGACTTCCATGCAACTACATTATTTTGGAGAAAATGTGTCTATTGAGTGTAGAAAATACTCTTCGCCAGGGTAAAGACAACAACATAGCAGATCTTGCTAAGGAACTCGGATTGGATGACGAAGCAATAGACAAACTGTTACAGCAGTGGCATGGTATAAATTATGTTAAATGGTATGCTACACATAACATTATTAATTTCTGGGCTGAAGTTAGAAAATATAAGAATGCTGCTGGAATAAATACCTTTTAGGAATTATCTGAGCTGGTTATATCCGCATTGTCACTTCCTCACTCAAACGCTGAAGTGGAAAGGGCATTTAGTGCTTTGAATATTGTCAAAAATAAATTAAGAAACAAAATGGCAGTAAGCACTCTCTATTCTTTTTATAAGAAATCAGTTGAAGATTATGAAGAAAAACTGTTACAGTTACGAGCTCCCGGCTGATGTAATTACAGCTATCGGAAGCAATTCTAAATATTCTTTTAAGTCAAAAAAGTTTAACGAAACTGATGATCCATCTCAGCCTTCTACATCTGCAAGTTATATGACTCCAAATCAAGATGATGAAGAAATACCAGTAGAAGCACTTGATGTTGATTTTTAGCTTTTAGAAATTATTATGTTATGCTTATTTTCTATAATTACTTGTACAATTACATTATTTGTTGTACCAACATTGTGATTTTCTTTTGAATTATTTAGTGAATTCTAGAGATTTTTAAAGTTAAAAATATACTGAAATCTAGGGAGTTTTCAGACAAAAACTAGAGATATTTTTTTCTGCAAGGTGGCAACACTGGTACTACCAACGAGTGGTAGGTACAAAAAATACAACGTAACAATTCCAATTTTTGAAATTAAAGCTTAAAGTCTATTATTTATACATTCCAGATGCTCCAACCCCCTCAAGCAACACGCCACCCGAAGAAGAATCGACCGACTCTTCGCTAATGGACGACGAGGGTGTCCCCAAACCTCGGAAGCGTCGCATCCACCTCCCCTTCGGCAAGAAGACGAAGACCCCCGCGTGACCCCGCGGGTACCCGGCCCGGTATCATTCTACACCTAGCTACGGCAAAGACGAAGCGTGTTTGTGAAATAAATATATACAATTATTCAAAGAGGTTATATACAATTTTGAAAAGGTATTTGGTATGGTATTTAACAATATAAAAAAACATCTTGCCACATACTAACACCAGTGACGAAGTGTTGGTTAAAAAGAAGCCTGAGCAAAAAATGCTTAATTGCAATGGCAATAACGATAAACGTCGAAACATTAGTACAACAAGTGACCAATTTGAAAATTGGAAGCCGATAGAAAAGCCGGAGTGTGTCACTGCCATGGTTTGTCGTCAATTACGTAACAGGTATCTTTTTTTTCTGACATTTCAAGTTTGGCTAAGCTCTCACTTTGAGAGGACACAGTATGATGATTTCTAAAAGAAGATTTAATAATTACCACAATCCCCCTTTTCGGATCGGCAAACCTTTTCCGAATAAATAGTATAGTAGATAAAATATGAATATACCATATTCCTGCCATGTATGTATGTAGTAAGTAAATTGTCACAATAGTATGAATAGTTATGTTTTTTATCAGCAATTTTTTTTTAATAAACCATGTATAGTAAACTACAAAAGACAAAATGTAATGAAATTACTATTCACTTAAATGAGCCGTTGTAGGCCCTTATTTCAAAATGCTTACGAAACAATTTTAAAGTATATAATATACCTGTCTTCGTCGTTTTGAGGCGACTAAAGTGAGACGGCAATAGAGATAAAACTCACTTCACTTATGAGTAAGACATCTAATAAGCGTTTTGGAATAGAATAATTAGTTTTTCCTATAGGTAATGAACTCCTAAGAATTATTTTAGTATCCTGACATTCATTATTATCTCATAATGATCTTATAAAGTAGTTTGGCAATAATAAATACATTTGTATAGTAAAATAAAATTCGGCCTTAAAAGAAATGTATTCATTTCTTAGCTTAACGTAATAAAACCAAATAACTTGGCAACGGCCAGTCTAGATAACATTAAGTTTATAATTACCTCATAATGTCAATTTTGATGATTGCTTATCTCCCCAGTTTCAGGAAAAATATTAGAGTTGGTAAATCTGAGTCAAATCGACAAAAGAATTACTAAACTAATTTGAATACGATGCTAAACTGGGGGTAGAATAAATATAGGTCGCGCGCTTCGTCCTAAAAGCTGTGAAAAAAACGTGGGTTGTAATTTGACTGAGCGTCATTTAGTTCAAGTTTTATTTTTCCTCACAAACAATGATTTTATTGCACGTTTGTTACAATTTTACTACACTTTTAGTAGTAGTTCGATACAAAAGTAATAATATTGTATACTATTTATGTACTTAAGTTTCTGTTTAAACCCCGCTGTGTTAAAATCCGTTCGAATAATTTATGGCCAAATATTCAAACGCTTCTCAAACTCGTTTAATTACCGTGCTGTCTCTTTCAATTTAAGTCAATGGGACTGTCATAGCACAAGACTAAACGGCATCTAAATATTGAGTAGCATTTGAATAATGGGTCAATAATGCTATTTATGCGGCATGAAAGGTTATTTCTATTAAGTTGGCAACTAACCGACATTTGAACGTAATGTAAATTGTTACGGCTGTTTACGGTCCCTTTCAATAACCAATCCCTCTGTTTTCTCCAACTAGATATAGGAATTTGACATAAGCTCAATATAAATTGTGTCCAAATTCCATCTGTAATTGGGCAAACAAGATTTCGATCGGTTAATGAAAATGACGGTTTGTCAGTAATGCAACGAGTTGCTTGCTATATGCGAACGTCACGTAACACGCTCGTTGTATAATATATGTTACGGTAAAATGTTTTTGTCAGTCGCCAGCTATGGGCAGCAAACAATTTGCAACTAACTGCAGTTTTATAAATAATACATCGGTTCTTCATCCAATGAGCAACCAATATAAAAAAACCTTAGTTTTCGGAAATCAGTCGCTGTTGTGTATCTCTAAAGAGTGGTCAGTTGCAAACTGCTTGTCGAGTTTCAAATCAGTTTCATTATATGGAACACTGTTGAGTATGCTAATTTATTGTTCGAATTATCTTTATGCAGTAGACACACATTGCAGATACGTCAAACCACGATGGGGAGTTATGTATGGTTGGCAAAAAAATTTACAATAGCACCTAATTTTTGATAATTTTATAAAATGAATAATTTAGACTTGCAAGCTAAAATTGATAAAGATTGTGTAATTTACTTGTGCAGGGTTAAAGTAAATCACTTCTTGGCTACAATAAATTATTTATTTATAACGTGATCCAGTCAGATCTTATGTGTGTGTACTGTAAGTAGAAGAGATATCCCTTACAGGAGTACGAAAGACATTTTTTTGTATATCTAGATAATATATTATTGACTATGCATGTAGAGACGATAGACCATGATTTTTAAATATGTTTATTGTATAAAGATTGTATTGAAGTATTTTTGTCCGATTTAGGAATGTTGTCTTGTGTAATCCAATTTCCTTCTAGACAATCTCCAGTCCTGTATATTATAGATTGACCATTTGCGAGTATATCTGAGTTGTAAATTGCTAAGTATTTTAATTTTATCTTTAAGGTCAGGTTGGGAACCCTGTGCAAAGGTATATTAGTTACTTTTAAAGAACACTATAATTATCATAATGTATTTTCACTTTATTTTTATATATACATATTTTAAATTATTTATATTTTGTGATTGATGACTGCCTAATGTGTGTTTCCTTATTAATCTACGTGACTAGATTCAATTATTAATTAGACATTTTACATTGTTACCAATACGGAATATCATCAACATTTTCTTTCAAGTGTTAATACCATTTAATATGTGCATAATGTCTTTGGACATGCTTTGAACATTATTTCATAAATGCTTCCAAATTTTGTTTAACTGTCGACAAAATAGATGAGCGCTCAGTTATGTTGTGATTATTTTAGTGTTAACGGCGTTTCGGAAAATATCATAATTATGTTCCTACATGATCAATAAGCATAATTATTTATGACAAAAAATAATATTTGAAAATGATTTAATAATTAGCAAGTCGGAACAAAACCGTTTACGTACATTTTGGATATTATTATTGCAATATTAGTACATAGTTACAAGAAATTTACTAGATAATATCTGATAGAGTAAACGGCTGACATTTTCTGAAACGACAAGTTTGTAAATCATTTGCTAGTTTAATAAACTAATTGCAGTATAAGTTACGATTAACGAGAGTTTACCATATCGCGTCATTCCCTTTTTGCGTAGTTATGATAGCGATATTATCGACCTTTAGCTGTACGTAGAATTATGTGTAAGGTATCATGGTGCTAAATGAACGATTTCAGACTGAACACCGCGCATAGCTCAAATTTTTGTATGAATTTTAATATTCTGTTCGTTTCTATGTGATTTTTGTAATAAATTGTAACGTGAATGCGTTGAACTCCTGTCGTTTATGTAATATGTGTATCTAAATAACACGTTGGCGTTGAAAAGAGATCCTAAAAAAAAGGACATAAGACCTATTTTCATCTACAGTATTTTATGAAGTGCTTTGTCATTTTATAATGCTATACAAGGCTTGTTATTGCCTACGCCATTATCAGTCCACAAATCGGTATCATAGTTCTAGTAGGCATTACGTAAATATTATAGTAACCATGTCCCAGTTGTGTCTACAACCATGAAAATGAAATTCGTACTTAAATTAAATGAAATTATAGTGTTATTCAGAGGTTGAGTACAAAAATGTGTTTAACAAGTGATAAACAACGCCTAAAGGTACACTTGTCAGTAATGTTAAAATAACATTAATTTTAGACATTTAAAATTAGTTAATTTAACAGATTTATTTTATGACAACAAACCGTGTGACAATAATATTGATAATCCCTATAATATGCCTAGAATGAGAACCATGAAATCAGCAACACTTTACAATAAGGTCACAATTTACCTTACAAATGTATCATTTGATGCCATAAAATAAATCATGATTAATGAAATGTGTATTTTGTAACTCCCAGATCTGATCGCGTTGTAAAGACAAATCGTGATAAATAAATTGTTACAATCATTGAAAGTTAATAAATTGATATTATAAAATTGTGTTTTATTATGCTTCCAAAATTGCGGACCACGAGACTTGTAAATGAATGTGCACACGAAATCTTGAAAAACTACCCTAATTAAAATTGACGTAACAATAATTATGACACTTCAAACCCGCTAAACCAGAACTATATTAATGCTATGTAAATTTCATCCAAGGCGGTGATGAACGATAAAATATCCTACTGCAGTGACTATATAGTGCTACAAACTAAATTAGTACTGCCATCGCGCAGTATGCGAAAGATTGGTGCTAGACCAATTTTTGATGATTTACCTACTTCAATTCGAATTTCGGAATTTCTTCACCAATCGAGTGAAGAAATATGCCGCTTCATCTCCAATCAGATTATGAAATTTGTTGCTACTTAAATGTTGAATGTGTATTTTGTCCACTTTATAGCAGAAGGAAATAGTGAAGTAGGTACTGACTGATACGTGTGAAGTACCTAGTGGTAGTGATTCAGCAACGTAGCATTTTGATTATAGATTCGATTATTGACAGTATGTAGATAGTATCGATGATCGATTTATACAGTTGTTTAAATTTTTGTTTTTTTTTTATTTGGAAATTGGATAGCTTGACCTGTTGGCGTCTATCGAAATGTCCAGACGCCTACAGGTCAAGTTATCCTAAACTGTTGACGTCAAATTAGACGGATTGGGGTAACTTGATGTGCTGGCTGGCTGTGTGTGTGTATAGAGGCCAGGACATCAAGATAGGTACCCCAATATATCAAATTTCATTGATCGATTTTCAACTTTACTACATTATGATAAGGTTCATATTCAATTGGGAAAATTTGAGTTTTGGATAGCTTGATCTGCTGGCGTCTGTACAAACCCACAATATAGTCATCAGCGTCATCAAGAATTGCTTAATTTACGTAAATTCTACATATTGTATTAGTGGATGCAGTTTTTCTTATAGGAACAGATTTCCAAAACGATCCTACATAATATACATATAAAACGATATAATGTTTTTGATTTAATCATGCAGCGAATACATTCAATCATCTACGTACGATACGAGAATGTAGCTTTAAGTGCATGGCATTACATTTGCTTAATTATTATGAAGTTAACTTTTACGTAGGTAAGTAACTAATTATAAGTTACGTTACGTTCGAAAGAAACTCAAAAACTGAATAAACAAATGAACAGACTTAAATAGTTTTTACAAATTATTACGACAATGATTAGCGATAGTGATTATTCCTACAAATTTGTCTGTTTTGATGTAATGAAATTCGTTGCTTCATGACGAAGATGAACAGATTCCGATACAGCAAAAAGATCGAATATGTCCATAATTATGAATTCGGCATCATGTTCATAATGATGAATCGCTCGCAATACATAACTAGTATCCGCGTTTTTATCGATTATGAAACGAGAAATTCATCATCGGGGTAATAATGCGATTTGTAAAATCGTTTTTACCAACACTTTTTACCACACCTTTCCTAAATCGATAGTAATGCCCCTGTGCAACTAATCAACTTAAAATTTCATATCGCTGAGGGTGTGATTGTTGTAATTTCATCACCGCCTTGGTGATATAAAAACTATACCTGCTAAAAAGTTTTTTAAAGGTAGCTTTGGTAATGAAACGAAATTGTACCAAATGCATCTAAAACCTTTGTGCCGGCTTTTAGTGCGTCTGCGATAAATAATAATCAAATGCGGAATTCATCAACTAGACGATGATGAAATAAAAACATTACTTAGAATATGATGCATAAAAATACGATTTTGTACTTTTTCATGACATACCCAGAACGCCAGAAGCGAGGTTTCGTTTTTGAGACCAATTATTATCGCAGTTTATTTTATTTTTCTCTTTTTGTTATAAATGATTTTGTTTAAAATCTACTACTAGTCTTATCAAAGTGCCTCATTAACTTTAGTGGTAAGCGCGACTGCAAAAGTTCCCTATGTCTTCGTAGTCAAAGTTTATTCCAGCAAGTCCTCGACAACAGATATGAGCCTACCTTGTTAGACGACGGTCATTCAATCTTTTCCTCTCGATCGTTGATTCCGAATATGTACCTACCTACCCATTTTTTTAAAAGAAAATCCTCATGGCTCCTCTTCTCACCCGAGGTGCCACGGAATGTCGAATTAAAATGTACCTAATGTAAATACTGAGATTATGTTTGTTTTTATATTCACAGGGTGTTAAAATATAGGCGTTTGCGCAGATGTACATAGGAGCTTCTTTACCTATTCAACGTTGGCGTCTCCGGAGCCAAAGGTCCAATACCAATATAAAATTATTATCGACCCTTTCAGAGCTATGCAAAAACATTTTTTTAAATCGATTCATAAATGACGGAAACATCGGTGGTGAACATGCCTACATAAAAAAATATTCTGTTCACACCATTAGAATTTAACACTACAGTGGCACGGATGTCTGTTTTACCAAAAAATTTATATTTATACTTACATTTTATTCTCAGGTTCACAGAGGTGCACAAAAAAGTACCCTAGTAGTTTTATAAGTTGGTGTATCTTGCGTTATAATTATTTTATTTGCGGATATGGTACAGATACCAGCAGGTCAAGCTATCCATAACTGTCAAATTTTCCCAAATGAATAAGAACCTTATTGTTTTGTATTAACGTTGAAAATCAATCAAATAAATTTGAAATGTGGTAGCTTGATGTGTTGACCTCTGTACAACAGGACAGAGAAATAAATAACGACAGTTTTCATTACGAAATTTATTTAAAAATGTTATGTGTACATTACCCTATAGCTGGTGTACGCGATGCGAGCATAACGCCTTCACAGGTTGTTGTAATAAAAAGAACCACCGGTCTCACAATAGCCTTACAAGCACAGGTATATTGTAACATAACAATTACGCCTATAACATAATAATTTGCATTATGAAGTCCTGTTACCATCTAAAGATGCTTACTTTACTGGCGACACCGCCGCGTATTCGTCGTATACAAATACAAAATAACATTATTTTAATATTAATTACCGTCTCATAGACCGTTAATTCCGACAGCTGTTAACTACATCACAAGTGTGGAACTAGCCTAGCTATCGTGCCTCAAGCACCGAGCCAATTTAGATTAAAAACAATGGACAAATTAACGATATTGAACTCAAGGCGGATAATTAAAACGGGCTCAAGCTTCGAAGCGGGGGCGACAACAGCGTAACTATAAAATGTACATGCGCTCAATTATAAACTACACTTTATAATTGAGCGCTTTAAATATACTATTTGGCGCATAAACGTGGTCTGGAAGTAAAATTTGCTCAATAGAAAAAGCTATCGTCACCGTTTCGAAGGCTGCCTAATTTCATTCCTTTAATTTTTGATGTGTTTTGACACGAAATAAGGAATGTGATGGAAAGACGTCTCGCAAGGTTTCCCAGTCCAACGTTTCCACATGAAATCTTGCTAAGAAGCATCCTATACTATATTTTCAGTCACTTTATAATTCAGTGCATAATGTATGGCGAGGTCGGCGGTGACTATTTTTACGGAAGTATACCGTTGATATAGCTGTAAACATCACAATTATCAAATTCATGTACTTTTTCCTTTTGGAATGGGTTTCACGTTTTGATACCTCGTTGCCTATAACGTAGTATCGAAAACGTACGATATAATACGAGAGTGATTATGAATGACTAATTACTATTTAAATACAATTTACCTTAGTATACGACAGGACTGATTAAGGAACATTGCCGTTCACTACAAAGACTCATTAATATTTTAAAACAACAATTTCTAGGTTATATCGCCGTATTAAGCCTTCTTTGTTTTTGTTCCTGTAAGAACCAAGTTAATTAGTGATAATGGTCGAATGTAGTGAAGGTAAGTAGATATTCAGCACCAAACATACTAGTCGTACGAACAGACCTCGACATTTAGACAAAAGTAGCGCAATAGCGTGCGCGCACTACTGTTGCTTGCACTCGGCGGGGTTGTCTTGCGGCCCGCCCTTGATCGGTTTCTTGCCTCGTCTCCGCGGCGCCGGCTCCTCGTCTTCGCTCTCTTCCGTGGAGCATTCCTCCTCCTCCTGACAACGCCAACACAACGTCAACAATATTACAACAACACCAACCTCGTCAGACTCGTTACCTTACATTAACATTGAACGTGAATTCTGCAACCATCTGCATTCTCGATATACTCGCACAAATCGCATGCAAATAATAAGGATAAGATAAATAAAACACACTCGAGTAAAAAGCATACAATTTTAATGTCATCATTACGACATCATGCCAAAAACATAAAGCCATTACCGATATATAAAAACTACCTGACGAGCTGCTATACATTGACATTATTATGCTAACTTCAATAGAAGATTACATAAATAAAAAATATACATCTATTATCCGACCTAACTATTGTCAAATCATTATTAAAATACATACTATATCGGATAGATCACAGTTGGCGATGTTCAAGTGATGAAGTAAAAATGCATTTTGGCACTAAAAAGAGATTCAGCGAATTCAATTCCTGGTCAGATAGCCGTTACGCACGGCGCGAGGGATCTACTAGCGTCTCATTGGAATGACGGTACTTCAATTTCATTCAATAGGAAACATTAAACTATAGCCTTAGAGAATAGTAATATCACATGAAATTTCAAAGTACTCAAACGAATATGTAAAATTCGTAAACAAAAATACACACTATAATTACTGTATAATAAATAAAAACAAGTAATGTATAACTAAACTAGAAATGCAAAATAGTTGTCGTAAATGTCTGTAACAAGTTAACATGCATTATACATCGATAATGAAGGCACCTCACACTTCTCGCATCAACTCTACTACGCGAGCCCGTCGAGAGCGTCGCACAAAAATCTATTCTACAACATATTTATCAGGTCAAGGGATAAACCATGCATAGAACGGAGTGATGAGCGAGAAGTAATAATAATTATTAAAATATTCTAGCGTACAAATACTACCGATTTATAGGACAATAACCCGACGCGTTGCAGGAGTATTCGATATCACGTTTCGCTTTGCGAATCGTTTTTTGGTACAATATGAAAGAGATATGGGCTTGATATGGTCGCGATAAAAAGACTAAAGCACGCAGCGCTCGAGTGCACGAGCCGCTAGGGGCCCACGTCAACGCGCGAGGGTTGAGCGTGGGCACGTAGCGAGCTGTCGACTGACGCTATATATAACTCTAGGGGGCGGTCGGAAAACGTCTTGCATCAATCCTCCGCGTCGGACACTTCCTCCGTCCCAGAGTCTTCGTCAAAGTACGAATCCTCCTGAAACCAAATATACCGCTTTTGTTTGTGCTGCCACCAGCCGACACCCACCAGACGTAGATACTGTATACTGTTACCCGTGGAAGATTTATGCAGACGCGCTACAATATAACTATACATATGGGGGAGCAGGGTTTACAATACATACTGTACCTTCGTCTGATATGCGGGGAGTGGGGGGGAGGCAAAAAAAAAATCAAGGTTTAGTACATTCGGTACTAAACCAGCTAAGCAAGCAATAAAAAGGCTCTACCATGCAAATTGTATCAAAACTAACACCTCGTGGAAATGCTAGATGGCTGTAGAATTCACTGTTCTTGAAGTTATGCAGACAAGCGCGTCGAATTAAAAAAGAAAGACAAGATTTTTATCATCTTCGAGTTTGTTGAGACGAAATTTCAATCAAATTTTGCAGTTATTTAAATATTACATAATAATAATAATCCATTGATCACTCTATTTTACTATTAATTAATTGCTGTATACTTCTGATTCAACAATTTGATATCAAGATACTTTGGAAACCAACAATATCATCAGCATCCATCTTAATTCTACTACCTACAAAGCTACCTTCCTATTAGTAAGCATCATTGGCAAAATATCAAACTCAATAAGGTCCAATTTGGAAGCACGATTCTAGAGTATTTGGGCACACTTTTTTCCACATATCAACCCCAAACAAGACAAATTGAATGTTAAATTTGTTATACCTTTGTTATTATATTATATTACAGGGGCATTACAATGTGGTGGTACGTGAACCCGGGTGTGCTCGAATCACAACATTATAGATCTCATCATAAACCTAAAACAACAAAAACTACGTTATTTTAACTAACTGAATCATCGTTATGTTAACCAACATCAAGTTTTATAATATATATACCTTTTGGTACAGAATGGTTTCACAATAGTAATTGTCATAAATAAAATGGTCGAATTTTAACGTGAATTCAAAGCAAACTTAATTTTTCATAAATAAACTATAAAATAGTAGACAGAGTTTATGAGAATATAATTTTGACTTTTTGGGTGACTGACTAGATATTTAATTTTTACTGACTGCTCTGTCGTATTCAGGTAAAATCTATTTTAATAAAAATGTTAATTAATGTTGTTCAAAACCTTAAATCACCTCAAGTTATTCATAGTGCTCTGAAATTCTGACAACGTTGCATTTGAATACGCGCGACTTTATAATTTCCGAGCTACAGCAACGCGTGAGCAACAGCTAGTAAAAAATAATTGAAAAGGTAAAAAAACCTTAAAACCCATAATCCAATACCAGCTCCAACGCGATGTTTAAAATACGGACTTTTTGGTGCTTTCGTCTTTCACCGCCCTCTAGCGTCGTACTTCCTCAATAGACCAAATACGTGTAGTGTATGCAAGTGGCTTGTACTGACCTCCTCCTCGTAGTCATCATCGTCATCGTCGTCGAGCCCCTCGCCTGTGTACAGCAGCACTGCACGGGACACCACGCGCTCGCGGATGTAGTGGCCTATCTCGAAGTCCGCCGTCAGCAGAGCCTGGGGAAGCGAGTGTTATTGGTAGAATTTAAGCTTAATTATGACCAATTTACTTTGCTAAGTAGTGGGAAATGAATGACAGGGCTCATTGGTTTTCAATTAAATCATTCGTTAATTGAAAGCCAATTTTCAATTACTTAGTGATCTTTCAAACTGCCTAGTGCTTTACTGAGCTTTTTTTTACACTACTGTTGCCCATTCTATTTGTCTAAAGTTATGGCTTTTAGCGATAGGACTGTCAATTTATTGTACTCATGCAGCGTATGTATTTCTTTTCGCTCTGTCTTTAGGTATACAATAGTAAAATCTACACCAAAAACTAGTTCTCCAAGGAATTCACATTGAGGACTGCCTATATACAGAAGCGGGGCGAGCAAGCGGGACGGAGTGAGAAAGCGTTGCGGAGAGAAATAGAGCAGAGAAAGGGAGCGGAGAAAGTCAGCGGAGCGGGTGGCGGTCATTTGCAAGCGCTACGTCACAAAGGATACATAACCGCAACCCTGCTCCGCAACTCCACTCCGCAACCCCGCTCCACAACTCCATTCCGCAAGCTTGCCTCGCTCCGCTACTCAGCTCTGCTTACTTTCTGCGGTTAAAACGTATGAAACTAATCTACGCACCGCTGAAGCCATGTCCACCAAAGCAGAGAAGTGAATTTTGTGCAATTTTATTGGCTAATATTTCTCTGGTCTACTCCTCTCCGCTTCAGTTGACAGGCAGCTAGTAAAATGCATTATCCAACTATAATCTGTGTGGCTGACGTAACTTCACTTTAATTCTCATACACAAACACCGAGAAACGGAACAACTACCCGACGGCATAGAAATGTTTGTTCCGTTCGGGAATCGAACCCGTGACTCAGGACCTAATCGTATATAATGACATGTAAAGTGCTATGAATGAATCAGTGATATTCTATAAGGCATGAATTTAGGACTGCTACTGTAATTTTTATTAGTTGCGAAAGCTCTTACAACTATGTTCCTACTGGTTTCCCATTTGAACACTCGCTATTCATTTATTTTGCCATATAGAAAGTCAAGGTATTGGCTCTGGTTTCCCTCGTAACAAAATTGACCCTTCATTACTGTATTAATAGATAAGTTTGTTAAACACTAAGTGGAACAAGCTTCCTGAAAAATAACTAATCATAACAGACTGGACAACATCTCCAAACTTAGAGACACATATTAATTTATTAAGCTGCTAGTGATACACACCTGAATGTCGGAGGCAAGCGTGGAGTTGGGGTCGTCGGGCATGGTGGGCGGCGAGAAGAAGTTGAAGAACGAATCAGCCTGCACCGACTTGGTGACAGTGCGCACCGAGCCGCGCGACTTGTGCTTCTGCTTCTTCTTTATCGTCTTCACGGTCACATTCTTGCCTTTCTTCCAGTTGATCTCACAACCCTGTTTGAATAAAACAGTTACTATGATTACTATAGCGTTGGGATAAATTAATGTGTATATTTATTGACATGACTAATTATAAAAATACTAGCGACCCGTCCCCGCTTCGCACGGGTGCAATGTACTAATAACATACATGTATTATACATATCAACCTTCCTCTTCGAATTATTAAAAAAAACCGCAACAAAATGCGTTGCGTAGTTTTAAAGATTTAAGCATACAAAGGGATATAGGGACAGAGAATGCGACTTTGTTTTATACTATGTAGTGAAATTAATAATAATGTTTATTTGAATATAAAGCCTAATACATGATATGTGGCTTCCTAAAAACTAAATATGCGTTCCTGTACCACTTATAAATGAAAATGTGATACATTGTTGTCCACAACCCCGCGAAAGTTCCTGTCTAACAAATAAAATACAAGTACATAGTACTGCAACGCACATCAGCAAAACTATACTCCATTTAAATAGCATTAGACAAACAACGTCGAACAATCGACAGTTATTCTTGAAATTACTGCATTTTAAAGAACAAATTTATTTGTAAACTAGCTGTCCCAACAGACGTCGTCCAGCAATCCAATTGCGGTGCCATCTACCGACTCAACACACAAAAATATCATCAAAATCGGTCAAGCCATTTTTAAGTTTTAGCGAGGCTAACGAATAGCTATTGATTTTTTAAATAAGATGTTGATAGATTTATTTTTATTGTGAATTACCAGAGCTTATTAGACGCTTTGACTGAACTATTATTTCGGTGAAAGCAAATAGATAGTGTTACAAGGTTTATTTGTCTATCGTTATAATTAATGGAGTACAGCGATTGACAAAGAACGCGCCTTCTTTTTTTTAAACTTATATTTTTAATATAGTTGTTAGTGGTTTTCCTCATTTGGTTTAATATTCCCTAAAATTGTCAAGTGATTCTGATTCATGTTGAACCATGATATCTGTAGACCTAATGCGAGCATATTGTGCTATGTATGTGCATACCTGCGATGTCAGCAGCATGCGGCACGGGCACATCCGGTACTGATCCAGCGCGAATAGTGAGCAACGGGACAAAGCGGTATTCTATTTACGTCCAGAATTAATAATCTATCTATCATCGGGACGCTCTCATCATCAACCCATATATTGTCCCACTGCTGGGCACGGGTCTCCTCTCATATTGAGAGGGTTAGGGTGGGTTAGGCTATCTCTAAGGTATGCAGGTTTCCTCACAATGTTTTCCTTCACCGTTTAAGCGAGTGATAATTAATTATTAATACACACACGAATTCGAAAAGTCAGAGGTGCGTGCATTGGGTTCGAACTCGAGACCTTCGACTTGGCAGTCCAATGGTCATACCACTAGGCTATCACTGCCGCTCTATGTCAGAAAATATCAGCAACACCTAAAAGACCGTTTGTGATTAATATGATTCACGTTAGGAAATTGCAAAGAATCTGAACTGATTACAAATGTGTGCTGTGGCGCTTTTAGCCCAAAAATCTGAGTATTTTCTTTTGGTGCAGTATAAATTATCCAGACGTGTTTGGGTAATTTGTGGTCGACCTTTTTATCTAACTGCCTACAGTGAGTTCTTACGTTATAACTCAGCAACAGGTCAAGTCCACCAATTGCAAACCGATTGAGTGTGATGTATGGGCGAGACCTGACTGGAGCTCTTGAATCCGTGGTTACCACGACTTAGAATGTGATAACGAACTCTCAAATTTCTACTAGATTGATTATTAATTCTGGATATTAGCTGTTAAGCAGTTGATAATGGAATAGCATGAAGATTTATGTTCTAGTCACAGTTCTGTTTACTTTGTCCTTTCCAACATAGAAGGAAATAAATATAAAAAATATTCATGATAATTTAGATTAGCGATTTCGTTTAGACCGTGATGCTATAATATCTTACCTTGCATGAATAGATCTCTGGACCTTCGAACTCGAGTGGGTTTTCATCATCAGGCTTGCACTTCATTGAGTACTCCTTGGTCAGGATGGTGTTTGTGAAGTAGTCGTTGGGCGCGAAGTGGAATTCGAGGGTGAAACCGATCGGGTCCTCATGCATTTGCACTGGAAATGTCACTACGTTAGATGATGCCGTGACAGGGTAGGTTGGTGAACTTTGAAAGTGATCCTCAGTTGGTGATGCATGTTAAAACAAATCAGTCATGATTTCTTCAGTGAATGGGTGTTGAATGTCATCATTATATTTTAAATATTAATTTATATGATATTGCATCTTAGAAGTGAATGTGAAGTAATTTAATTTTATCTTTATTTTAAGTCACTAAACCTGTATTCGTAAAATGCAACAACATATTAGTGCTGGTTTTTCCGTGTAGTTCATTATTTTTATTTTCCAATTAATTTTACCTTTGATATCCTGCAAGCACTTAAGAATAGGCTCGTCGTGTTCCTGCATCATCTCGCATAGCATTGAAACATTCTTGAATATGGTGTACCAGAAGTCTGGGATGCCCTTCACATTGGGGTCCATGGGGGGCCTGAAAATTACCTATAGTTAGACATTGTACGGATACTGTGTTGGTGATAATATTTACGTTTGGTCCTCAGTTGGTGATGCATGTTAAACAAATCTGATCATGATTGTTTCAGTGATTGGTGTTGAATTTCATCATAAAAAGTTATTCTTTCAATGTAGTTTTTTTTTCAAAATTTTCTCGTATAAACTCAAAAATCTTCCAGATTATACTCTCATCAGCAGGTGTCAGTATTTATTATAAGGTAACAAATATCTGTCAGTAGAAGAGTTTACCGAGTTTAATTGGACCAAGTTGATCTTGAGAGCGATATCTCATAGTGAAATAACTATTCAAGTTACCTGTAAGTTACTTTTAAGTTTTATTTTATTTATTCCAGTCCCAATGTAGGGCAAAAGCCTGGCTACCCTTCCACTCTAGGTCTAGAACTTTCAGCGGCGAAACCTAATGATCTGAAGTCTTATTATCTTGAAATATTACTTACTCAGCGGGTTTTTCTTCAGCCGGCTTCTTCTCTTCAGTGCCGTCGGTGATAGCAGCGCTCTGAACCGCACGCGCCAGTTCTTCCTCCTCGTTCTCATCGCGCCACGGATTCAAGCACTCGTCGTCATTGGGCTCGTATGTGCCGTTCACTACTGAAGCACGCTGCGCGAAGAATTATTATTTAATAACACTTTAATTTACACATTATTTATATATTATTTCATTAAACACATTTCATTATATTTTTCCAGCGAGGCACATAATTTTTATTTACTGTTTTTAATATTATTGTGTGCATTGCCATGACTGTGTCAATAAATATATTTCTTTCCTTCTTTCTTTAGATTATTTTAGCCCTGGCTTTTTATGTTTAAATAATAACGAACTGATACGAATGCCTCCTTGGTTTAGTGATCTTTAGCGCGACTGCTACGCTAGAGGACCTGGATTAGATTCCCAGGTAGAGCAGTGTTGTGTATCTGTGTTCTTAGAAGTCACATAACTTTCTAATTTGTTGAATTGCATGAACAGTACAATACTAATTTTATAGAGCTTTCTGTCATAGGGTGTCACTATTTTTTTTCAACAGTTTTTATGTCGATTATAATACGAGTGAAAAGATAAGGGTAAATTGTTATTTTAAAATCAAAATATTAATTGTTCTTGAAACATATACCGCCTCACCGCCTCAAACCCAGCTCTGGTAAAAGGGAGTACTGTCTTACCTTCTCAAACAGTGGCTTGTAGAGCTTCTCGTACTTGCACTCGAGGGCGTGCACCTCGCTGTAGAACTTGGCCTCGATGTCTACGAACTCCTTTTGCAGCGTGCGCAATGCGCGGATACGCCGGCGCACGTTCGGCGGCAGGGAAGCCATCGCCTCAACGTGGATGCGGTTCGTGATTGCTGCCAGCATCTCGTTACGGGTTATCCCGCTGTTGACAAAAAGTGAAAGTAGACATTATTTTTTCTAGCTAAAGAGAAGTGCTTTAAAATCTATTAATCCTTTTACCCTATCAAGTAAGGAATGAGTATAATCTTTCTCTCTTTAACATATGTATAAAAAATTTAAATATGTATATAAATAATTGATGTATTTTGCAAAGTTTTCGCTAGCTCGAACTCGTTGAGCTGTTTTTGCTTTTCACACAGAATATACTGTCCCTGGTTCCATAACATATGCTAAGCGTATTTTCATGTACTCATAACCTCCCAAGTAGGCATAGTACTTGACTTGGAAGACTGTGTGACTAAATCATGTATCTACATAATTTGAAAAGGTACGTAATTTCAATCGAGTATTGAGATGTTTACTCTTATTTAGGCCGAGGACGCAGATTACATGTTTACAGACTACTCAAGAACGTCCTCAGTACATGGAACAAATAATTCTTGAATTTGCATGAAATATTATAAGAATCGATTCAACTAAACATCTGAAATCCTTGAGCTACTTATATATGTTATTACTAGAAACCCGCCCAGGCATTGCGCGGGTGCAATGTACAGACAGTACCTACAGATGCCAGCAGGTCAACCTATCCAAAACTTTCAATTTTTCCACATTGAAAATGAACCTTATATCTTTGTGTTACAGTTGAAAATTTATTTGACTGATTGGGGTAGCTTGATATGCTGGCCTCTTTACACTAATAACATGCATGATTGTCATATAAACCTTCCGAACGACATTATCTAAATGGTAGTCAAATGGTAGTTGTTTTTCAGTATAGGTAGTATTCAGACAGATGCGATGGGAGGACTTGTTTTATAATACGTAAGAATTACGGTTAAAAAAAACGGAATATTTAGTTAATTCACGAAAGAATTGATGTTATTCTTCAGATACAGTAGCACTGGGAAAGTATATTGATTATCATTACAGAAAACAACACTCGTATTTCAAAATCTGCAGTATTATAATTATACTAGTATTCAATAATAATACGTGTGAAAACTGTAAAGGTCTGAAAATAAGTTTATTTTTACAAATAAGGAGATGGCCTCGTCCGTCTTATAGACGCAACAACCTCATTTACGTTTCTTGACACCAATCACCAGATTTCTTTATCCTAACGTATACGAGTAACAGATTTACAGTTGCGCTCCAATTTCCCTGAAATAGCCCCGTTGCGCAACAAAATAAACAGTAGTCTTGTAAACATCGGTACATTGCCTATCCCAGTGATGTCGACTATAACTTCTTCAAGGGCTATTAGTTTATACGACGATGTCGACCTTCGCTTGTTACTCGCAGCTTTTTATTACTAAACGCAATCCTTACTTGGAAAATGTATATCATCATTAACGTCAATGTTCTGATGTCTACGGGAATAATGACTACAACACAAGTTTTATGTGCAGTTGTAATGTTGTTCAACATACCATCACGGCTGTTTTGCTCTGAGGGATAGGTAGAAGTGTACAGCTAAGTATATTTTAGGTTATCATTAACCATTACCCGATGAATCGGAACTCCCGGGTTGCTAGATTTACCTAATTTAAAAAACCCATCAACTGTTGCTCAACCTAGAAATCTAACCCCTAAAATAATAAAGCAGTCTGGTGAGAAGCTCTCGAGCTTCAAGCAAGCAATCGATCTGTCTTATTGGATGCAAAAACGTATCGTACGATTATTTTTCTTTCTCTAGAATACAATTTTAAATGTTTCAGAGAAATCGAACGCTTAATTCGATGTGGAATAAAATAAATACAAGTGTAAGGGCCCTATTTACTAAGTTGGATGACCGGTTGCAAGCAACCAAGAAGGTCAAATCCACCTATTCATTTTTATTAGGCATAACGCGAGCTTAATTCGCTGAGATTTGAATTAAAGTCCCTAAATTTCTCATAGACAGGAAATAATTGTGTATTTAATTCATTTTATAAACTAGTCTATAAAATGAAATAGTGATACCATTTCACAAAAGTAGTCACAGCGAAACTTTAACGCAACCACACCTTGATACATAGGTACATACTTCAACGTAATTAAACGGAATACGATCCATGCTAGGTATCGATAGTTTTTATGAAATCTTTTCGATTCACGTAGCGACTCTCGCTCCGGTAGTCATAGCCATTAGGTATGTGCCGATATTTTTTGCAAGAACTCCATGATTGTATTTTTTGCTGATCTGATAGAAAAACACACGATACCTATTTAGGGTTACAATATTTATAGTGTCGAAATAAGATAGCTTTACTACGGGGAAACATCGTAGAATCGCTGTACGGTAATTAGTTTTTAACTTGATCAGATAGAAATATAATTATTAACTAACACTATTTGACGAGTATCGAAATATATCATTATAATATAAATGTAGATATATGGTGAAAAAAATATTATTAAAATCGGTTATTTTTGAGTTTATCCATTACAAACAAACAGAATAAATCAAATCTTTTCTCTTGATAACATTAGGTTACATTGCATCTAAACTATCGAACTAAAAAGTCGATTTACAAAGAAAATCTGTGGTAAGATGCCGTTGCCTATAAGGAAGGCAACCCTATGTAGTTATTTCAGTTTTTATGAACCTTTTTATTACGCCCCGGTGTGAAGGACCGGAGATATAACTAGGTACTTGTAAGTCAACTTCCTGCGTAATAGGTACCATAGGTACAAAGCTACGTAACCAGTTAAAAATTTCCTCAAGGATATTATTTCGCAAGTGCGAGAAGCTTGCCAATGGCTGTTGAAATTAATTGTCCATTTCCGCCTCGAAAATTTCTGTACAATATTAGAATCATTCAAGTTGGCATTTGGAAAGCAGTCGGTTGGCTTCTTTTGCCACAAGTTGGAAAGTTCTATTGGCTTCTGTTGGGAAATATTAGTAGAAGTTCGGAATTTGAATTTATAAGGTAAATGGAAAAATTTTCGCTCCCTTAGTAACCGGTGAATTGTCCTTACCTTTTGGCGGATACAGATTTGATTCAGTCATTTATTTCACCAAAAATAGAGTACATTAGATTCTAACATAGATTATAAATATTTGTCTAGCACTAGACAAACTATATCATTAGCCAAATGGTTATAAGCGCGACTGCTACTATTGAGGTCTTGGGTTCAATTCCGAAGGTTGAGCAGTGTTATTGGGTTTTCCATAAAATTTTCAGTGACAACTTGGAGTTTGTGCCAGTTTAATGAAAATAGGCCAATTTACATGCGACCTAAACATACTGGCAAACTGTGGATGTACATTAGTACCCCTCTGCCTATCCGGTTACAAGCTTGATGGTATGTTGTGTTTATGGCCAGCATTTACAACCACGGTACATTATTTACCGCTACGGCTGTGTACTCACTACTGGCCATGAGATCTCAAGACTAAGCAATTAGACTTGCAGATGTTACAAGAGCTCAAGCCTCCTTTACATTCGAGACTTGAAAAGAATATTCTGGAAAATTACTAGTTGCATCCAGTTGGATGCTGTAGAAGAAATAATTACCAGATGCTCTACATATCGTAAGCCGTAGGGAAGGCCAAAGGGAAATGACTAATTAAATCTACAGCGCATAATATTCAAGTAACGAGTTCGCTCCCAACCGGATTGGACTTTGTAGCGACATTATAAGACCAAGAACTTAAAGTTATAACTAAATTGCCCTTGGAAATCAAGGACGGGTGTATGAGAAAGGGTAGTACAAGTAGTGTGGATTACCAAGCAGTACAACAAAGCAAGTCAAGGTTGGTACGCCTTGTAACAATAGTTCTTTTTCCAAATACTAAGATATTAAAAAAAAACTATTGAAGGCATTTCAATACTTTCTTTCATAGACGTTTTGTACCTGGCACCGGTAATTGATTGTAAAGCCTTGATAATTATGTTGAACGTCCAAAAATAGACTTCAGTATTCGACAGGTGTGTAAACAATTACACAAATAGTAAACCAGTTTACTCATATTGCGAAATAATCAGAGCATGAGATGATTTGACGGCCTTCGTGTTATTATGTAAGTATATAATTATAAAAATATGTTATTATTAATTATCTCCACAGGCTAGAAACGGAAGTATTTGATAGGTGTTTAATAATCATTCTACCAATACCTTTTCTGCGAATTTCCTACGCATTTTAGAATATAGTATAGTAGATAATAGTTTTCCTTTTGTATCTGCTAATTGATGCTCAAGTTAACGACAAGTCTAATTCAACCTTCTTCCATAGACGAAAACGTCATGTCTTGTTGATCTTACGTCATACTGCATACTATCTGGAGATTTTCAATAACACCACCATGGTCTTCTCAAGTTTCTTTGCAGATACCTACCATGTGTGTGACTGTGAGAAGCGCCAATATTCTCGCACGATTATTCATTGTCAAATCCAATCAATTAGGGTTATATCAATACTCCATACTAATATTTATTAGGCATAAAAGAAAAAAATAACTGTTTAATACGTTTTCACGCCTAAATCGATGTTTTCACCAATTTTGATGAATTTTAGTAGTAGTTAAAAGTAAGTTGTAGTTTTTAAAATAATGACATATCTAGGTATGAGAGAATCGCGGGGTATCAAAGTATTGATAGATATGGCCAAAGATTATTAGAAGTTTTAAAATTTAAGCTGTTGTAAAAGTAGTAAAAGAAGTAGGTATGTACCTATAAACTATTTTGTCAAACTTCGTATTTATTCTCGAAATAGAATTCCGGAAATCCTTTCGTTTGGGTACATACGCCCGCGTTTCCTTTTATAAATTAGGTGCTGATTAATATCTTATTTTACCTCATTGATTGATTTGCAATCGAAAATAGATCTTACGTAGATCATATAAAAAAATTCATCGCCCACCAACAAGTGGCATTATTTAGAAAAATGGATAGATTTATGCTTCGATAAACTTCCGTGTCGTGCTTACAAATTCCGTCAGCTAGTCTGAACACTTAGTGATCAAGTAGAGCGTAAAATGACTCATTAGGTTATTGACCCGTAATCTCGCACCTTTTTTATATGAATTAGATTCGACTCAAAGTAAGCATAGATAATGAGATCTGTGCAAAAATATCGTCCTAAAAGCAGGAAGTTGTTCATTCGACATTTAATATTTTATTTATTAGGTAGGTACTACAAGTACATATACCTACAAAGATATAAAAGCTGATTTTTAATTCATTGGGCTAAATTTATTTATACCTTGATACAGTTGATGAGTCTCAATGTAAAATATTGAATAAGTAGTAAAGTATACAAATAGTATAGGTATTGTACATTTCCGTGAAAAATAGTACATAGTTTTAAATTACATAAAAACCAATAAAAAAAATATTATATCAAAAAGTTGATACAAAGAGGAGTAAGTCTCCTAATCCAGTGACACAAAATTCAATTAATAGCAGTAGGTACCTATGTACTTAGAATTAAGACAGTCATGTCCACTTTATTTTATTTAATGCTGTCATCTATAAAAATACTAATCAATTACCAAATGTATGTAAGATCACTTGAAAATGGCACGACTGATTTGGCATATTTTTCTTTTGTTGGATTTGTAATTGACAGGAAAAGGTTTGTATGAAAGAAAATATGAGAGTTTCCCTCGAGATTAAGAAATACAAGATCAATTTGGGTAGTACTTTGTGACACAGCGAGTTTCATATATTATTTTAGCTCCCGCAAGTGACAAATTATAATAGCTAGTTATATTATATTTGGCATTAACACATTCTAAACCTTTTTTTAAGCTTAGTTGGCCAAAGTGTCCAGTGTACTTAACCAGAGATCTGCAGGTTTGAATCCTAGCTGATAAATTATTTTCTTTTCCTATTTTTTTTTAAATACATATATACAAGCTAGTCTACAGGCATTTTTTATAGTATTGAAAATTCTCATGGATCATCTGCCATCTACAGACAAGCAGCAGAGTACCTATGTCAGACTCCTACCGACAAAATTTTTCATGGCTGTGGAATTCATGAAATATGCCAAGAACATCCTCATCCACACCCTGGATAGTCACCTTGTTGGCTAGTTTTTTTTTTCATACACTGACAAAATAGAAGAACAAAGGTCTGTGCATAATCAATAAGTATTTAGTCACTTCGAAATTACTGAACAAGAAAATTAAATTAAAAATTCAAGGAGCCTTTAAATAATTTCTACGAATAATGCTGGATAGAACAATAACAATCCAGTGATCCAAGCATTTTACGAATGTACTTATAAAGTCGGGTGATTCATCCCACATGAATTTAGGATCAACCATGTGATGTAATCATTTTTAATGGTAATTATACTGTTGTGGGACATTGAACATTGCTACTCTAATAAATGATTTCAGTAATGTAAATGTTTTGGTAGACGGTAAAATAAAATTTACTTTCAGTAGAAATTACAAAACGTTTTGAAGCAACTGAGAAATATTCAATTATTTAGAAGCAGAGTAAGATTGGATTTGTTACAGACATAAAACTTTCTTCATAAAAAAAAATATGACACTGTATCAGACCCATAACTGTCATTATGAGATAATTATGCTGACCTGACATTATGTTCAAATTAAATAAACTAAATGAAGATTATAACCACCGAAGTTTTTGATGGCTGTGCAGTGAAGGGTTGAAATTGTAAATCATAATCACCACATGTGGCTGACAATCAAATAGTGAGAACAGGGCTAACCTATACATGCCGACTTACCTTTTCATAAGGTGTTGAGCCAGCTCACCACCCCCAACAATCTCCTCCTCCTCTCCGGACTCCACCTCGGATGTGTGGTCATCACCAGCGCGCTCCACTGTACCCATGTTTTTATCTAAAACAAGAACACCATGTTAGCACAACGCCGTTCGCGCCACGTTGGTTACCATACCGGCTTCCGACAAATACCCTTACAATCAATATCCTAATACAACACTACAGCACCAAATAACATAGAACTACTCTACCAACATATTCAACGAGCATACTTAATGATTTTCTATGTAAAACATAATGCGTAGTACGTTGAAAAACCATTTTGCCCGACCACATGGCTGACTACGGCCTTGCACTAGTTAGAAAACTAAAACCACTTACGGAATATAAACGGATTCGCAAAGCAAATGAAATAGCGGTGGGACGATTTTTTAATCACAATAATGTTTTATTTGCGAAATATTCCAATACAATAACGTACCTTACTGCCGACAAAAGTTGTGAAAAGAAAGATGGCGACGGAATACGGCGAATGAGTTGACCAATGACTTGAATTGGAATGACGGCGAATGAAATGAAGTAAAGAACGAAAGCGTTCGAACTGGCAAGTTTACCATTTCCGGATTTTTTTTTCATACGTCGAATTATATTTTCGAGCAAACGAGAGAAAAACATTGTGGCATCTGCTTCCTAATAATTTCTTCGTTCTATGTTATTTTTGTACTGTATTTCTGTGAATTGAACAGATAATATGATTATTATTCAACAAAAAACAACAACAAATAAATAGGTAAACTAGAACGGTTCCATTCAAACTAAGAACCTTCATAATATTTTATTCAGACATAAGAGACATATTTAAATATGACAAGCGCATCGTATTCGTAATATTCGCAATTCAGCAATTCTTCTATCTGCTCGATCGATATGATAGGTACTGATTAGGATTATAGGATATCGATGAGTTTGAGTAAGTTTTCCAAACATTTATGAATATTATTTTCGATACAGGGTATCTCTTAGTGTAGATATTTAAAATTGGTATTGGTATTTATATTAGTGGTGTATATGTTGCGTGGGACACAACTCGTATACGAGGTATACACTAGATATTACTTTATCTAGTTTCTGAAAATCTGAAAAAAAATGCAACTGATTATTTTTTTACATTACATTAATGAAGCTTCGTAAATTTTACTAGATTACGAGTAGCCAACTAAGATTATTTTGTGAAACGTTCACAGAGATTACAAAAATAATTAAGATCAACATAGATCATGGAATCCATATTGACCATCTTCTTTTTCTTCTTCTCATATCGACAACAATTGGAAAGGAAAGAGAAGAAAATAAATTGGTAACTGGCGTCTTAACTGCATGCAGTTGCTATATTCAACTGCATACAGTTGTCTGCAGTCGGATCTGACTTCACGCAGTTGAAGCCAAGCATGTTGGCCAAGAGCTTAGTGTAAGGTTTGACGTCGAAATGGAAGTTCAGACGCTTCTCTTAATATTATAACGGCGCCGTCGCCGGCAGCGATATACAGCCGGTTTCAATAACCAATCCATATCTGTTTTTGCCTGCTAGAGATTTGACTTTGATTTGGTTTGATTTGACAGTAGCTTCATACAAATTGTGTCAAAATTCAATCTGTAATCGGGAAAACCAGATATGGGTTGGTTATTGGAACCGGCCGATAATCGAATTAAAAAACTGCAAAGTGCAGTGCGGATGTGGATTGATCCTTTGCTATTATTTTGCCACACGGAAGGTGATTTTATAATAGAAAATTGTAAACTTATCAATTGCATTTTTTTCCTTATTATTTTTTTCTGCAAACTCGGGTATCATTGATTCGCATACAAAAGCCCAATCAAATGCGCTTTATTTTATCACTATATTCTGGGGTTTTATAATTCCAAATGCTGACTACTTTTTATTAAAGAAATAAATAAATTGGTGTCGAAATCCATGTTTTAAACCGTACAGACGACGCAACCGACACGTGCGTTCTGCTCCTTGACTAACTGCACACTAACTGTATGCGGTTAGCGGTGGACAGCATGCGGCGGCACTACACGACTATAGCCGACCTCGCGAAGTTGAAGGCACGACTGTATGCAGTTGATATTCACTTAACACGACTGCAGCCGACTGCGTGCAGTTGATATCATGACTGTATGAAGTCAAACATACAACTGTATGCAGTTTTATATATATCGACCGCGCGCAGTCGCTGCGATGCAGTCCGTCTGATGGCAGCCTAATAAAGAGGAGAGTGGACGAGTCCCACATTTTTAAATTGATGTTGCCAACTCTAAATATTATCTATAACTACAATTAACAAATGTCAAGTCAATCAAATAAATGTCATATCGGGAAAATATACCAGTTGAGTTGTTTGTTGAATTGCTTTCAAATGTTTTGGGATATAAAAATATTTTTTTATAATTAAGTGTTACTGAAATGTTGTAGTAAATAAGTGAATAATTAAGTCGTTAAAATGCCACCTACCGTTCAAACAAATGAGCCGGAACGAGAAAAACGTCCGCAACGCACAGGCGAAAGGAGGTTAGTTACTTTTCATAACTTTCAAAAAACGAAAACTTACTTTAGAAAATATTAATTTGATTAATTAATTATTTGTAGAACGGAGCTTGTGTCACGTGTAAAGTACTGCAACACGCTTCCAGACATACCATTTGACTTAAAGTTTATTACATATCCGTTTCCCTCGACACGATTCATTCAATATAATCCGACCTCTTTGGAAAAGAATTATCGATATGAAGTGCTTACTGAACACGATTTGGGCGTACACATTGACCTCATAAACCGAGATATATACCAGGGTGATGGTAACGCTATATTGGACCCAGCTGACGAGAAATTATTGGAGGATGATATCCTCACTCCCCAAGATTCAAAGAGGTCGCGTCATCATGCCAAGAATGTGTCGTGGTTGCGACGTTCTGAGTACATTTCTACTGAGCAGACAAGATTCCAGCCTCAATCTATGGAGAAGGTATTTTCTGTCATTTTGCTTTCCAGAATTTTTGTTCATTTTGCTTTTTTGGTGAAATTGATTTCTGGATGTTTCATGTATTGGGCTGTCTCTTTAATATACTGCCATGAAAACAACAAAGCAGGTGTTGTAGTCCAAACAAAGTTTCAAGTTACATTCACTTGTATTGTTCACATGCTCAAAGCATTGCCACATTGTGCGAATTGTATAGTATCTATCAAATTGTGGAAAAAGAAGCTAGATTTGTATATATTATGTAACTTACTAAATGCTTTGTCGACATGAGTGTCTGGTATTAAGGCTTAGGGCTCTGTCTCTATTCATTATAATTTTAAATTCCAGGTTGAAGCTAAAGTTGGTTACAATGTCAAAAAGATCTTCAGTGAGGAAACACTGTACATGGACCGTGAGAGTCAAATCAAAGCTATTGAAAAGACATTTGAGGATAATAAGAAGCCCATTGAGAAACACTACAGTAAACCTGGAGTCACTCCTGTTGAGGTTATGTCAGTATTCCCTGACTTCGACATGTGGAAGTACCCATGTGCCCAGGTCATATTTGACTCGGACCCTGCACCTGCTGACAAGAATATTGCTGGACAGATTGAGGCTATGTCACAGGCTATGATTCGGTGGGTATTTTTATATTGATGATGCTTTTGTTTTTGGAGACAGGAATCCTATGACTCCCATGGCTTATGAAGGCTATATTGTATAGATCTTATGGCTTTAACTGTCACTAAAATTTTAGTTAAGGGGGAGCCTTCAACATTTTCTGACTTGAAGGGATTGTTTTAAACTTTCTAGGAATTTTCTTAAAGCACCTCCTTAAAACCTTATGCACATAGGCAAGAGAACCTGTAATTTGAACTAATGTATATCTATTTTATTTATGTAGAGGTGTGATGGACGAAAGTGGAGAACAGTTTGTGGCTTACTGTCTACCCACTGAGGAAACAATACAGAAGCGCCGCCGTGATATAACAGAGAATATGCTGTACATGGATGGAGATACTTATGAGTACAAGATGGCCAGGGAGTATAACTGGAATGTCAAGAGTAAGGCCTCTAAGGGCTACGAGGAGAATTACTTCTTGGTGAGTATTTTAAATTGACTTACTTTCTCAACATTATGCCGGAGTGTGTGCACTTCTTCGTCGCCTTGTTGATGCATATAACACACTTCATGGACCTAGAGATATTCTTCCTGTCTAACCAACAATTTAAAAATAAAGGTTTGGGTTAATATTTGCTATTACAATGTGTTTATTACTTACTTGTAACTCTGTAAAGTCTAACTGTTTTTTTGTCCCTAATAAATAAATAATATTCTAGGACAATTTTACACAGCACCATCTAGTCCTAAACTAAGCAGAGCTTGTACTATGGGTACTAGACAATCAATATAAATACTTATATACTTTTTTTTTATAAATTATCCTGGGATATTAATTTTGACGTCTCATTAATTTTAATTTTATACTTAGCCAGCTGAATGAAATTGTCTTTGAAACCTTCCATAACCACAGGTGGTGCGCAACCATTGCGTGTATTACAACGAGTTGGAGACTCGTGTGCGACTGTCCAAGCGCCGCGCCCGCGCCGGCGCCGCTGCGCAAGCGTTGACGAGGCTCGTGGTCACACACCGACCGCTCAGTGCGGCCGAGCACCGCATGCTCAGGCTTAGAGAGAAGCAGCTTGAACCACCACAGGCAAGAAAATATTAACTATTTTTCTATATTAATTATTTTCTATATTTAATTAGTTCTGTAGGACCTTTTTTGTGTTAATGAGTTGATTTGAAGCGAAGGTATAATTCAGGAAATGGAAAGTGACTCCAAATTTATTAGAACCAAACATTTTCTGATAGTTTTCTTGTTTTTTTTTAAGAATACTTTATTGTTCTTGCATACATGCAATACATGAAAAGTGTAAACAAAAACAGGCACTTGCCAGTCTGAAGTTGAATATTATATGTTGATAACCCTGTGGTTGATAAGAAAATAGAACTTAAGTCTTTCATGAATCTATCTGTTACAGGAAGAAGATGAAGAAGAAGAGGAAGAAGATGATGACGACGAGGAAGAAAAGCAAGAACAGAATGGAGAGAAGCAAAGGTGGGTTGTGAAAATATTTATAAGGCAGGACAGTCTGAGTTCACTGACATGTTTAGGTAAATAGAATGCTTACTAATTAATTTTAACTTTTTCAGATCCCGTTCGCGTTCCAAATCCGGTTCGAAGTCGCCACAAGGCTCAGACCGGTCGAAAGGTTCCAAATCCAGATCAAGATCAGGTTCACGAGAGCGGTCAAGGTCGAAATCCAGGTCCAAGTCTAGAAGTCGCTCTCGATCCGGATCTGGTTCGAGAAAATCCAGATCTCGTTCGGGATCTGCTCGTTCAGGATCTGCTAGGTAGGTGGTGCTTTTGTTGGGTGATTCACCTCCTATTACTAACCTAAAATAGTTGGTTAAATGTGGGTACATAATAGTATTAACTGTTATACATCTGCATCTGTTTACAGCGTCATTTTAGTGTAATCATACCCATCGTAAAAAAATTATATAGTTTTAAAATTGAAATAATATGAAAATATATTGACTTCCCATAGTCACACTACAATTTTTTGTATATGTACCTATGTATTTTTAACTAAAAACAAGATTTATAGAAGTATTTTTGACTTGCCATGCCGTCGTTGACGTCGTGAGCAAGTTTTCATTTGACGTCTATACACGTCCGTGGCGGGCAAAAGGTTAAGAACCACTTATCATACGGTACTATATAACTCTAATTAATAATAATATACTTTTTATAGATCTGGTTCAGGACGGTCTCGCTCCCGCTCTCGCTCCAAATCCGGGTCCCGCGCATCATCGCGTGCTTCGTCTCGCGCTACTTCAAAAAGCGGCAAGGGTTCACGCGCAAGTTCTGCCAGTGGACGAGGTTCTAGAGCCAGTTCTAAGGGAAGCGCCAAGGTTTGTATATAAAAACGTACTAGCATTGCATCAACTGAACTGTGGCTATATCGCGTGAGCCGAGAAATAAATTCATGGCGTCCTCCATTTTGTACATAAATCCATTCATTTATCACCATTATCAGTTAGGTGAATATTTAATTATTTATGTGTAAAGGCCTCATTCCTTTTTATATCGTACTGTAAGTAGTTTTCTCCAGTTCAAATAACAGTTCTAGTATTTATCATCATTGTTTTGCTATAAATATAATTGTGCTCCCTCGTATGTTAGTTTCTTTTTTACTATACCAATATTAAAATAATAAGCTGTGTCAATCTATAAATATATTTGTGAATTAGTTGGTGCCATGAATAAATAAAATTCTTCTCATTGTTGGTGGGCCATGGCCCAACTATGGGATAGTTATTAGCAGTAATAGAGATTCAAAGATCATTAATCTCATTTCCCAGGGTTCCAGAGCAAGTTCCAGGGCTAGTTCTCGTGCCTCGTCCCGGGCAAGCAAACGATCATCCCGAGCCTCGTCTCGGGCATCACGTGCCTCCTCCAAGTCCAAAGCATCAGGCTCTAAGGCGTCTTCTAGAGCCAGCTCTAGGAGAAATTCGGCGTCCGCAAGTGGATCTGATAGGTCGAGAAGTAGGTCTGGAAGTGGATCTCGAAAGGTAAGTTGAAAGAGTTTAGTATTAAAGAAGTATGCCGGCTCTATTCTATCAGAATAGTAAATAATAAAAATATACTATTAGCTGTCCATTCCGTTGGCAATCGAAAGTTTAATAATAGTATTCAAGTATGATATGGTGGTAGTTTATGTTAGATATGTCGTACATAAACATATTATATTGAAGACGGCAGTTGACTTGTATTATGTATTTCAATTTTGAGTTTTATTCCCGTATGATTCAAACGGAAACTTGTGTGAAAGCAGTTTCACTTCGAATTTCATTTCGACTTCAAGTCGACAGGTACATGGAGTACCTGTCGACTTGAAGTCGAAATGAAATTCACTCATTCATCAAAACTATGCAATTATTCGCCGTGAAAGCTTACGCTTTAAATTAGTGATGTTAATAATCGATTATTGATTGGATTGAAACATGTAAAATTATCTTAATTATCTCAAAGGTATAACTCACTCAAATAATCATGAATGAATGAAGTTAAAGATTTATTTACCTTTGCTTCCTGTCATCACATGCTGTGATAGTAATGTTGATAATCGATTATCAACATCACTACATTAAATTATAATGTAGTTCTGAATCTATTGTAATTTTGATTGCAGGGTTCTCGTAGCCGCAGTGGTTCGGCGTCCAGCGCATCATCGCGCCACAGTGGCTCCGACTAACCGACATGCTGATGTGTTCACAACTTTAGGTTACTTCAGAATGACCCCCTGTAAAGTGTAATTTCAATAAAGCAATACCTAAGGATACCTCGCGGTTTCATTTTTATATTCACTGGTGGTAAAAAAATTCTTCTTTCCCACTGCTTATCAATTATATATATTTTTATAAATTACTAAGGTGGCAAACAAGCATACGGCGCACCTGATGGTAAGCGTTACCGTAGCCTATTTGACGCTTTTAACAGCAGGGATATCACTTGCACGTTGCCGACCTTGTAAAAAGATAGAGGAATAGTTGGGGTCAGAGTCCCCCCACTGCTAACACAACGTTTCCTCGCGGAGCACTGGCAACTTTGTTCACCTTATGGAACACAACACAGCTCAAAACAGTGTTATTTCACTTCGATTTTCTGAAAGGTGGAGGTACTTCCCCAGTCGGGTAGCTCCAATTTGAGTGGCATTACACTAGCCCTTCTATAGGATAAAATGTATAATTATAGATAAATTTATTTGCAATGACTTTAGGTACATAGAATAAGATAAAAACATAACCAGTATAAAGTGGAACTCTCATTGTATAAACTGCGTACAATGAGAGGTCAACTAATACTGAAAATGTATAACTAGATTTATAGCCGTGCGTAGACAATCTCAATCTCAACGGAGGAAACTAGAGTATGCATAGAGTATTCATTATCTATATAACTTCGTAAACCTTAAACTTAAATAAATCTACGTGTGACAGAAGAAAAAAAAACAGAACAACTGTAAAAGTCTTTATTAGTAACATTCACTTGATTACATAAAAAATACAATAAACATAGTCTATGATCGGAACCACATATAACCCTCATTTGTTCCAAGTCCATGTCGGGCATACAATTAGGCAAATAATGCGGTTAAACTTCGATTCTATTTCGCTAATTTATTCCCCAGACGTAATCTATAAAACTTTCAACTTTAATAAATAAAAATAATTTCATTAATACAATTATAATTTAATTATTATCTGGAGATTTGTGTCTTGTCGGTTTTTCTCTCCCCACAAAACAAGAAAATTCTTTACCTACCGAAAATCCAGGAGATTACAAAAAAATATGGTCGGTATTTAAACTTCTTGGAATTTAATTCTCCGTACATGTACCGAAATAGACGACGAAATATTGCAGCAAGCAAGACAAAGCTTCATAATTACATTTATCCCATCACCATTCTTGGGCCGTACCGCAACGAGCTAATGATATTAAATAGCGCTGTCCCTTTCTCACAACATAAAGTGATTTTAGTTTGTAAGAAAGAGATAGAGATATTGAATGTAGAGTGGGCATCCTTCTCCCTCAATATCACGTTGTAGCACCGCCTTTGATCTGTAGTTACTATAAGCAGGTAATATATTTTCTATAATTCATAAAATTATTAATCTTCAACATGAAACGGGCTGAGGTTGCATAGTATGTATTATTTTGTTTGAAAACAAAAAATACAATTTGAAATAAAATAGCGGTTCCAGAATAAGTTGTAACCCAATATAATAATATTGGGTTACAACTTATATAGCTTAAGCCATAACAATATTTTAAATAGACGAAGATTTCATTCATGATAAGGAATAATTTATACAGCAACTTTAGGCATAATGTAGGTATTATGTTTTATAAAATTCTTTATTTAACCGTCATTACAATGTTCGATGCACATAACATTATATTATTAATATAATTGTATTGTGTATAATGTGTTATAATTGTATATATGTATTAATATAATTCTAAGAATGAGTGTTGGTCTAATAATTCACTAAAATCATTAGTATAGCAAAACAAAGTAATTGTATGTAGGTAAGTTAATAACTAGGTACTCCATTTGTATAAGTAGGTAAGGAACAATGGCTACATTGTAATAAAGGCATAGGAAATTTGATTATACTAAATGCTAGTTAATTTGAGATAACCATTACGAATCTTTTATTTGATTTGATCCCATAATAATATTCAATTTCAGAAACTATTAATTATGAAGTTCAATAAAACCTTTTATTTATGCTATACTTTTCAATTAATTTCAATAAAAGCACCATAGCAATTGAAAGAAAAAGAAAGAAAAAGTGTTTATTTTCGCCCATTATGATGCATGACAATTATTAGTGGGCCAAAGGCCATTATATCAGTTTAGACACTACTAAATTGGCAACCAGATACAATTCACTTGGCTTAAAGGACTTTTTATCCCAGCCAAAACCAAAAAAATATTATTGCAGACTAGGCTATAATTACCTACTTCTATTTAACCATTACGAACATTTTTTTTGTTATTTACGCGGATATCGGTTATCATTCTTGTTTATAGGTATTTAAACTGCGTCTTGAACCTTGCAAAGCAACCGTGGATACTATGTTCGACACAAGCGAGCCTAGCTTGGCACAAATATTGCAACACGGCAATAATGATGAAAAACACCCAGGTAGGAACAGACGTCAGCAGGTCAAGCTGTCCAAAACTGTCCAATTTTCCCAATTGAACATGAACCTTATTACTTTGCATTAAAGTTGAAAATCTATTAAAGATATTTGACAGATGGTGCAGCTTGATTGGTGATGGGGTAGCTTGATGTGCTGGCCACTGTACTCTATGAAAGTAGCTACAGAGTTCATATTTTAAATTTGCTGCTAGCGTGTTGTCTTGTATTCCTGGGTAAATAATATAATAGTGATAGTAATAAAGGTGATAAAGCTCTTAGCAGCTGCTCTTAATATTTCGCTCCTCTACCTGAATCGTAGTTACTTTCACAAGTCGAAAATAGGTATGATGATATACATCTCATCCATCCATAAACATCTCATAGACATTTGCTAATTTAATTACAACGCGACCTTATTACTATTCAAGATTTAAAAGCGGTTAAACTTTTCGCCTTTATACTCTTAATAATAAAGGTCAAAAATGGTCAACCGCTATGATTTTCGAGTTGTTAAGACATTTTGTCGCTATTAATGTTGTGATGAGGCACATTGTCCTAATATTGGAGTATTACCCACTGCTCTTTTTTTATTTATAATAGGCTTGCGATTGACCCCTATCTCACCTTGTTAAGTGAAGATGCGGTCGACGATAGAGCACGCTTGCCTAGAAGTAATCTATTCACTCGTGTCTTGACTCCCAGATTGTAACTGGGCGGAAACACTACGGCAAGGAATTTGGAGGTACGCATGAGAAAAGTAGAGCATTGCGCTTTGTGCTTATAGATGGAATATCCACCATATAACGGTGCCGTAATGACGTTTGTCTGGTTGTCCGATGATGGAATAGGCTTGGGGGAGTTAAATCGTGCAATTCCATCGCACATTCACCGAAATGCATTCGATAGAAAACCGATAAACTAGCGACTCTTGAGTCTATGCTCAAGGTTCTTAAACCTTGCCTCAACCAGTGCGTCGTTGTTGACGTATCTCTCGTTCACCTCCAGTGCTTCGAGCTGATATTTGGCAGTTCCATCCCATAGGTGAGAATAGTAAGTACTCCAAGATCGAACTTGCGCTCGGTATAAATTAAGTAGCTATTCCGATGTGAAGTACTGCCTCATCTTCGAAAGGATGCCTAGCTTTCTTGCAGCCAACTGAGCCTTTGATTCGATATAGGAGCCAAAGTTAGGGGGGACGAGAGACTAACGCCAAGACGTTCAAGGTGGCAATTAACCGGTACGGAGAAGCTAGTTGCTGTTCGCTTGTTCGTTCTTTGCTGTAGTAACTACAATTGCGGGTAGATAAAACACTACACAGCAAGGAGACGTCACTTGGAAGGCCCAGCTGAATACCAGCGCCAGGCAGCTCAACAGTAGTCTGGTATTTAGCAGAACTGGCCGTATTTGGTGCAGCCGTGGGGCACACAATTTTATTTATTTTATTTTTTTCTTTCTCTAGGCCTTTAATCTTATTTTGTGGATTTTGGGCACTGTTCATGGCTGTGCCATTAAATATTTAAGAAACCAGTTTTACTATTCAAACGTCCCGGCGGGTGATGCAAAATCACCCGCCATGACGGACGAGATCGTCGAACACCGAGTCAGTATTGCGGTGCGGCTTGCTTGAGCGCGGCATTTTTGAACGTGGCCTAAATTGTGTGCCTCACTCAGAGACGCCACTAGCACGTAAGAAGCCTACCTTACGTGCTAATTATAAATGACTTATACAAAATATAAGTTGAAATATTTATTTATTTCTTAATATACGTTTATTCACAAAATAATTGTAAGTTTTTTTGTCACTTATGAATAATAGGTACTATCATAATAGTGCCTACTCTGTTAAAAGTATACGCTAAACTTAAGTGATTAGTAATGAGAAGATAACGATGAGATATCTAGAGTAATTCACCAATGACGTAGATAACTGGAAAGCATCGGCAACAAAATATCCACGGGTAACTAACAACGGTCGAGACGCAGCTTAAAGTTATTTGGGTTAAAAACTTGATAAGTATTATCTACTTTTGTAAAAAATCTAGGGAATGGAATATTTCATTTATATATAGTGGAAATACATTAACTATGTTATTTATGAATGTTTCAAATCAAAGGCAGTGGTTATTTCTATAATCATGCAGTCAAAAATGCAAAGAAATTGTTTAAAAAAATGAGTCTTATTTATTTTTATTAAAAAATCCTTCTAATTTTATCAATATGTAAAAGTTTGTTAATCTAAAATAGCAAAACTGATTCGCATGAATCAACTAAACGCATCTATAGTCAGTAAAGAACCAAAGGAAAGGGTTACCCCCACTTGTTAATCACAATCTTATGTTGTTGTTCAACTTTTGTAACATACGATAATCTCTTGTTAATCTCGGAAAATCACTATGTATATATTTATATGGTATTTATTTCTATAAATGGATCTTTTAAAGACACTTTTACAAGTCAATTTTTAATTAATACTAGTTGGACATCTGAGAAGAAACGCTGAAACAAACTCAGATAATCATCGCTCTAAAGTCCAGACAGTAAGAATATTCAAGCCTATCAGATATGTGTTTTACAATGTAGGAAAACCCGAACTGGCCTTTCGAAGAAAAAGCCATAGCAGCTTTGAGTTGACCAGTCCAAACTGTCTGTTCTAACATCGTCATCGCGTAGCTCAACCAATTATTTAGGGAGCTCAACGTAGGTCTCAACAATTGTTATCTATAGAAGTATTTAGTAACAATTGTTGATACATAGATACTTTTACATCTTGAGAAATATGGGAATCTTGTGTTAATTTATTTGTTGTTTTTTTAAAATACGAAAGCTGTCATCTCCCTAATCCAATCCAATTCATCAATAGTAAAGGTATTCCCATATTTAGATTGACATTTATCCAGCTGAATGCTGATGCAGCAAAAACTTTGCTAAACATAAACCAATAACGATGATGTTAATGCTGCGTTTAAGTGGTCTCTTTAGACATCTGCCTAAGTCTACCTAGACACAGTCCTGTGTTACTTTGGACTAGTTTTTTATAATTAACGAGGTAAATTGCCCTTGGGTAGATAGTTTGTAGTATAGGAGATAGGAAGGACTCATTGGTGGAAGCCATCAGCTGTCCCATCATCTCCATCCCTATTATCACTCCTGATACGCCCATGTATATCTAAAATAGATACCACAAAATTTATACTGTCAAAACGTACGATACAAATTAGGAAGCACGTTAATTGAATTATTAATTAGTTGATAATTAGGGAAGTCAAATAACATTGATAAAATTATGTTAGGATAGTAGTCTTATCATCTAAATTATTGCAAGTAGATAGATCATCATCTCTCACTATTATTGCATTTCATTTTAATAACATTAATAAAATTATATTATTGATTAATATTATGTATATAATAATTGTTTTAGGATATCAATTGCTTGCTATTGTGGTGTAAATTTACCATAATATAAATATATTTTTTGATACCATGGTATTTATATAACTTAATCTTTTTCGATCTATCTGTAAATAAACGTCTTGCACTTCTTCATGAGTGTATGTGTAGTAATTCGTTAGTCAGTGTTGCCGTCACCGAAAACTATGAGAAGGAATATAATCATGAATGTGGATGGCTGAACTTTTTTTACCACACTACCAAATATGGGTAATGATTTGAATGGTATATATTTTTCTTGGTAGGTCTCATCATTTGAGTAGCCTTTTTATAATTGGTTGATTACATTTCTTCTGAAGTGACTGAAGTGTAAAGATCGGTAACATAACAAGTAGGTCATAGTTTAAGTGGAACATTCAATGTAATGGAGGTCGGTTACCCGCTTAGCTGTTGTCTTCACAGTGACCAACGTAACGGTCATTGTTTTTTTAAATCATAGAACACGATAGTGTGGAGACATCCGACCTTATTTAGTCGATTATAGAACCATAGACAAACATTAAAACTAAAGAATAGAGCTTAACTAGGTACTTAGTTCCTGGGCCACAATGTCCATGTAGTGTGTGGTGAATACTGCCTTGTTGTGCATGACATAACGGAGTAGGGTGCCCGATACTGAGGTTAGTTCGCGCGCTAGAGCCGACAGACCGACGGGGATTTGGCGGGAGCCACCCCCACAAACCAGTATCGTTTTGAGGAATTCCAGGACTCGTTGACCTGAGAAATAAACAGTATGGTTGTTGAATAAACTGCAAAATAAGTAGGTGTGGCAGTGAAGGTTCTTCGCCACGACTGTCCTGAGTTTTGTGGGTTCGATTCTCACATAATATTTGTATGTCACAGATAATAAATTTGTTTACTTTTGTGTAGTTAATTATTATATTTGTTAAAGTGCCAGGAAATGTGCTTAAATAAGATTATAATTCTTAGATAACTTTAACAGTGACCTTTCAAACTATTTATAACTACTACTAATAGGGTTTTAGTTATTTATTAGTTGAGCAGTTGAAGAAGTCTAAAATCAAGGATAAATAATGACCAGTTGTCAAATCGCTGCATTAAGTTGCTAAAGGACCAGAGTGGACTAAAATAGAGTAAAAACCAATTAATATACTTACGAACTATTTCCCGCACCCTATGCTCAGGGTCTCCAAGCGAAATAATCTGCGTTCGGATGATCTCCTTCGTCTCAGCGTTGAGCGGCGGCTGATTAAGGTTCTCCAGGAGCTGTTCCGTCACCAGGATTATCTCTTCGGCCAATGACGGCAAGACTGACTTTAGTTCACTGCAAAAAGCATAAACCACAAGTTGTAGAATTAGCCTAATGGTCGTTAGCCTGCTAGAGAGCTTGGGTTCTATTCCTAGGTCGAGTCAATATTGGGTTTTTCTATGAGATTCTCAGTAGCAGGTCGGAGTTTGGATTTGTCATTTGTGTTCGACCCCTACTACATGTGGAAAATGAGATTCTCAGTAGCAGGTCGGAGTTTGGATTTGTCATTTGTGTTCGACCCCTACTACATGTGGAAAATGAGATTCTCAGTAGCAGGTCGGAGTTTGGATTTGTCATTTGTGTTCGACCCCTACTACATGTGGAAAATGAGATTCTCAGTAGCAGGTCGGAGTTTGGATTTGTCATTTGTGTTCGACCCCTACTACATGTGGAAAATGAGATTCTCAGTAGCAGGTCGGAGTTTGGATTTGTCATTTGTGTTCGACCCCTACTACATGTGGAAAAATAATACATCGCACGTCGCACAAAATTATATATTTTGTCTTTTACAGTTTTTTTAATGTCTCTCACTGATCACCTCAGTTCCGCCACATTCTTTTCTTAACCTTTTGACCGCCACGGACGTGTATAGACGTCAAATGAAAACTTGCTCGCGACGCCAACGACGGCATGGCACGTCAAAACTACAACTTTTTTTTAGTTCAAAATAAATACCTATACAAAAATTTATTGTTTTTTTTTTAACCTATTATTAGATACTTACTAGAATTTGTCGATTGTCATAGAGAACACGGATTTTCGTTATTGACGTGGCGGTCAAAAGGTTAATCCTCTTTCTCTTTCACTCGCAGCCTTTCTCGTTTACACACTTACTCATTTCTCTCTGTTCATGTTATCACTCCCACATAATCTCATGTGTATAATTATGTATAGCGGCCATTTGTCATTTGTGCCGACTAATGGCAATAAGCTCGTCCTCTATAGGTAGTTGGTATCAGAGTCTATGGAAGCATGGTGTAACATAAAATTAAGTTGATGGACTCACATATCATTGGTAGTGTTATCAATAAGGATTAGTATCTTCTCTTTGAGGGTCTGCTTGTGCGCAGCCGAGGCCGTGGGGTCACTGCCACAGGCGGGGCTGGCCAGCATTATGGACGCCACGCAGATCAGCCGATACACCTGCGTGCCCAGCTCGGCGAAACGAGGCGCGTCCAGGGCTACCGTCTGAAATATTATGATAGGCTACATGACGGACAATTTTTATGGACTCGACCATTAAAAGACCCGATCAACCATCAATTTTAAACTATTTTAATTTTATGCTAGACGGAGAGGGGCCTAATTGATCTCTCTTCTAGCGACATAACCCCGACTACCCCGATACATGAAACTACGAACAAATACTGAATCGCGCAAGCAACATTCGCAACGCAAGTTGCATAAATATACAACCGCCCGACATCAATCGTCGGACCGTAGCCCGCCAGGCATAACACCAGCCTGGTTGGAGGATCCTCCCTTTGGCTGGAGGGGCAATACACTTCGGCTCTCCACACTGGTGACCCCGACGTCATCCCAGTATCTCCAAACTACTCTATGCGGTACAGTAATAAAAATAAATGTGGGTATTGCAATTTATAAGCCTAATATTAATTACTAATTATCATTTTTTATATTTCTAAATGTTTTTGTCTTTTTTTATTTTATAAAAATATTTATAAATGTAATTTGTAAGAAAAAAGACTGATAAAGGAAATTACTCGTTGTAATGATTGTAATTGATTTAAGACAATGTAATAATATAATCATTCTATTTACATTTTCAATTTAATAAAACAATTTTAAGAGAATATTTTGTACGCCGCAAAGGCTAAACATGGCGATCTCAAAAATATTATGTAACATTTTATGCCTGTGTTTTAACAAATAAATATTACTATTATTATAATTAGCCTAGTGGTCTTAAGCGCGACTGGTACGCTAGAGATCCTGGGTTCGATTGCCAGGTCGTGCAGAGTGTCATTTGGTTTTTCTATGAAATTTTCAGTAACAGCTCGAAGTTTAGATTTCTGTCCGGTTAATGGCAATAGGATCATCCCTGTTACATTGCAACTAAACATACCGGCGACCTGTGGGAGGTGGCAGTACTATTATATTGTTATTTTTGGAGATGGAATGGAATACCATTCTCCAAAAATTCTCCATAAATTGGTCTTGCAGACGAGTAAATAGTAAAATCGTAAATAGGATAAATTGGATAATAAAGCCACTTTCATTAATATCCAATTAATCCTATTTACGATTTAAAGGGAAGAAAATAAGGTATATAATTAAATTTATTTCTGTAAATAGATCTTTTTAAGACACTTTTACAAGTCAATATTTTAATTTTTTTTTAAGCTAGATGGCTCCGGCATTTATTAGCTGACGAGCTCTGAGAAGAAACGCTGAAACAAACTCAGAGAATCGTAGTCTCTTTGAAAGTCCAGACATAGAATAGTAACAAATATGTGTCTTACAATGTAGGGCAGTCTGAAATGGCCTTTTGAAGAAAGAGCCATAGCGGCTTTGAGTAGACCAGTCCCAACCGATGGTACGCATGCACCAGTCATTGTGTAGCTCAACTATAATTAAGGGAGCTCAACTGAGGTGTTTAAGTAAAACAACGTGTAGCTAGTTACGTGGTTTATTGGTGACTAATGACCTTCGCTTGACAGGACAAACGCGTACGCACACTAACATAGTATACGTACATTACACCTTCACCCTTAATCTAGAACCCGTTCCTATACAAGACTTAGACTAACACTTACATATTCATACCTACTAACTTTAACAACAAAAAAAAAAACAAAAAACAAAAGGAACTACATCTTTATATTATACTTTAACACAACCAATGACTCATAACTTATAACTAGTTGGCTTATTTATACGGCATTGACGAACCGGTCGAGACTGGGACGGCTCTGGGGCAGGCAAGGTAGGCTGCACTCTGATCTGAACCGGCTGTTCTAGGCAATCTTCAAAACTCTCTGGCTCTCCGTCATCATAATGTGTGGTCGCTGCAACCGAGACCTTATTCTCAGGGTCACCCGGACTGGGCGCCCCCTGCTCACGAGCCACCTCGACCGTCTGCGACTGCTCACTAACAGGGCTAGAAGGACAGATTAATGAACTCCGTATCCGTGGCTTAAGCTGATCAACATGTTTATGTGATTCCCTACCTAACTCGTCTACTACCCTATAATCCGTGCTCCCCATCTTTTCCGTAACCTTTCCTCGTACCCATTTATCCTGTCCACTATATTGACGTAGCCAGATTTCATCCCCTGAGTTGAGTTGACGTGAGCCTCTTGCACCATATTTTTGCTGTCGCCCCTGAGCATCCCTAACCTTAATATCCCTATTCGGCCTTAGGGCGTCGAATTTGGTACGTAACCTACGGCCAAACATCAGGGACGCTGGTGTTTCACCTGTAGTACAGTGTTCCGTGTTCCTATAGTATAGCAGAAAGTTATTTAAAAATAAATGTATATTTAAATTATCTCTAATTGCCTTTTTAATCGCTCTTTTTACTGTATGTACTGCATTTTCTGCGGCCCCGTTTGAGGCAGGGTGATAGGGTGCCGAAAATACATGTTCGATGCCATTTGTATTAAGAAATTGTGAAAACTCGTGACTCGTAAACGGCGGCCCGTTATCTGAGACTATCTGCCTAGGTAAACCGAAACGTCCAAACATGTCACTTAAAACATTGATGGTATGACTAGCAGCTGTACTAGGTACTTGACTTACTTCAAGCCACTTGGTCCTGGCATCCACTATTACCAAAAATATCCGCCCAGTAATAGGGCCTAAAAAATCAACATGTATCCGCGCCCACGGTCTATCTGGCCACGGCCAAGGACAGGGCATATGTCGCGGCGGCGCTTCACTTTCTACCGCACAGACACGACAACTCCGGCACGTTCGTTCAATGTCCTCGTCCATACCCGGCCACCAAACATAGCTTCTCGCAAAAGCTTTAGTTTTAACTATGCCCATATGAGCTTCATGCAAATCCGCTAAAACCCTAGCCCTACACTCGCCCGGCACGACAACCCTATGGCCCCACATAACACAACCTAATTCCTCATATAGTTCTTTTTTACGATTAAAATAAGGCTGAAGTGACACTATTTCGTTATCAGATGGCCATTCGTCCCGCAGGTACCTCAACACTCGGCCTAGTAAGTGGTCTCTGCTCGTCTGTTTTTTAATCTCGTTGTGATCTAATAACATCGCATTTTGTGCGAAATGTAAATGAGTTTGCTCCGGAATTTTTATATTTTGTTTATTTGTGAAAAGGGCTGGTAACCGCGACAACCCATCTGCCCCGTTTTGTTTAGAAGTAACATACTCGATATCATATGTATACGCTGACAACTTAATCGCCCACCTTTGTAATCGACTAGCGGCCATCGATGGTATACCCTGTTTAGGCCCAAAAATAGTGACCAATGGTTTGTGGTCTGTGCGTAGTGTAAAACGTCGCCCGTACAAATACTGGTGTAATTTTTCTAAACAGAACACAATAGCTAAAGCCTCCCGCTCGATCTGTGAATAATGTTTCTCAGCCGCGTTTAGCGCGCGCGACACGTACACGACCGGTCGCTCCCGTGCTTCCACTGTGTCACTGGCCACCTGCTCGCACATCTGACTTAACACGCCGCCTATGCCCCTCGCGCTCGCATCACATGTTAAAAACAAAGGTTTATTTGGTTCATAATGAGCAAGGACGTCAGCGCTAATTAAAATAGTTTTAATTTTTTTAAATGCGGACTCGCACTCATTGTCCCACTTCCAAATCACTCCTTTCTTTAGTAATCGGTACAAAGGCGCTAGAATAGTACTCAAGTTATTAACGAATTTTGCATAAAAGTTAATTGTTCCTAAAAAGGCTCTCAATTCGGTAATATTATCGGGGCGGGGTATATTTACTATACCTTCAACTTTTTCGGGGTCTACTTTAATTCCCTCAGCAGATATAATAAAACCTAAATATTTGACCTCATTCGTCATGAACAAACACTTCTTTTCCTTTAGTTTCATTCCATTACTATGTAATCGCTCTAAAACTCTCTCTAAGTTAACTAAATGTTCCCCAATATTGGGAGATCCGATAATAATATCGTCAAGAAATACTTCTACGTTCGGAATATCATTAAGAAGGTTGGCCATAATTCGTTGGAATATACCCGGGCTTGAGGATAAGCCGTAAACTAACCTTTTATACTTGAAAAGGCCCTTGTGAGTATTGATAACTGTATAATTATGGGGATCATCTAATTCAATCTGATTATAAGCTTGTGTTAAATCAATTTTTGTGAATATCTTAGCACCGTTTAATTTAACCATCAAGTCGTTTATACGTGGTAAAGGATATTTATCAACTAATAGAACTGGATTTAATGTTATTTTGTAATCAGCACAGATACGGAGTCCACCATCAGCCTTACGCACCGGTACGAGTGGAGTAGCCCAGTCCGCGCTGTCCACGGGCTCGATGACGCCGGCGCGCAGCATGCCTTCTAGCTCTGCCTCGACGCGCTCGCGGAGCGCGTACGGTACGGGCCGTGCGCGACAGAACACCGGTGTCGCCCCCTCGCGTATACGTAACCGAGCCTTGCCTCCCGTGAACCGGCCCAGTCCCTCCGTAAACAACTCCTTATATCTGCGAAGTAAAAGCGTTAATCGATTATTACCCAAGTTATTACAAATTGTTTTGTCGGTATTCATCGTGACAGTGTTTTGGTACAAAGGTATTTTTTTTATGCCTAGTTCTGTAAGCCATTGTCGACCTAATAATGAGGTGGTGCCCCCCTCTATTACAAACAATTCCATTTGTTTCGATATATTTCGATACTTAACTAGTGGTCTAAATACCCCTATTGGTTTTATTATAGTACCATTATAGAATCTAAACACTAAATTAGAATTAACTAACGGAATGTGACTAAACAGATTATCATACGTTTTTCTACTAATGCATGACACTAATGACCCTGTATCAATTTCCATAGATAATTGGGTTTCATCCACCCCTATAGTTAAGCTCACCGGTTTATAGTTATTCAAACTGAGTTGATGTAAATCTTCAACCGCCTCCCAGTCTTCATCGTCCGACGATGGCCGTTCATCCTCTCCTGACTGGTCCCAGGCGCCTATCTCTCGTTCTACTCCACCTGCTGCATACACATGCGCCATCATGTTGTTGGTGTCGCATTGATCTTGCGGCTGCCTACCTCCTGAGCGCATCGGGCAAACCCGACGTAGATGTCCTTTCTGTTTACATTTTCCGCAGATAAAGCGATTGTATCTACATCCTTCACTCTGGTGATCCGTAGCCCCACAAGCCGAACATTTGTTTTTCGAATAGTCGGTGGTACCCTTCCATGCGCGTCCCGCCGATAACCCGCACTGGCTACCCCGGCCGCGGCGGCCGCGGCTGCTCCACGTGGCCACCGCATGCACCGCTCCGGCCGTGGCCTCACCGCCACCGCCCGACTCGCTATTGTTCCCGGCTGTCTGTTCCACTGCCGCTGCATCTCTCTCCGCCGCTTCCATTGCACATGAAATTTTAACGGCATTTGCATATTGCAGATTTTCTTCTGTAAACAGTCGTTGCCTGATCGGCTCGCTTCTCAACCCACACACTAGCTGATCACGTAAATTCTCCTCTAACACGGCCTTGAAATCACAAAACTTTGACATTTTCTTCAGTTCCGATATGTATTGTAAAATTGATTCACCCGCATTTTGTCTTCTCTGTCGGAAACGATACCTTTCTGCCATAAACGACGGTTTGGGTTGCAAGTGATCCGTCATGATTTTCACCACCGCCGCATAAGATTTTGCACTAGGTTTATCCGGGCTTGTTAGATTACTTAACAGTTCGTATGCTTCGTCACCCATGGCCGCAATTAAAGTGGGTAACCAAAGTTCCTCCTTAACATTGTTCACTTTAAAAAACATTTCTATACGTTCCACATACATTGTCCAATTCCCCGATCTTACATTAAACTCCGTTAACTTCCCGATAGACATTACGTATAAATTATTTGTTAGCACGCTTCTAATTTCTATCCTCGTCGCCAATGAGGTGTTTAAGTAAAACAACGTGTAGCTAGTTACGTGGTTTATTGGTGACTAATGACCTTCGCTTGACAGGACAAACGCGTACGCACACTAACATAGTATACGTACATTACATTACATTAACCCGTCGCACGACGATACCAGAGCAGAAACAAATTTCTTCTTACCTCAGGATAGTTTTTAGATGAATCCCACTCTAGCAGCTCCAAGTAAGCCTTGGCTAATGTCTGAGCGGTGACGTTCCTGATAATATTCTTGTCTGTGACCGGTATACTCAGCCCTTCCTTGTCAATGTGCCGCTTCAGCCATTCCTTAGTGTATTGCAGACCATCTGAATGATAATACAATGGATTATGGTATACCTCGAAACAACACATCGAGCATCAAATAATACCTTTATAGTTTCTAAGAAAGAATAGGCTAGTTTACAAAAAGTGTTTAATACATCTATTACACCACAAAAAAAAAATTTTTTAAACAAACATTAATAACATTATGTATTTACCGTTTTAAAAAACTTATTTAAATTTACCGCGAAAAAGGTCAATACTGTCATGGCGTCTTGAATTGCGTTACACCGTGCGAAATAATCGTGTCTATGCTACTAAAATGTCAACAACAATATTGACGTTTCGTACGGCGTGACGTCATACTATCTGATTGCTGTTCACTGTCGCGTGACAGAATGATTAATTTTACCGAATTGATTTTCTCAAAATATTAACCTTTTGACCGCCACGGACGTGTATAGATAGACGTCAAATGAAAACTAGCTCACGACGTCAACGACGGCATGGCACGTCAAAAATAACACTTTTTTTAGGTCAAAACAAATACCTATATACAAAACTTTGTTTTTAAAAAAATATTATTAGATACTAGAATTTGTCGCTTGGCGTAGAGAACACGGATTCTCGTTATTGACGTGGCGGTCAAAACGTTAATAATCTAGCCACGATCATGACGGGCGAAAGGCAAACCCAAAAGATAAACTTTAGTAATAGCATTTTATATGAATGCAAGCTAAGAAATGATCTCTTTAACTCATTGTGCAGCACTGACCTTCAGACACCTTCAGCATCTCATCAAACTTGGCCCTCTCGTATTGAACACTCTCCTGTTGTACGTGTGGCCTGATCATAGCTATCAGGGTGTTAGCTAGATCCAACTTTAGGATTTCTAACGTTTCTAATATAGCACGGAATACGTCCACCTAAAAGAAAATAATATTTGTTTCATCATCACAATTATCAGATCGAGTCGCGGGTCCAACCTAGATGCGAGTATCGCAGGAGGAACGCATAGTTTGAGGGAGGAAAGCCCCAAAGCCCTCGTTATCCCACGGCTAAGTCGGATGATGAGGGTTGGTGATGATGATGATGATCATCAGGGAATGGACGTCCACTACAGAACAAAGGTCTCACCAATACGGAGATTTCTACAAGGACCGGTTATAGACCGCCTGCATCCAATGATTCTGAGACCTCTACCAAGTTATCTGATCAGGTGAAAAATTGAAAGAGAAATTGTTGTGTGATTATTAACGCAGTGGACAATGGTAGAGTTAGGTTAAAAGCAATAAGTCTAATCTAAAACTAATAACTAAGCAGTGCTTCACGAGGAAACGTTGTATTGGCAGTGGGGGGACTTTGACCCTTATACTGTCAACCCAACTATTCCTCTTTCAATACAGGGTCGGCAACGCGCAAGTGATACTCCTGGTGTTGAAGCGTCTATAGTACGGTAACCGCTTACCATCAGGTGGGCCGTATGCTTGTTTGCCACCTTAGTAGAACAAAAACAATAAAAAAAAAGTCGTAACGCGGACGTGGATTTATAAAAAGATGTCTATTTCATCTTTTTGAGGAGCTTGAAGGGCTGCTGCTGGGTTTATCTGAGTTGGTACCACAGGATTGCTAAATATTCTGTTACTAAGCCATAATGTGCTAACATTATTGTGTTCCGGTTTGAAGGATTATAAGGCGCCAGTGAAAATACTGAACATAAGAACTAAAAGAAGGCTTAACAACTGAAGTCTCAAGATGACAACGCGCAATAATTATTGCGGCGTCTATTGGCTATAGTTGCCGAATACCATCAGGCCGATATGCTTTTGTCATAGTACAATCAAGAAAATAACTTCCTAAAAACAGGATATTAAAAAAATACTCACAGTATCAGTAAGCTTGGTGATATTTTGTATCATCTCGTCTCTCGCTGGTGCAGCCAGCTTCGCCATCAGGTCTATTACGAAGCTGGCGTACTTGTGAAAGTCCAGACTGTTGTTTTCAGCTTGCTGCTGAATAAACTCCGCATCTAATACCTCCTCGATCATCTCTCGAATCCTCGTGTGGCGGGGGAGTAAGATTGCGAAAAGTCCCTGCAATTTTGTGATTGGAGATTAGATTTATTTTTGCTTGAATTCTACTTATTATTATCTATATTTTATCTAGTTTTTGATAACAGTTGGCTTAAGTGTAGCTTCAAAATATTCAAGTTGAAGATTATTCAGATTCTCACAGGCGAAATACTTACATATTTGA